>CM046886.1:4077764-4310524 GCA_025688845.1 Cucumis hystrix | reverse complement strand
CAAATTGACGACTTAGACGGTCAGTCAGAAAAGTCTGGGTCGTCACAATAGTGGACGTAGGCACTTGCCAAACCACTTTAAAATATCGTGTGTTCACCTTCTTCTTCCATTCATCATTTTCTTACATATCACCATCTTCTAATATCAAAGGCCATTAGTAAAAACCCAGAAAAATAGAGAAAAAGAAAGAAAGAAGAAGAAAGTTTGGAGAGCCTTTCTTTAATCTTCTAAAATTCAGATCTACAAACAAAAGGAAAAGAAAGGGGAAAGCAAAAAGGAAAAGACAGAGAGAGTCCACTATTACATGCAGAGTTGTCTTCTTTGTGCCCCTACACTTTTCAACCTAATTGGCTTCAACAAAAAATAACCAATCTTTTGCAAACAGGAATGGTGATCTCAAAGGATTAAGAAGCCGCCACATAAAGGGTTTTGAGAAAATAAATATACAGAAAATTCAAATCACCAATTTTGTATTTTGGTGCTTAAGAAGTTACAAATAAAGGGTTTAAGCCCGTCTCTGAAGTCATAAAGATGGAGTATAAGAACAGGTAGTAAGCAAAGAACCTCAAATTGTACATTTGCTTACCCATGTTCGGTTGGAATAAATAGTTATTGGAATAAATGGTTATTGTTTGTGTTTCTTCATGAATAGATGCACAATGAATGGATGCGTCAGTTCATGAAAATTAATAATTAAATTATAAAAAAATGCATGACTTTTCGAATAGCTACATATAAGTCTATAAATAAGGTCCTTTCTATTTGGTTGAAAAAAACACATCTTTTTCATCATCCACAATCTTGACGTTCGGTTGATCCACAAAGTTTCATTCGTTGATCTTCTAGACGAGTGCTACTCTTAGAAGAAAGATGATATGTTCTATCCTAGGAGACAATTACTCTCAAAATTCAAGCCCTAGGGTGAGTAAATTTATCTTAAGGAGACAACGTAAATTCGTTGGGCTCAGATCTATATGCATATATGATTTTCTGTTTGTTGTGATGATAATATTGATAACAATCTTAAGACAAATTTTATCTTTTACAATAATATTGAAAACCTTTTAATGTTACGACCGCATTGAACGTAATAATTTTCTTTCTACTTGTTTGCTTGAGCGTGCACAAAGAGATTTGGTACTGTCTCTAGCTAGCAAAGTTTACTCCAATGTGAGAGTGTAGTTTGTCCCAAAGGGCTTTTGTAATCCGATAGTCTGTGAATAGGTGATTCATATCTTCACTGCTAGCATTACAAATGGCACATTTATTAGGGTTTAGGCAAGAGGTTGAAGCTTTTTTTGGATAACATCCAATGTGTTGATACTTTCATCGATGATCGTCCAAACAAATAATTTGCAATTTTTTTTTTGGCAAAGCTGACTTCCATAGGTTTTTAAATATTTGGTTGCCAATGATTTGCACGTCACTTTGTGAGTCTCTATTCAATGACTGCTTAACTATGGCTATTGTGAATTCATTATCCCCACTTAACTTCCATAGTGGTCTACTGTTGCCTTTGTTTGGGGAAGGAATTGGGAGCACCCTTTTAATAGTGCATGTGTATTCTCGCTGTCATTTAGTGGTTTTCTTGGTACTATATTCTAGTCACCTATATCGTTGTCCCAAGTCTCCTTAATTGTTGCATTTTGCATTTTGTTGGAATGTCACCAATGTATGAACCATTATATTTTGCTCAAATAATTTTCCTCCATAGAGAGTTTGGTTCTATTTGGTAACGCCATAACCATTAAGAAAGGAAGGCAAAGTCTGTCTTCTATAGTCTTGTGATACCTAACCCTCCTTTACTTTTTGGTGTCGTGACTGAAGACCAGTGAATGATGAGTACTGTGAGTTTCTTTATTGTAAATGTTGAATAGAGGAAAAAAAATTAAAATATAATGCAAATATTACTTTTGGACATTATCATAATTAAATAAAGTATTTGCTACTCCTTCATTAACATTATGTTTCTCTTTATGATATTCAAAAAAGTCAGCAACACCCAAATATGTCATATTGGAAGGGTTAAATACATCATCTTGATAGGCAAAGTTTACTTCCACATTCTTCCTTTTTTCCTTCAATGAGGCTTGATAGAGTTCGACAAAGTGTTTGGATATACAACAAGTACGAGTCCAATGGCCATTCATGCCACAATAGAAGCATTGATGTTCACCATTTTTAAATTTCTTATTTTGTGGAGTCTTCCCTCTATGATCATCATTTGTGGTTTTCTTGAAATCCGAATGATTATTACCACGAAAAGTATAATTACTTTTTCCTCTACCACGATCACGACCACAACCACGACCTTGAGCTCGAGCTCGACCATTATTGTTTGAAAATATAGCATTCGCTTCAAGGAATGGTGTTAGTTCAGTTGGTCGAGATTCTTGGTCTTTCACTAATAACTCATTAGTTTGTTCAGCCACAAGTAGGCATGATATGCGTTCAAAATACTTTTTAAATCATCTTTTTCGATATTGCTACTGTAGGAGCATTCGAGATATGAAATGTGAAAAATGTTTTTTCTAACATATTTTTATCAGTAATTTTTTCTCCACACAAATGCAATTTTGAACTAATTTTAAATAATGCAAAATTATAATTACTTACTGTTGGTGAAAAAAAGGAAAAATATTAAAAGTAGTAAATGGCCAAAAAGTAGAAAGTGGTTGAATCATCCTTAACGTTGGAGAACGAGAAAAATCTCCCTTTTTTTATCTCCTTAAAAAATGTGGGTAACTTATGGTCACATATTATTATTATTACTACTCCCCTTACCCATCACACTTCCCCTATAAAAATCCACTCGCTCCTCTCTTTTCAACATAACAACAAAAACAAAAGCTTAATCTTCCTCTTCACAAAAGGGAAAAAAACTTTTTGTATTTATTTCTTTATTCTTTTGAGCGTTGTTCTTTCTTGAGTGTTGGTATTTCGATGGGTCCATGTGTTATTTTCACCGACACAGATGCTGGTTGTTTTATCATAGGAACGACGAACCTATAACAACTGCTAGCACCTAAAGCAGAGCTGCAAAACATCTTAAAGAAAGTGAGTTTCGCGACTGATCCCAACAATTGATGAGTTTCTGTTTTGCAGATTTTGCTATTTTAACGAAATGTTCTAGCGAAACGGTTTCAACACTTACTGATTTAAATTCTTGCAACCTTAATTGCATCTAATCATATCGAGCTTTAGGAAGAATCACACTTTTTTATGATCATACATTTCTTTTAAACTTTGCCATAGTTTATAGGGATCTTTTATTGTAAGATATTCATTCTTTAGTCCCTCATGAAGATGTTGAAGGAAAATCTTGGCTTTTGCCTTTTCTTGACTTGAAGTAGTGTTTCCTTCTTTAATTGTTTCTCCGAGATTCATGGCATCAAAATGAATTTCAACATCAAGCACCTATGATAAATAATTATCACCATTGATATCGTCAAGAGCTTGAAATTATAATTTCGTAAGACTTGTCATAGTAAAACTATAACAAAGAAATTTACTTATATTAGAAATTTAGTAAACATGACAAACATGCATTCTAATACAACATAGATAAATATCATATTATGCAAATGATACAAAAATGAATGGGACCAAGATATAATAATCCAAAACATACACGTTAATGTACAATAATTAAAGTTACAAATAAAAACTATACATATATATATATATATATATATATTATGAAGAATTAACAATACACACCAAAAATGTTAATTTTACAACATATACTTATACATAACAAAAACAAATTATCGACATCATGCTTAAGTAAATTGATAAAAAAAACATTTAAAAACAATTACAAAACTTATACTAATAGAAAGTACTAGATAATTATAGACACAAATCATAAAGAACCCATTAACTATACATAGATCATAAAATAATTGAAATAAGAACCAAACATAAACAATTATGCAAACTGTAAACTTATTATAGATCATAAACATAAACAATTCTCATAAATCATAAAGAAATTAAGGTTAAACAAACCATAATCTTATTATGAACTAACAATATTTTTAACAAACAATAATTTTGTAAACATAAAATATAAAGTTACAACATGTCAATAGGGATAAAAGATTACATTCTCAAATATTTAAACTATGCAAAATGTATACATGGAATATTTCATGCAATGTTTACAAATAAAAAAAAACTAACTAATATTATAGCCAACCTTTTGCAAATGATAAAATTGTAGAGACTTGAGCTGATAACGTGTTATTAAATAAGAACAAAGAAGCTAAATAGGAACAATGATACAACACAAAAGAAGAATAGAGAAGAAAGGAAGTAGAGAACAATTGAACTCAATTGTGGTATATCTTACAAAGGCACCATACACCTCTATTTATAGGATGTGTCATGGTATGAGTTAAATTATGGAATTCAATGGGATCAATGTTACAACATGGAATTGAGGAAGAGTTACATGGAGATTGGTAATCTATGTAGGTTATGGATATCTACATATATAATGTGAGACCCATTTCTAATTTGGGTAAGGAAGTAAAATTCGGCTAAGTATTAAGAAGTTGGCGTTTGAATAAATCCGCGGAAAGGATTAAGCGATAAAATCTTTTATGGTTAAAGTATACGTTTTTGCGATTAAGTGGGTAGTTCACGAAACAAGTTGTGCGATAAGAAGGAAAAAAGTCTTCGCGTAAGTTAAGAAGTAAAAGCTGGTTAGTTCACGTGAAAGGTTTCTTACAGTAAAAATATAACCATGCGATAAGGTTATTCGCAAGAAATGATTAAGTGGTTGAAGTTATTTGCGGTTTGAGTTAGGCGAGAAGCAAGATCTGAAGATAAAAATGTCAAATTTGATTTGACATAAGTTAACGTGCAATATTAAGGATTTAGACATGGCTAGGTTGAATATTAAATTTACACGTGTGAAGTTTTAAGCAGGAGCTAGCAAACTGAAAAGAGTTTATGCATGACTAAGTTAGTTTAACGACTCTATAAATAAGAGGATTTGGGTAATTTAGGAAATGATGAGAGTTTTGTTGACATATTGAAGTGCTATTGGTTTAGCCACGCGAGAAGATACTTGCTAGAAGAAGAAGGACTTCTTTAGTAAAGTTTGGTGAGTGACTTTCTTAAATATTTTTATGTTAAAATATTTCTTATGATTTCTCTTTACTATTTTGAAAGATATTTTAAATGAGAAAGTGTTTCAAAAAGAGATTTCTATGAAATGTTTATATGTGTTCAAGCATGATTTATAATGTTAAAACTTGATTAGATTATTACGATTTCAATGCTATGAATGGATTTTCAAACTATTAGTTGATGCCTTGAGATGTGCTAACTTTTATGTGCACATAAAGAGTCAAGGCTAGCATGAGATGTATGGACTACATGGAGATAAGAAGTTGGCTTATGCGTTGAAAGGAGCGTATAAAGCTTAGCGGCTTGAGCAACAAGGACGAATCTGTATGTTCTCGGATGTTGTTGATACAGTAGTCAAACATGAGGTAATGAGACTGTGACGACCCAGACTTTTCGACCTTGTCTAAGTCGTTAAGTTTACTCAAAACCGTTTGTTGACAAAAGACATAGCAAGATTCAGTTGAAACCGAAAGAAAACGAAGGGAAATTTTAATCGAGCCCTATTTCCAAAATACAAAATTTCAAATGCTGTTTACAAAAAATTTAACTATTTGTAGACTTAGTTAAATCAAAATATTTTCAAACCGTCAGCGGAAGCAATTAGAAAACAGTCCCATAAGGCAAATCACGATTCCTTCTTGTCCCTCGTCGGTCTGCCCCTCGTGTTACCTTTGCCTGAAAAGTTAAACATAAAAAGGGTGAGTATTAATATACTCAGTAAGAGACCCACTACTGGTCCCGTTAGGGGAAAATAAATTAATAGCTTCCTATGGGGTACCCTGCACAATCACAGTCTCGTGATCCCGTAGGATGCACATATCAGTCTAGTGCTCCCGAAGGATGCACATATCAGTCTAGTGCTCCCGAAGGATGCACATAAAGGGGATGATCCCGAAGGACACCCGCAGGGTAACTATCCACTAGGAAACTAATAATTTATCCCCTCAGTCCATTCTAAACATCTTAAAAATCATTCTCAATACAGTCAAATTTCTTTATCACATAAGCTCCCCCTTTAACCTCAAACAACCATATTATCCAAATTTCACTCAAGGACAGTCGAAACATATCACTACATCAGTCAGCCACATAAATAGCCCAGCAGTCACAACATACGCTAGACAACAAGTCCACGTCAATCCATACATACATATATAAATTTCATTCAGTCAAGCACAATATACATTAAACTTTCAGTCCACACCCAAACACACAGCATAACCGTCATCCCGACTCAGTCCAGACATAACATTTCAGTTCATATAATCAATACGCCTTAATTCTTGTTATTGAGTCCAGTAGAAAGTCCCTTACCGTAACTTTACTCTAACCCCTTGATTGAACCCACGTTTGCCAACAACCTAAACATTAAGACAATCACTCAATATCTCTTTCCAACACATAATTCATTTAAAAATCAACCCAATGTGATGTTTCACAACTTACCCAAGTTCACGAACCAAGCTCCAATTAAATCCAATAATTGTTGTGAGCCCAAGGGAATTAGGTGTTACCTTCAACCTAAGTTCGAACAACGGTCAGCAATTAATCCAACCAATAACTCAAATTCGTTTTGAAACAACTACAATTCACAACTTTAATTTGTTACCAACAAAACCACTTCGACAATTTACCGTAAAACAAAGGCAACGGCACTCCACGGCGCATGGCTGTCAGTTCACGGAAACCCCACGTGTGGGTCGGTCGGCTAAGGGAGGCGTGCGCGGCAACAGTTTCGCCGGCGAGAAGAGGGACGCAGTCGGACGGGTTTCGGCTTCAGGTGAACGGAGAAGGGGAGACGCGGCTCGGGTGCGTGCGGTTTGGCTTCGTCGGAAAGTTGGGACAGAGGCAGGCGGCGGCGGACGGAGGAACGGCGGACAGATCTGAGGAAGGGGGGCGTTTTGGCTGTTTTCGGCTGGCGTCTCGGAGATCCGGGCTGGGCAACGGTGCGGTGCGGTTGGACAGCAGTGCGGCTAGGCTGGACGGTTTGAGGTTGAATGGAAAAGATGAGAGGAAGGGTGGCCGGCGGCTAGGGTAAGGAGAAGGAGAAGAAGAAAGAAAAAGATGAAGGGGGGTGCACGCGGGGAAGAGGGAAGAGAGAGGGGGGGCTGCCCCTTTTTTTTATATTATTTAATAATAATAATAATAATAATAATAATAATAATAATAATAATAATATAATAAAAATAATAATATTTAATCATTAATAATAAAATCTTATTATTTTTATTATTACCTTTTTTTTTTTTTTTTCTTTAGGGCGTTACAGAGACCAAGCGTAGAGAATGATTTTGGATTTTGGTGAAAGGAATGACTGTTAACTAATATGTGTTTATGTAAAATTGTTATGTTATAAATGTGTTTCTTTTAAGCATAAAGAAAGATTTATGCGAAATGAAATGATTTGAAGTTGTTTATGCGAAATGATGTTTATGAAAAGGTATTGTGAAAGGTTTTCATACAACCTCACTAAGCCTTTTAGACTTACGTTTTAAAAATCTATCTTTCAGAATCAGGCGTTTAGGCCAAGTAGAGAAGAAGGTTGAAGGATTTGTGGCGAGTTGATTCAAGGTGTTTTGGAAATGGTTTGGTCTTGCTTATTTGGTCAAAGTATTGTAATAATGTATGAAACGAATGTTATTAATAAATTTTACGTTTTGGTTTGTATTTACTTTGCTTAGCGTTTCTTTGTCCTCCGTTGAGTTTTGAGTGTTAATGGTTTAAAAGGAGTTGAGAATAGGATTTTGCGATAAGAAAATTTCAAGGTTGTAACAAACTCGCATCCTATTCCTACTACTTCGGCTTTATTGTCGCAGTACGATTTGGGTTGTGACATATAATTATTATATTTATAATATAATAATAATAACAAATAAATGAAACTTTAAAACTCTTCTTTTTTTATTAAGTAAACAAATTTATTTTATTTTCTCAAATACTCATATATATCTAATTCAAAATAGATGTTTTTTTTAGATCATTTTAAAGTAAAAAAATATTATTAATGCAATAATAAACGAAGACATAATAAATAAATAATAAAAACGACATAAATATAAAAGCAATAAATAATTTGGGACATAATGTAAATTTGAAAGGAAGTAAATAAATAAACATAATAAAGTAAATAAAATACATCTATAGTATATATAAAAGCCTCGATGTGGAGAAAATTTTTTCTCTCCATTATATCATTGAGTTTTGTTCTATGTTCCAAATCACTCTTTGGTTTTATGGTAAATTCATTTTTAATTTTTCTTTTTTGTAATATAAATAATTATAAAAGACCCACCATTCCCTACTACTTTTTGAATTAATTATACTTAAATTTAGTGGAATTAAAATATGCATGATGTGAAAAGTTGGAATGCAAATGGTTTTTCATTTAGCCACTACTTTTTGAATTAATTATACTTAAGTTTAGTGGAATAGTATGGAGGATGTGAAAAGTTGGAATGTAAATGGTTTTTCATTTACATGTCAGAAATTAATTAAAAATTAAAATCTTATTACTTCTAATTAACAATACAAATTTAAAGACTTGAAAGTTATTGAAAATATTTTGTAACTTTTTTTTCTACTATATAAAAGGCTTGATTTTATTTCAACCAATATTTTTGTGTATCTTCAAAAGTTCTATATTTGAAAGTCTATTGATTTAAAAAGTGTCAACATTTGAATCCTATTGTTTGATTATAGAGTTGAAACCTTTCAACAAATCATGGAGAATCAAGAAATGGGCGATCATGTAAAAAAACAAGTTTTTCTTCCACAAATAACATTAAATCCACCAAATGACAATGGATATCCATTCAAGTTCAAGAGAAAACAATTTCCCACTTGTTTATGCTTTGCAATGACAAGGACAAACAATTCCTAATATTGGAATATATATTCCTAAAAATGTGTTTTCTCGTGGATAACTTTATGTTGCATTATCTAGAGAAATTTCAAAGAAGAAAACAAAAGTTTGGATCAAGCCCATAGGTGACAATAAGTTACCTTCAAATTGTACAAAAAAAATATTGTTCATAAAGAAATCATTTTTGATATATGCAAGTCTTACATTTAAATTCTTATATTTTAATCTAATTATTGTAACTTCTTCCTGTGTACATCATTTTTTATATATGCAAGTCGTGTTTCCTAAACCATATACATGCAATATTTACAATAATCTAAAGCTACACATTATACGTGTCATGCACGTGTCTTTTACTAGTAGATACAAAAACAACAAACATAATAAATAAATAAGTATTATAAATATTAATATAATAATGTAGATGCTCATTAGTGCGCTTAGTGGCCATATATCTACATATCTTCCTATCAACTATCTAACAATCATGTCATGTGTCTATAAGAGACTCACTCTCAGTGACCATGTAACCCACCTCATCCTTGCCAAATTGCCTATAAACATTGGAAAGAAATCCAAAGAAATTGGAGAAAATGGATAAATTTATGATTTCTAATTATTTAATTATTTTTTTCTTATTTATTTATTTTCATTATTTATATATTATATTATATTATTATTTTAATATTATATTTTTTTCAATTTTTGTATTCTGGTTGTGCTCCATTTTCACAACACGTTATCTGTACGAGCTCTGATCGTCTTCTTCTCCAAAGGTAGGTTGTTTTCTTCGATCATCCTAATAGTATGTCGATTTTCCTCTACTCGTTATAATTAATAAAAAAAAATTATTTTGCATGTTTGATATATATTAAATTTCTACTATTTGATACTAATAGTAATAATTTTTATGATGAAAGTTTGATACATTGAAATGTCATTAAGAATATGATCATTAGAAAGAAATTATCTTTTATTTCGGATATGCTCCTGCAGTAGCAATATCGAGAGATATTTTGAAGAATATTATCTAAATTTCTTCTTGTGGTTGAATGAGATAACGAGTTATTGGTTGAAAAATAATAAACATTAGTTGACTAAAGAAACAATATTTCTTTGAAGTGAATGTTGTAAATTTTAAATAGTGGTGGATGAAAATAATCAATCTTAATCAACGGGAACAATCACATTCTCTAAAGTGAATGTTGTGAATTTGATGATTGTTAAAAGAAGTAATTGTTTTTCCACATGAAATGATGATCATAAAAAGAAAAGCTCCACAAGAAAATGAGGAAAATGTGGAAGTAGATTTTGCATATCGATAATATAATTGGCCCATTTAGTATGACAAATTTGGATACACTAAAATTTTGAATCTCCTAAAGAGATTGATATATTGATCAAAAGTGTTTTATTTATAAATTAATAATTAATATTTTTTCTCATTTATATGTATATATATTTAAGTTTTCTTCTGATTATAATTACTTTGCTTAATGAAGAAGCATGGATAATTTTCTTATGCCGAATAGCTTAAAAATGAGCAATGAAGTTATATGTCTGACAGACAGTGCAACTACGCACACAATACTAACAAGTAAAAAATATTTTTCTAAACTGATAATGTTAGAAGCAAAAGTTAATACAATATTAAGGTTCTGCAAACCTGATTGAAGGGTTTGGAAAAGAAAATATTATTTTGCCTAGAGGAGCAAAATTCACAATTGATAATGCATTGTTCTCTAGTCAATCAAAGAGAAATCTATTTAGTTTTAAAGATATATGTTGTAATGATTATCATATTAAAACCGATAGAAAGAATGAGATAGAATATCTTTATATTATATCTACTGTCTCAAATAAAAAATGTATATTAGAAAAGTTGTTTGCTTTATCTTCTAGATTATATTATACTCATATAAAAGTAATTGAAACACATGCAACAATGAACCTGAAGTTCATGAATCTAGTCATATTTACAATTTGACACAATAGATTGGGTTATCCAGAATCCATAATGATGAGAAGAATTATTGAATCATATGGACATCCATTGAACCAATAGATTATTTAATCTAATGAATTATCATGTGATGTTTGCTCTCAAAGGAAATTAATAATTATACTATTACCAACTAAACTGGGAATTAAATTACATATGTCACGATGTGATCGCGACGCAGAACGGCCGACGTCCTTGTTTACTTAATTTTAATAAATAAATGGGTTTGGAGTCGCCACCAACCATATTAAGGTGTGATTGGTCACCAAAAAATAAAAAATGGTCTACGTAAATTCATGAGATTTAAGTTCGAGAGTCAATTGTGTGTAGAGAAGGTGTTAGCACCCTACAACACTCATAAAATGATTACCCAGTTTTATCTTTTAAACCAAATTAAAATGGTTCACAAAACAAAGTTTTTTTATTTGGGTTTTTTTTAAATGTCTCATGGTTATCAATTCACGTTCGAAGAAAATAAAATCTAAGCCTGAATTAATAATTATGGGTGAAATAAGAGCCATTAAAAAAAATAAGTTTATTTTTTTTTTCAAAAGATGATATTTTTTTATTTATTCAATATTAAAATACCAAATTTTGACATTTTAATCTCCATCATAGGTGTCTAATGAGAAATTTCATGTATCTAAGAATTAATAAATTCATAGAAAAAAGTACTCAATCCCATTTAAAATATGAAATTGTTTATAATTTTAAAGACGATTGATTAAAATACAAAATAGTGTGAAATTTGAGAAATATACAGGTTGTGAAATAGTTATATCAGTTGTATAATAGTTGCAGGAAAGTCGTGAAATAAGTAAAGTAATATGGTGAGATAAAATAATAAATAATTCAGAGATAAAATAATACATAGATAAAATAATATAGAGATAAAATAATACATTGATAAAATAATACAGAAATAAAATAATATAGAGATAAATAACATAAACAGACAAATAAATAAAGCATGATGCCAAATAAATAAAGCACAATGAAGGATGTAAAATAAAATAAAGCAGGATGTCAAATGTCAAATAAATAAAGTAGGATGCCAAACAATTAATTAACGCTGATTAACAAAGGATGCCAAATAATTGATTAACGCTTGATGCCAAATAATTGATGCAAGATGCCAAATAATTAACGTAGGATTCCAAATAATTAACATAGGATGCCAAATAATTAACTTCTTGTTAGAGTCCTGTAAGAAAGTACCGCATAACTATTGCGCTCCTGAACGCGCCCTATCTAGTGATCCGATAGGGATACATCTAGGCTCTTGGTGAACCCAAAGGAAACACCCTAAAAGAGAGACGGGTTGAACATGATCCCGTTGAATCACACATAAAAGTTGACCTTACAGGCATAAATAGGTGGTGATCCCGAGGGACATCCATATGGTACGACTCTAATAGCCAAAGCTAATAGAACACCATAGCCTATACATATAGCATAACATAAATATCATATCTCAATCATAATGTATCTCAACCCTAGTACATCTCATTCATAACATATCTCATTCATAACATATAGTGGTCATCACATATTTCAATCATAATGTATCTCAACCATAGTACATCTCATTCATAACATATCATGGTCATCACATATCTCAGTCATACATAACGGTTGTCTAGGTAGCTATCAATAACAATCATCCCTAACAGTCACTTCATGCATCATAACTACGTTAATGCATAATAAGGAAAAGCATAATGTCAAGGGTCTAATAGCAAAATCTCTTACTTCGAGATTAGCTAAAAATAATATTTAATCCTATCAGCAACAGTCAAAGCTTTTCAAACAGACGAATCCTAAACATAAAAAAACTTAAATTAATAAATTTGTCACCCAACATCCAAATTTAACTTAGGTCTCCAAGTTGCCCCAAGGCTAAGGTTGAAACCAAAACAACCTTGACTGGGAACAATTTTACAACTACATCCTTTTCCAAGATGCCAATGACCTTCAAAGAAAAAAATCTAAATTTAATAAGATTCAACTTAAATCCGTAATTAAATTACTTTTAAGAGTAATTAACTTAATATTTGATGGGTAACCCAAAAACCCAACAAATACTTACCAAAAGTGCACTTGGCTTGAGGAAAGGGTTGTGGCTCAGCTAGGCTGAAGGGGGTGTACGCAGCTGAAAGAGAGGAGGCTTGGATGTCGGCTCACTCGTAGGAGATCGGCTTGGGTTGCTTGCATGCGCGCGACTCGGAGGTGATATTGACCAGTAGAATCAAATCTGGACAACGCGACGAAGATAGAATTGTCAGAGGCAGTGACGTTCGATGGCAAAGGGCGTCTCAGCCAACGATGAGGTGCAAACAAACAGCAGCTGGCTTCAAACTATGGACGTGTGAAGTCTTGACAATTGACGGACCAAATGGCTTTGTCTGTCCTTGAATGGCGACGTGTGGCTGCCGACGAAAGGGAGTAGACGAAGACGGTGCAGGGGGGGGGGCTAGGGTTTGTATGGAAGGAAAAAGATGATGAATAGTTCTCTTTCTTTTCTTCGCCTGCTTCACAATGGTTAATTATATATAATAATAATGATAATATTTATTATTATAAATATTATTCCTTTTCCTTTTCAAATAACAAATTAACCCATTCTCTTTCTTCGTTAACTTCTCTATTTAATCAAATCACCTCTTTTTATCTTTTTCCCATAAACCAAACATAATATCTTAATAATTATATTATCCTTAATATAATTATTATTCTCTTCCATAATTTAATATATAGTTAACCAATATCAATACATCAACAACAATTCCATAACAACACAAAAAAAAAAAAAATCCAATTTCAATAATTAATTAAATATTCTTCCAATAAATACTTAATTAATCTTAATTTTCACAAAACAATTAATTTTCAACAATTACTTAAAATAACACCAAAAAATTTCCAACATAATTAAATTCAACTAAGATAGTTAAATATAAAAATTACCTTAATTTTTGGGGTGTTACAGGCAGTATCGGAGAGAAAGTGGGAGAGTGGGAGAGTGGGAGAGTGAGAGAGTGAGAGAGTGGGAGACGAGGGAAAGGAAAAAAAAAACAAAAATAGTGGGGGATTCGTTGAGAAAAAATAGGGGGAAACAATTTTTTTTTTGAAATTTTTGTTTTTATTTTTTAAAGTTAAAATTAAAATTAAAATTCAATTTCTTTTATAAAAATAAAATAAACATAAATAAAAAAATTAATAAATGAATATAAAAAATGAAAAATGAAGAACAAAATACAATATCTACAACTTGTCCCCCTTTGGCCATCTTGAAAATATTTAAATGTGGACAAAGGAAATAGATAAGGTATTTGGGCCAATTTTTTTTTTTTAGAGAGAGAAAAACATTCAAATGAGCAAAGGATATCAACCTTACCTCTAGAGCTAGGTTTGATAAATAATGGACCTGATAAACAGGTTTCGACCTCAGCTTGAGATCTTTGCTCGATTTAACAAAATTTGAAAACCATCAACCTTAACTCTAGGACTAGGTTTGATAAATAAAGGACCTATTAGATAGGCTTTGATCTCAATTTCATATTTTGGCTCGAGTTAACGAAAATTGAAAAGACATCAACTTTAGCTCCAGGACTAGGTTTGATAAATAAAGGACCTGTTAGACAGGCTTCCACCTCAGCTTCAGATCTAGGCTCAATTTAACCAAACTTAAAAAAACATCAACCTTAGCTATAGGACTACGTTTGATAAGTAAAGGACCTAGTGAACAGACTTCGACCTCAGCTTCAGATCTGGACTTGATTTAACAAAACTTGAAAAGATATCAACCTTAGCTCCAGGACTAGATTTGATAAATAAAGGACCTGTTGACAGACTTCGACTTCAGCTTCAGATCTGGGCTCGATTTAACCAAATTTGAAAAGACATCAACCTTAGCTCCAGAACTAGATTTGATAAATAAAGGACCTGTTAGACAGACTTCGGCCTTAGCTTCAGATCTGGGCTCAATTTAACCAAATTTGAAAAGACATCAACCTTAGCTCTAGAACTAGGTTTGATAAATGAAGAACTTGTTAGACAGGCTTCGACCTTAGCTTCAGATCTGGGCTCGATTTAATCAAATTTGTAAAAGGATCAACCTTACCTCTTGGGTTACGTTGGATAAAGTGGATTATTCTTCTTTTAAGCCGAGTTGAAATTTAATATAAAAATATTGTGCTTTTTCAAAGAAATAAATAGCTCACTACTCCATTTTACCAATCCCATTAACAATTGATTAGCATGGTTATAGGATAGAATAAGACACATGTATCACGAGAACTTTTTAAGTTGCCAAACTAGCCACTCTTCGTATCAAACAAATGAATCCAAACTGCGAAAGGCTACACTATGTTGTGAAGACCTAATTTTGTTTTAGTCTTGGACTTCACAAAACATGAATCCTTTAGGATGTAGACTTCCAATTGTAGCAACTCACAATCATAGAGAAATTAGTTTGGACTTGCAAACACCTATATTTCTTTAAGTCTTAACAAGAGAAAATCATAGCTTTTACTTGGTTTGCAAATACAATAAGTTGTACTCTTTGTTAATTAACAATAGATAGAATAATAGACTGATGGATAATGGATGTTTACTATAATTTGATGACATTTTAAAAAGGATGAAAGAAAGTTTACACATATGGAAATAACATTCTAAGAACTAAATGTAAGTTTCCTAGAAATATCACAGACTTCTTTCAACACTACGAAACTTTCTAAGAAAATGCCTCACGCATAATAGCTTCAAACATAATCTGAATTCACAGGATTTTTTTAACTCAACAGCATCTATATTGATTAAAAGCAACGCTCCTCTTGAAAAAGCCTTTTTCACTACGAACGGACCTTCATAATTAGGAGTCCATTTTCCTCGATGATCCTTTTGAAATGGAAGTATCCTTTTTAACACCAAATCCCCTTCTAAAAAACTTTGAGGGTGCACTTTCTTATTGTATGCTTGCATTCGTCTTCTTTGGTAAAGTTGTCAATGACTTAATGCTACCGATCGGTTTTCTTCAATGAAATTCAACTGTTCATAACGACCTCGTATCCATTTAGCTTCATCTAACTTAGCTTCCATTAGAACTCTCAACGAAGGTATCTCAACTTCTAAAGGTAGGACAACTTCCATACTATAAACCAAAGAAAATTGTGTTGCCCCTGTTGAAGTACAAACTGATGTGCGATATCCATGCAGCACAAATGGTAAATTTTCATGCCAATCTTTGTATGTTGTTATCATCTTCTCAATGATTCTTTTAATATTTTTGTTGGCTGCCTCAACTGCCTGATTCATCTTTAGGCGGTATGGAGTCGAATTTCTGTGATTGATCTTGAATTGCTCACAAATTTCGTCCATCATTTTGTTATTAAGGTTCTTGGCATTATCCGTAATAATACCCTCTGAGAGACCATAACGACAGATCAACACTTTCTTGATAAACTTGAGCATCACTCCTCTTGTAACATTGCAGTAAGATGTCATCTGTATCCATTTAGTGAAGTAATCAATTGCCACGAGAATAAAACGATGACCATTTGAGGCTTTAGGATCAATTGGTCCAATAACATCCATTCCCCACAAAGAAAACGGCTAGGGTGCTGACAAGACATGCAATGGAGATACTGCTGCGTGGATTCTATCCATATAAATTTGACACTTTTTAAATTCCCTTGCATATTTGGTGCAGTATGATTCCATCGTTGTCCAATAATAACCAAATCTATGTATTTTTCTAGCCATCATATTCCATTAGCATGTAGTCCACATATTCCTTCGTGAATCTTTGTCATAATTTGTTTTGCTTCTTCCACATCAACACACCGAAGGAGCACCATATCATGGTTTCTTTTATAAAGAACTTCACCACTTAAGAAAAAGTTCATGGCGAACCTTCTTACTGTGCGCTTGTCATTCTCTGAAGCTCCAGATGAGTATTCTCTACACTTTATGTACTGCTTAATGTCAAAATACCATGGCTTATTATCATTTTCAATATTCATGCAATATGTCAGCGCATCTTGCTTTGTAATTTGGATTGGATAAAGTTCACACTCAAGGTTAAGATCAAACATCATTGCCAAGGTGGCTAATGCATCTGCCATTCGATTGTCTTCCCTGTGAACATGGTCAAATGAAATTTTCTCAAAATTTTGAGATAATTTTGCAATGTATTGGCCGTAAGGCACCAATTTAGCATCTCTTGTTTTCCATTCTTCCTTGACTTGATGTATTACTAGCATTGAGTCACCAAAACCTTTCAATTTTTTAATACTCATGTCGCATGCGGCTTAAAGTTCCATAATAGAGGCTTCATATTCAGCGATATTGTGACTGCATTCAAAATATAACTTGGCCGTTGGGGAAAATACCTTTCCTTCTAGGAAAATTAGTACAATTCCAATCCCATGTCCCAACTCGTTTGAGGTATTGTCAAAAAGCACAATCCATGCATTATAATCTGTAGCATCCTTTTCAACTAGAAATATCTTTTCATCCGGGAAATCAACCCTCATAGGCTCGTAATCTGCTACTGGTTGGGCAGCTAAATGATCAGCAAGTGTGCTTTCCTTTATTGCTTTTTTAGTAACATAAACAATATCATACTCCGACAACAAAACTTACCATTTTGCAATCATCCTAAATAATGACGGTTTCTCAAAAATGTATTTTCTTGGATGTATTTTTTAAATAAGCCATGTCGTATGATATAACTTATATTGCCTCAAATGATGAGCTGTCTATGCCAAAGCACAAATGACGATTTCTCAAAAATGTATTTTCTTGGATCTATTTTTTAAATAAGCCATGTCGTATGATATAACTTATATTGCCTCAAATGATGAGCTGTCTATGCCAAAGCACAACAAGTTCGCCCTAACATTGAGTATTTAGATTCATAATCGATGAAATTTTTGCTCAAATAATAAATAGCATGTTCTTTCTTCAGTGATAAGTCATGTTGTCCTAGAACACCATCCATAGAACCTTCTAATATTGTCAAGTATAGGATTAACAGGGTATCAATATAGGTGGGCTCGGCAAATACTGCTTAATTTTGTTGAAAGCTTCTTCATAATCCTTATTCCATTTTCTTGGATTCTTTTTATGTAAAGCTTGAAGATTGGTTCGCATGTTGGTGTCAAATGTGAGATAAATCTGGATATGTAGTTCAATCTTCCAAGAAAACCTCGAACTTCTCTTTCTGTTTCAGAGGATGGCATTTCCATGATCGCCTTTACTTTATTTGGGTCTACTTTGATCCCTTCTTCACTGACAATGAATTCCAACAACTTTCCTGAGGTTGCCCCACCATTGCTTGTTGATATGTTGTTCGATCGTTTTTCAAACCAAAAGGCATTACTTTGTAGCAGAATATTCCCCAAAGGGTAATGAATGTTGTTTTTTCTCTATCTTCTTCAGCCATTTCGATTTGATTATATCTTGAAAAACAATCCATGAAGGAGAAAGTTGACTATCCTACAGTGTTATCCACCAACATGTTGATATGAGGTAGAGGGAAGTTGTCTTTTGGATGGCTCGATTTAAATCTCTATAATCCACACACATTCTCACTTTTCTGTCTTTTTTGGGTACAGGAACAATGTTTGCCACCAATTCAGGATATTTTGAGACTTTGAGGAACCCTGTTTCAATTTGTTTTTGTAGTTCCTCTAATTAATACATCAAGCTTTATTTTACGTAGCTTTTTTCTTTTTGGGTTGCATTCTGGCTTCAAAGGAACAAGATGTACTACAATATCCATATTTAATCTCGACATATTCTAATAACTCAAAGCAAAAATATCTAAGTACTCACGTAACAAATTGATCATTATTTTTCAAGTTTCACATGTCATTGATGTGCCAAATTTTACCTATTTTGATTCCTCTTGAAAACCCAAATTGATTACTTCAACTAGCTCTTGGTTACGATCTAGGACCTTATATTCTTCTTCTACCATTCTTAATGGTTCTGAGGATATTTCCTCGTCATCTTCGTCGTCACTTTCTTTGTCAGATTCCATAATGTATATTAATGTATCAAGGGTAGAATTGAAATTACTAACATCTTCGTTCTTATGAATGTTGTCTATGAAAATGTTTGAACTTTTGTGCTTAATTTGCATAACGCAAGAAAGAAAGCAGAGAGAAGAAGAAATTAGAAAGAATAAAAGGAAAATGTGAAGATTTCATTAAATAACAAAGAAAAAAGTACATTCATATTGTAAAGCAAACAAAATACTATGGCCTTGGGTAGAGCCACTCGAAAATTAAAGAAATTTGACAAATAAAAGCTTAATCATTACTCATAAAATTCTCTTGCAAAATGTAGGTAGATCTACAACATCCCAATTGTTAAGCTCGAAATCAGGTGGACATGTATAAACTGTTTCGTCTACAAATGATGCTTCTTGTGCCACTGCTGCAATTGATAAACTCTCCATCTTCGTTAACAAACAATCCTTTGAATTAAAGTCATATGATGAGTAACTTATACCAGCACTCTTGAAAGTATCATATAATGTTGGTATAAATTTTAGACTTGGATCAAACTCTTTCATCTCTAGCTTTGCCAAACGCTTTTTCTTCTTTTCTTCTTCAAGCCTAATCTTATCATATACGAATGGCATATAGCCCAAACCAAACCTCTCAACATTGCTTGGTGTATTTAGAAGTGTTTCTAAGTTTTGATTAAAAGAATATCCTCCACCTCTCATCAGTCTAGTGGTCATAACTTCCACTTTAGGAATGTGTGACTTTATTACTTTATCTGCAACTGCTTCCATCATAGTTGCATGAGCAATTTCAAAAGTGTGAAAAGAACACTCTAATGCTTCCTCTGCTGCCTTAACATATGAGGTTGAAACAGGTTTTGTTATCAGAAAATATTCCTCTCCCATCAAACAAAGCATCTTACTCCCAACAATAAATTTCAATTTTTGATGCAATGTGGATAGCACCACTCCTGCAGCGTGAATTCAAGGACATCCTAACAAAAAAACCATAAGTAGGTGTTATTTTCATGACTTGAAAGACTATTGAAAGTACATGGGCCAATTTTGATTGGTAATTCAATGTCACCAATTACTTTTCTACGTGACCCATCGAAAGCTCTCACAACCATAGTGTTTGATTTTATGTGTGACATGTCCACTGGAAGCTTCAATAGTGTAGATTTAGGCATTATATTAAGAGTTGAACCATTATCCACTAAAACTCTTTCTATGACGTAGTCTTTGCACTTCACTTGAATATGTAGTGCTTTTATATAGCATAAACTTTGAGGGAGAATTTCATCATCCATGAAAACTATAAAATTTGAAGACGTAATGTGACGACCTAGACTTTTCGGACTGACCGTCTAAGTCGTCAATTTGACACAGAACCGTTTGTTGACAAAAGAAATCGAAAGATCCAGTTGAAACCGTAAGAAAACGAAGAAAAATTTAATCGGGCCCTATTTCCAAAATACAAAATTTCGAAGGCTGTTTACAAAAAATTTAACTATTTGTAGACTTAGTTAAATCAAAATATTTTCAAACAGTCAGCGGAAGCAGTTTAAAGACAGTCCCCTATGCCAATTCACGAGTCCTTCTTGTCCCTCGTCGGTCTGCCCCTCGTGTTACCTTTGTCTGAAAAGTTAAACATAAAAAGGGTGAGTATTAATATACTCAGTAAGGGACCCACTACTGGTCCCGTTCGGGGAAAAATAAATTATTAGCATCCTATGGTGTACCCTGCACAGTCACAGTCTTGTGATCTCGTAGGATGCACATATCAGTCTAGTGCTCCCGAAGGATGCACATATCAGTCTAGGGCTCCCGAAGGATGCACATATCAGTCTAGCGCTCCCGAAGGATGCACATATCAGTCTAGCGCTCCCGAAGGATGCACATATCAGTCTAGCGCTCCCGAAGGATGCACATATCAGTCTAGTGCTCCCGAAGGATGCACATATAGGGGATGATCCCGAAGGACACCCGTAGGGTAACTATCCACTAGGAAACTAATAATTTATCCCCTCAGTCCCTTCTAAACATCTTAACAGTCATGCTCAATACAGTCAAATTTTCTTACCACATAAGCTCCCCATTTAACCTCGAACGACCATATTATCCAAATTTCACCCAAAGACAGTCAAACATATCACTACATCAGTCATCAACATAAATAACCCAGCAGTCACAACATACGCTAGATAACAAGTCCACGTCAATCCATACATACATATATAAGTTTCATTCAGTCAAGCACAATACACGTTAACCTTTCAGTCCACACCCAAACAAACATCATAAACGTCATCCCTACTCAGTCCAGATGTAACATTCAGTCTATATAGTCAATACATCTTAATTCTTGTTATTGAGTCCAGTAGAAAATCCCTTACCTCAAGTTTATGCAAGTTCTTCAATCAAATAAGTTCCAATAATTAGATTCCTAAACATAACCAAATATAAAATCAATATCCTTCTAATTAATTTCATCCATTCAAATCACCCATGCGTAAATCTCACAACTCACCCAAGAAGTGGAGAAACGAACTCCCGCGAAGCTTATGGCAAAATTCAAAATCCAAATTCTTCAAATCTCCAATATCGCCTTCAAGAACAAACATCCAAACAACCAATTTAAACAACATCAACTAATCGAAGTTTCAATGTAAACTCTTAAATCCATCAATTTCATCCTTACCCAACAAATTTACAACGACATAGCGGCCGCGGCACACAAGATTTGGGCAAGCAACATTGTGCAAATCAATTTGGGCATGGGTCGGCTTCCAATCCGTGGCTGGAAGGAGACGCACGGTGGCTGGCCTCTTGCCGAATGGAGGCAGATCGGCTCGGATCCGCGTCCGGCTTCGCAAGATGTGCACGCCGGCGGCCTTGCGGACGATACCAGAGACGGCGAGCGGACTGCTGCGCGCGGCTGGAAGGAGACAGAGACGATCGGCTTTGAGGACGGAGGCAGACGGCGTGCGGCTAGGTTCATCGGACGGTGATGCGGCACGGAACAGATCTGAGAAGGGGGGTTTCGGCTTGCGGATGAAGGGTCACGGCGGCGTCGAACGCAGCGGCGCAAGGCTTCGCGAACCGAACAGACGACGGCTGTGCGACGGGGCTGCGGTGCGGCTGGGCTGGACGGCGGTGCGACTGGGCAGGGCGGCGGTGGTGGTTGTCGGCTAGGGCAGTGGGAGAGGAAGAAGAGAAAAGAAAAAAAATGGAGGGGAAGGGGGCTGCACGCGGGGAGAAGGGAAGAGAGTGGGGCTGCCCCCCCCTTTTTTTTTTGATATTATAATAATAATAATAATATTATTATTATTATTATTTAATAAAAAAAATATTATTATTTTTATTATTACCCTTTTTTTTTTTTTTTTTTTTTTACACGTAATGTTTCCAATAATTTCATTGAACTTTTCCACTGAAATGTCATGTCCAACATGTGCCTTGTTCAAAATATCTTGCACTTTGCGATGAGGCTCTGAATTAAAAAACAAAAATAATAAAGAAATTTGAGGAGGAGTATGATGCATTTGCTTTATGATCTTATACTCGCTTTGTTTTGCTATTTTCAAGAATTTGTTTACTTTCTCATCTGTACAGGCTTCTTGTATTCTACCTCTTTTGCTATGATAGGCATCTTTACATCTTGCTCTTTGCCATATTCATTTACATCTCTTTTCTCATTTTTCCTCCCTTACCGTAGTATCGATTGAAGGACCTATAATGACTTGACAATCATACCGCCATGGCACTGCTTTCAGATCCTTAAATTTGAAAGGACTTAGTACTTAGATTGTGAGTTGTTTAGGATTGTAGAAAATCAAAAGGAATTATCCTTTTTTGCATTTTCATCCATTAATGCACATATTTTGTTATCTTTTATCTCATCCTTTCCTTGTCCTCTGTATACAGTGAGTTTCTTTGAATCCATAAGTTGTTGTACTTTTGATTTAAATTTACAACACTGTTGGATAACGTGACCTGCAACTCCTTGATGGAATATACAATATCTGCTTTCATCATCCCATTCATATCTTATGTTGGGGTCCAAATATTTTGAACTAACTTATCATGATTCAAAAAGTATTTCCATAGGCATCACTATCTCATGAACTTCAATTTTACACTTTTCAACAAGGCAATCTAAAACATTTACTGTTGAATTTTCATGATTAGGAAGTGAATTGTTGTTGACATCCGACTTCTCATCAACTTTTTTAAAGCTTAACCATCCAACATTACCTACAGATTGCACATTCCTTTTCATAGCCAAACAATTTTCAATTTAGTGTTTCGCTCCTCCAGTATGATAATCACATCGAGCATTTGAATCATACCATTTTGGATAAGGAGGTCGTCTAGGATTCATTGGGATAGGAGCTAACTGTCAATTTTGAAATAGTTGGGGTAAAAGCTCTGTATAAGTCACGGGAATTAGATCAAATCGTCGTGTATCTAAGTTGCTCTTGCTACCTTGACCTTGTACAAATGGTCGAGAAGGGTTTGAGTTAATAGGTTTTGGGGTTCCAAAGAAAGAGTGAGCTGGTACATAGTTGTTATAAGGGATTTGAGAAACATTGCTTATATATGAAGGAAAATTTTGGTTATGTTTTCTCTAGCCAAAAATCGATTTATGGTTTCATGAATTAGGAAGACCAATTGCATGAATCTCACATTCTTTCTTTTCAGATGTTGTTCCTTTCTTTAATCCACCATACTCAATTGAAGCCTCTCCTAACCTCTCATGCTTTATCCCATATTCAATTCTTTCACCAATAACAATAATGTCAGAAAAATTGGTTGTAGCATTACCAATCATTCGATCATAGAACGAAGCCCACAAAGTATTCATAAACATAGATGTCATTTCTTTGTCTGTTAATCGTGGTTGAACTTCTACGGCCATATCTCTCCATCATTGAGCATATTCTTTAAAGCTTTCTGAACTCTTTTTCTCCATCCGTTGCAGGTTTAAACGATCTGGAGCTATATCAATATTATGTTTGTATTGCTTTAGAAATGTGTCAGCTAAGTCCTTCCAAAAATGAATGTGTGCATTATCTAATTGAATATACCATAGAGTAGCTGGACCAGTCAAACTATCTTGAAAGCAATGGATCAACAATTTATCATTACCAATATGTGCTGTCATCTTTCTACAGTACATTACAAGATGACTCCTTGGACACGATGATCCATCATATTTGTCAAATTAGGAGACTTTAAACTTTGCTCGAATGATAAAGCCTGGCACTAAGCACAATTATGTTGCATTTCTATTTACATAAACGTTAGTCCTTCAATTACTCGCAACCTTTCTTCCAAAACATATAGTTTTTGCTTACCCAGAGTGTTCTCATTTTGTCCCATGTCTTGAATTTTAACCTGAGCTTCCAATTGTTCTATATATGTCCCCTATATCTAGAACAGGAGTTGGAACAGCAAAAAGCGTATTCATAGCAACATAGTCTTCAGTGGTTTGAGACTGCGGAACATTCATGTGATGTGGCGTAAATATTGGAGGATAAATGGGATCATCGGTGTCATGAACTGGATTGCTTGATTGTGTTGTTTTTATGACGAGTTTCCCTTTTCCTATTGAAAACAATTTCAGTATTTTTGAAACTTGTTCTCCAAGATTATTAATATCTTGTCTCATTTTATTCATGTCTTTATCATGTTCTTCCATGATTCGATTTTTATGCCTTGTATTGTAACAGTGGCGAATTGGAGTAGGACGAGTTATGTTTTCATTTGATGATTTTGAAAACCTTGAAGACCAAAGAGAGAGAAAAAAAACAAATTTTATTAAATAATAAATTTAAATACAATAAAACCACACCAAATAAAAACTTGACAGAATAAAAATCAAACTAAAACAAAAAACAAACGAAATGTAATGAACAACACTCTCATTGTCATTAATAGCAAAATAAACAATTAATGAAAACGATCAAAATGCCCAAGTTCTTTGCATATCATCTTTAAGAATCTATTCAAATCATCTGCATGAGGTTGTATTGAGAAAAAATTAATCCTCAAATCAATATCCATTCTGCAAAACCATTTGCTCTGCTAGACACTATTATGAGAAATCCAATCGCCTGATATGCACGTTCAACTAACACCTGAAAATCTCTCATTTACAAATCATAATCAACCTTCATTTTCATGTAATCTGTCTTCAATAACTCGTATGTTTACACTATCCTCTCACTTGAATTTTGAAATGCAGTAAGTTGATAGTGTAAGGAATCAACATAATTTTTCAGTATCTTATACTCTTTAGAGTGCTCGACCATCTTCACATGTAGGCTATCAATAGTTTGACGTAGAGAATGATTGTGTGCTTCCAAATGCTCTATTTGTTCTTATCATTTTCCAATTGATGTATTCAAATCATTGACAAGCTCAAGAAAATATTCCTTCCCACTTTCTAAATCTTTAATATATTCATCTTGTGATTATATTGTTGTCTGTAATGTTGTCTTTTCATTTTTCAAGCTTCTACTTGCTTTATTCGTTCGCCTCATCTCTTTATCTAATATCTCAAGATTCTTTTCTAACTTATCTTGATTTTTTAAGAAACTCTTGGTCTTTTTGAGCTCTTTCTGAAAAAAAGTCGCATGATCCATCCATTGGCTCCTTACGAAATATCTCATTCTCTTGTTCTAACAGTCGATTTTTCTCTTTTAATTTAATGGTCTTCTCAACCCCTGGTTTGGTTGGTCAAATCTTGTCTCTTTTACCCTTTCAACTTCCTCCTTTAATGTATCTATTACATTCTTTCTTCTGTTTGCCTGCCATGCCTCATATCCATTGGTAACTCATTTATAGTGTCCTTTGTCTTTTATCTTCCTCACAGACTTTCATGCACATACTGCTCAACGCTTTTTTTCCTTCACAACCTTCAAAATTGTATGAAAAGTCAGAGTCTTATAGATTGTGAGTTTGTGGTATAAACTATTTGAGTCACACCTGACACAAAACTAAGAATGGTGTATAGTTAACACCTCAACACGGTTTTAACAAAGGGACACTATGAAATTTTCCAAATTTATAAATCACTACCATCAAAGGCATCCATTGAGTCTTTCATATGACATTTTAAGAACTCATTGTTAAAAAGAAAGACACCCAAGTCTCCTTCCTTGGATATGTTAGGTCCCAAACTGCCATACCAAACTCACTAATTGTGTTTCGCATTAAGTTCCATAGACTATTGAAATCTAACCTCGGACACCTAAACTCTGCTGGAAATTTGATATGCATGGCTGTGTATCCAAATATATAATACAGGAACACAACAATTCAATTTTCTTGCTCTTTATTTCTGCAGTAGTTAAGGGATCAAAAAGTTTCAGCCAATACAGGTGTAATAGGATTGACTCGTTCTGTTTCAAAACATAATATGATCACTTTTCCATCAACATAACCCTCTACTATAGGAAAAATCACCGCTCCATAAATGCACAACTCCAAGAGAGTAAGACCTTTGTCTTCATCAATGTAAATTTGTGTCATCTTTAGTTGATTGTCAAATGACACATTCTCTTCCCCATCCTTAACTTTTATATGTTTTCGAATTCCTGTGGCATGGACGGTTTCTATAAATTTTGACAAAATCCTTTTTGTTGTTTGCTTAGGGTTAAAGAAATAAACAATTTCCTTTTCTTTTTCAGGCATGCCAAGTATAGCTTGATATTATTCTATGGTTGGCAGTAAATAACAAGACCTAAACGTGAAAAAACCATATGCTGGATCCCAAAAATTAATTATGGCTCTTAAAGCAAAATAATTCATCGGTATGTACATCAACTCTGCTATATGTCCATACTTCTTCAAAAACATGAATCTCCATTGAGGTGTCAATGCCTCCTAAATCATCTTTAGTTTTGCTAAACCATATTGTGTAAAAGAGAGCTGACACTAGGATAGTACTGATACTTAAGAAGAATTGTTTATGATATCCCTAAGTTTTTGTTGCATCTCTTCAGCCCATTTAAGAACATCGCTTAGGTCATCAAACTTAGATTCAAAAGATGAATGCATCGACATATTGGACATCTTGGTATTTCAACACTGTTTTTTTTTTTTTTTGCACAATTATGATAAAGAGAAAGACAAAAAGAAAAAGAGATAGTCAAATCACTTTGCACAGCAAAAAGAATAATAATTATAATTATAATTAAAAAATTAAAAACTAAAAACCAAAATACATAAATAAAATAAATAAGTAAACATAAGAATAAAAATCAAAATAAATAAATTAAAAAAAAACAGTAAATAAGGTTTTCATGCACTTGTAAGCATACTCTCCTTAATTTTTTTTAAAAAAACATATTTTAATTTAGAGAATGTAAAGATTTTCATGCACTTGTAAGCACTACTCTTCTTATTTTACTATTTTTTTAAAATTATTTAATTTTAGTAAATCAAATATTTTCATGCACCTAAGCAAGATAGACAATACTCTCTTTATTATTATTATTAGTTTATATTTAGTTAATTTTAGAAAATGTAAAGGTTTTCATGTATCTCTACAAGGTAAATACTACTCTCCTTTAAAGTATGTATGAAGCCAAAGACCCAACTTCTAGGGAACCAAGATAAATAAAATTTAAATCAAACTCTAAAAAAATAATAATATAGAAAATATTGTTATTGAACCTTTAAAAAAAACAAAAGAAATATATATTATTTAAAATTTTAGGAAAATGTGAAACTTTGTTTTAAAATAAAATAAAAACAATTTGGACAGTTGACTCATAAAATAAAATGTCGTGGTGTTGGTAAATCATCTACACTCCTAGAAGGGAAAGACCCTTAAACTTATTATAATGTTATTTAAGAAATAACAAAAAATTAATTCGATGATTTTTCATGTGCCTTCACAAAAGTCGAAACCCCTCGAAGGTCAACATTAGTCCATCCTCAATTCTAGTCCTATAAGGTTGTTGCTCGGGTAAAAGGCTTGTGAATGTGTGTAAAATGCATGATGATATATAAAAAAAATGTATCAATAACATAGTACAAAATATTCCATATGAATCAAATAAAAAACAAATAATTAAGTTAACCAATAAATTATAATGGAATAAGAATAAAAGATAAAAATATAACGGCTTGACTCTCTTAAACAATGTTCAAGTCCCCAGTGGAGTCACCAAGCTGTTGCGATGTGATTGCGACGTGGAGCGGTCGACGTTCTCATTTACTTAATTTTAATAAATAAATAAGTTTGGAGTCGCCACCAACCATATTATGGTGTGATTGGTCACCGAAAAATTTTAAAAAATAGTCTACGTAATTTATGAGATTTAAGTTCGAGAGTCCATTGTATGCAGGGAAGGTGTTAGCACCTTACAACACCCATAAAATGGTTACCAAATTTTATCATTTAAACTAAATTAAAACGGTTCACAAAGCAAATTTTTTATTTGGATTTTTTTTTAAATGTTCCATGGTTATCAATTCATGTTCGAGAAAAATAAAACCTAAGCATGAATTGATAATTATGGGTGGCATAAGAGCCATTAGAAAAAAGTAAGTTTATTTTTTTTTTTTCAAAAGATTATATTTTTTTATTTATTCATCTCAAGAATATTAAAATACCAAACTTTGATATTTTAGTATCCATCCTAAGTGTCTAATGAGAAATTTTATATATCTAAGAATTAATAAATTCATAGAAAACACTACTCAGTCTCATTTAAAATATGAAATTGTTTACAATTTTAAAGACAATTTATTAATTAATTTTCAAATGGTGAAATTTCATGTATTCGTGGAATTTAAATTATAAAACCCATAAAAATAATATTTTTTCTCTGATTTAAATTTTTATATTCAAATTGGAAAATAATAATAATAATAATAATGACAAAATGGTGTGAAATTCGAGAAATATATAGGTTGTGAAATAATTATATATATAGTTTGTGAAATAGTTGCACGTAAGCCGTGAAATAAGTAAAGTAATATGATGAGATAAAATAATACAGACATAAATAACATAACCTGATAAATAAACAAAGCAGGATATCAAATGCAATGCAGAATGCCAAATAATAAAGCAAGATCTAAAATAAAGCACAAAGAAGGATGCAAAATAAAAGAGGATGGCAAACGAAAGCAAGATGCCAAATAAATAACGATGCTCCTGTCAAATAAATAACAATGCAGGATACCAAATAAGTAATTAACGCAGGATGCCAAATAATTGATTAATGCAGAATGCCAAATAATTAACGCATGATGCCAAATAATTAATGCAGGATGCCAAATAATTAATGCAGTGAACCATGAATTCAAGGACACAATAAATTTGAAACCACGGTAATTAAATTGACCTAAATCTAATAAAATTGAAACCACACTAAAAAAAACTCAATTAATCTAACAAAATTTGCAGTAATCACCGAGAAAATACCTTTGAAGACCTTGATTTGAAGAAAATATTCTTTTTGCTTTCTCAACACTCCCAAATGACAACGAATGAGCTAATGAAAAGATGAAAGTTTTTTTTTGTAAAGTAAAAATCGCACCCTTTCCAAAAAAAAAAAAATCACAACATATTTCCCTTAGAAAAAATCTCCCTCTTCTGTTTTTATAGGGCAAAGTTATTAATATTTAGAGTAGTGGAGTGAAGGTACTATCGGAGGGAGAGTGAGAGAGTGGGAGAGTGGTGACGAGAAAAGGGAAAAAAACAAAAATAGTGGAAGATTAGTTGAGAAAAAAAGGGGGAAACGACTTATTTATTTACTTTTTAAAATTTATTTATTTTTTTGTTTTTTTTTATTTCAATTTAAAATTTAAATTTAAATTCAAATTATTTTATAAAAATAAAATAAACATATATAAAAAATTAATAAATGAATATAAAAAATGAAAAATGAAGGATAAAATATGGTATCTACAACATACATTTTTTTTAACGAAGTCATGGTGATATTTGTGGACCAATCAACCCACCAAATGGACCATTTAAGTATTTTATGATATTAATAAACGCATTCAGCAGATGGTCGAATGTGTGCTTATTATCAAGTCAAAATCTTGCATTTGCAAAATTACTTGCTCAAATAATCAAGTTACGAGCATAGTTTCCTGATTATACAATTAAAAGTATTCGACTTGATAATGCTGGCAAATTTACATCCTAAACATTTGATAACTATTGTATGTCTATCAAAATAAATGTTGAACATCCTGTAGCTCATGTTTATACACAAAATGGTTTAACACAATCATTTATAAAATGTTTGCAATTAATTGCTAAACTCTTGCTTATGAGAGCTAAACTCCCTATATCTATATAGGAACATGCTATTTTGATGCTACATCATTTGAGTGTACTAGGCCAGTAGCTTACCACAAGCTTCGCCATTACAATTAGCATACGACCATGCCCAAAATATTTCTCATTTGAGAATTTTTGGATGTGCAGTATATGTTGCAATTGCTCCACCACAACGTACTAAGATGGGTCCTCAAATGAGAACTTAGGGGGGAGGGGAGAATTAAGAGTTAGAAAAAGAAATTACATGAAATGTATCATTATTGTCTCATTTAGATCCTTGTATAGATCAATGTGAACTTGAAGTTTAGAAAATAATTCATTTACAAAATATAGCAAATCAGTTACCAAATGCATTTGTTGATGCAAATAAAGTAACTAAATCATATATAGCAGCTGCAAATGTCCCATCAAAGATTAATATCCCTGCACAACATGTTGTCATCTATGAATTTGAAACATGTTAGACGTGAGGTAGACCAGTTGGTTCCAACGATAAAAATCTTTGGAAAAGGAATCGAGTCAATAACTAGATTAAAGTTGTGAATGTTTGAGAAAAAATCCAAAAATTAACTTATGACAAAAATGTCGAAGAAGATAAAATAACTGAGGATAATAATGAGATCTCGATAAACTATGTAATGATAAGAAAAAGATGAAACCGAACTAATATAGTCATTGACAACATTTTTCATATAATGTTGCTCTTGATATTATATCCAAAAATGAGGATTATGAACCAAAATCTGTTGAAGAATGTCGACAGGGAAAAGATTGATTATTGTGGAAAGAAGCAATTGAGGTAGAATTAAATTCACTTTCTAAACGTCAGGTTTTTGGACCAGTAGTCCAAACACTAAAAGGTGTCAAAGCTACGAGATATAAATGGGTATTTGTGAGAAAAATAATTGAAAATAATGAGATCAGAAGATATAAAGTAAGATTAGTTGCACAAAATTTTTCACAAATATTTGGTATTGATTAGGATGAGACATATTCTCCGGTGGTGGATACAATCACATTAAAAATTTTAATCAGCATGACTGTGTATGAAAATCTGGACAAGCATCTTATGGATGTAGTCACAATATATTTATATGGATATCTTGATAATGATATTTATATGAAAGTCCTAGAAGGATTTAAAATACCTGAAACGTACAAATTAAGGTACTGGAAACTATGTTCAATAAAGTTACAAAGATCATTATATGGATTGAAACAATCAGGACGAATGTGATACAATCGCCTAAGTGAATGTTTGCTGAAAGAAGGATATCAAAATAATCTAATATGTCCATGCGATTTTATAATGAAATCACAGTCAAGATTTGCTATTATAAGAGTTATAGAGATCATTGTATTAATTGAAACAATCAGGACGAATGTGGTACAATCGCCTAAGTGAATGTTTGCTGAAAGAAGGATATCAAAATAATCTAATATGTCCATGCGTTTTTATAAAGAAATCACAATCAAGATTTGCTATTATAAGTATATATGTTAATGATTTAATTATAATTGGAACAAAATTTTGCTTTGGTTTACAAATTGAGCATTTGCCAGATGGGATATTTTTAATCAATCAACTTATACATAAAAAGTTTTGAAAAGATTTTATATGGATAAAACACATCCATTAAAATTACAATGTAAGTTTGTTCACTAGATCTAACAAAAAGATATATTTCGAGGTCAAGATGATATTGAAGAACTCCTTGGTCTAGAAGTATCATATCTTATACGTATTGCTAGATACGGTTCATCTTCAACAAAAAGGCATTGGAATGGAATTAAACATAAACTTCGTTATTGTCGAGGAACAATTGATATGGGATTATTTTATTCAAATAAATCAAATTTTAACCTAGCTAGTTTTGCAGATTCTAGATATTTATCTGATCCACATAAAGCTAGATCTTAGACATGTTATCTATTCACATGTGGAGAAACTGTTATATCTTAGCGATCACTAAAGGACCATAACAACCACCTCCTCAAATCATGCCGAAATTCTTGCAATTCATGAGACTAGTCGAGAATGTATATGGTTAAGATCGATGACTCAACACATTCGAGAAACATGTGGTTTGTCTTCCAATAAACTTCCTCCAACAACATTATACAAAGACAATACGACATGTATAGCTCAATTAAAAGGAGGTTATATTAAAGCTGATAGAACAAATCACATCTCACCGAAGCTTTTCTATACTCATGATCTTGAAGAAAATGGCAATATCACAATACAAAAAATTTGTTTAAAGGATAACTTGGCAGACTTATTTACAAAATCACTACCTACCGCAACCTTTGAAAAATTGGTGCACAAAACTCACTACAAGAAAATTGACAATTTTCGAACGTCAGAACCTTTGAGAAAACATTTAATAATCCTTCAATATATCTTTTTTCAAAGGTTATTTCAACCTTTGAAATATGTTGAAATAGATCTCGTTGAAAAAACCTAAAAAAATTTTCGAAGGTTTTACTAACCTTTTCTTTTAGGGCGTGTTTGGGGAAGGAAAGGAAAATGGAGGGAAAGGAATAAGGAGGAGGGGGATTATGAAAAGGAAAGGATTATTTATAATCCTTGTTTGGGGGAAGGATTATGTGGAAAGGACCATGATCATTTTTTGTTGCGTTAGTTTTTTTTTAAACAAATTGAAATTTTCAATTTTTATTTTTTTTTCTTTTCTACTAATAGAAGTTCTGTTCGTTAACTATGGCCCACGATTTTTTTTCTTTTTATGGAACATGAACTTGCTATCATAAATCATGTCCCATTACCATATTTCGATAACAAAGCCATTTTCAATTGTAAAGTACTATCCGTTAGGCGGAATGTCCATAAATTAATTATTTACGCATCATGTAACATCGGGAAAGAAACTGAAATAAATAATTAACATTCAATACAATGTTGAAAACGGAAAAGCAACTAAGTAAAACAGATACATGGTTCTGGCAAAGAGATCCGGCATCCTGATGAAGCAAAACAAACAACTAAGTAAGATCCTACAGTAAGCAGCCTTCATCTGATCCGACATCCTGATGAAACTTCTCATTAGCGACACCTTCTCTATCACTATCATCATGCATTTATTGATGTCCTCTATAGTAAGGCCCTAGATGCACTCCTTATGCATAATGACCTCCTGCACCATCGCGTCCTATTGATTGATCGCTTTATCAGGCCATTCTGCAATGGTCTTAAGCTGATTAGTCGCAGCACCCATGCAATCCCAAATCAGGTTGTAAGTCTCCAATTGCTGCATGTTGTGCTTCCTTTTCTGTCCGCTAAAACCTGTCCTAGCGTCGTTTGTCCGACCAAAGCGATCGACCTTCATGTCGTTCAACGACATGTCATCCTCGGGCTGTACATAGTCGGAACTCAATCTCAAGGACATCCTCTATAGAGACACCATCGTTGGGTCCTGCCATGTTGGACCCGATGTCCACGAACATCTCTACACACGCACCAGTCACGCGATCTTTCCCAAACACGTACGACAACTCGACGTAATGTGGGAAGAGCTTGTTCAGGAGTCCTTTTGCTGCAAAATGCATCTGACAAATTAATAAAAAATGACAAAGTGTTTAGTAATCTAGTATACCCTGTTAGTCATTTAATTAAGTTTAGAATCTTACCCGGACCCAATTGTCAAACACTTCCCTCTCAACGATGATGCACTTGGCGTCGTCGTTCCAGCCGAAGCCACTACCTTTGGGCCCCTCATCTCATCAATGGCCTAAAACGTCTTTTTCAACAATTTTATTCGGCTTCCGATGATGGTGGTTGTCAAACCATAGCTGGGCATTATTTCTCCTAACATCCTGATTAATTGTGCTAAATAGCCCGAGTGGAAGGTTACGTTGTTTGACCTCTACCCCCGCGTTCACCAAGTCCACGAGATAGTCTACTAGGCATACCTCCTCTACTTGTGTCAACGAATGCTTTGCGTTCTTAGATGAATTTTTTAATTCTAATAAAATAATTGAATCATGTCAAGTATTGTACTAAACCAAAAAACGTATAAACATATAAACATGTAAACATGTAAACATATAAACGTATAAATCGACGAAACATTAACAAAAGTTTCAATAAAGGACAAACTTTTTTTAAACCAAGTATGATTATATGAAATAGGGGGACAAGAAAGAAACAAAGAAATACACATACTACAACTGTTTCAAGAACGAGGTTGTATCACAAATGAAATGATACTACGCATTACGCAATTGCCATTCGGTGAACATCGACAAAGCAAGTGCATCTCACCATTGAGTCTATTCATTTGGGGCCTCAATGTACATTATGTGGTCACCATTAGTAGTTGCGTGCGTCGAGTCACCCTCATCTTCATCATCTGATATGTCGGCATTCGTCATCCTTCAATTTAATAAATTATGGAGGAGACAACAAGCCATAATAGTTTGACTTTAGAATTCAACCGGATAGTAAGATTTTCCACGTAGTATTGCCCAACATCCCTTCAATAGGCCAAACACTCTTTCAATTACATTTCGTGCAGAAGAATGTTTCATGTTGAAGAACTCTTTTCGGTGTTGTTGGAGCGTTACCGGCACCACGCCACTCCTGTAGATGATAACGTTGCCCCCTATACGGCGTTAGAAAACCCTCTGCATTTGGGTATCCCATGTCACACCTGGAGGTATAAGGTTCCATTATGTTAAGTCATTAACCCAAGAAAGAATGAACAAATTCCAAACTGTTTTAACGAGGGTTAGTGGGAACATATATCTCACCCTTCGAAACCTTCAGACCATTAGGTCAGGAAATTGCATCTCGTAGGATACGCGAGTCTGCTGCAGATCCTTCCCAGCAGGCTAAGACGAAAACAAAATCCCCCTTTGTATCTCACACGTCGAGGACATTTGTTGCCACTTCGCTCTTTCTTGTTTGATACCTTGGTCGATCCGCTGTCGACATGTTAACTTTGATGTACGTGCTGTCTAATGCCCCTAGGCAATTCTACAACAAATATCGAACGATGTTTTTTAGGTTCGACCAATTTCAATCTATAAGTTAAGAAGAAACGGTAAATTGTTTATCCCTAACCTCGAAAGATTGCCACCTCAAGTTTGTGCATGTGTTCGTTATAGGTTGTGGCGTAGCCAATAACTCATGCAAACGAAGAACGACCATCAAGACACAGTTGAAATATCGAGAGACTGTCTCACCAAACCTTACAAAATCCCTTTGGACCTCCCAATTCTTCACATCGTGCACCAGCACATGAAGGAAGATAACGACCATCTCTTGAACGTCGACGAGTTCCGTCGATTCTAAGCCAACCCTTGTTCATAGTAGATGGCATAGAATTTCAAAACAATGTTTGTCCATTTGTGTACTTTGGCGACACACAAGGTCAGACACGTGTATCATGCGAAAGTACACTAGGTGCCTAATCCTATGTCTATTGTCGGCTGGTATGTGAGTTATCTGCTTGTGGTCATTCAACAGTGCTTCCAATAGAAGGAGCATATGTCGTTGAGTGATTATAAAGGCAGATACAACAACGACGATTTCTTGTGGGTCCATTTTCCACCTAATATGAATGGAAAACCTATTAACGATAGAGGAGATGGTCAGAAACCTTAAAGGAAAGTTGTGTTTTCTTTTTTTCACATAGTATCGTTCTCACAGTCATGTGATTGTGCGTTTGTAAACGTGGTGTGATTTGTAAATAGGTTTGGGATTTAGAGGTAAGTTTCATATTTGAAATGATCGGTTGAGATTGTGTCTACTTCATTAACGAAGTATTTAAGTCTGAGTGTTATTTTTAATTAGCTTACCAATAATACTACCTTGCAATCCAATAGTAGTATCATCTTATAAAGATTCCTTGCCCTTACCATGCCACTTCAGAGGTCAAATACTTGATTTGATTTTTTTTTTTTTCATTTTTTAAAACGACTTTATAAATTTCACTACTTTATAATTTCTTTTTTAAGATTATTTTTTTAACTTAATTACTTACTGTACGAATCCCTACTATTTTATAAGATTTCATGGACAACTGTTTTTATTTTATATATATGTATATGTTTTACAAAGTTGCAAGTAGAAATGAGATTAATTAAACTAAGTTCATTGTATTGTAGATTTATATTTCTTTGGAATGCACCAATTAAACAAGCAATTATAAAGTATCAATTTTTTTTTACATTCAAAATCTCTTATTTTCACTCATTTACAAAAAAATCATTTTAAGATTGTACTTTTTTTCTTTTTCGTTTGTTCTTCCACGAAATGAGATAACATATATGTTCATCGGTTTTGAATTTTTGTACTGTCTCTTTCCTTAAAAAACATAATAAGGACATATGTTAAATTTTATTCCTCTTTTGTAATGAAATTATTATTAAAAAGTACACTTTTTTGTTTTTTTTTCTTTTTTTTTTCTTTCATGAAATACCATTGAGAATTAAAAATCTTATTATTGTTTTCGAGTGCTAGTTCATATACAACGCATAACATAGCATGGAACGTCAACAAAAAACGTGCAACATTCATGAAGTGAAGGACATGCTTAAAACAAATATGAAAACCTATGTGTAAATTTAAACAAAGTTAATGTGAAAAGTCTATCTTACAAACACGTTAGCTTAAACAAAGAATTTAATTACAGATGTCATGAAAAAAATAACACAAAAATTCACGTTTAAAGGCCTTTTTTATGTGTGACAACGTTGGTACCGTAGTACATGAAGATGTAGTTGCTACGTACTCGAGCGCACTGCAAGGACGAAGAACAAACTTTTGTTAGTCATTAACCGTGTTGACCGCTTATGTGCGGAAAGGGAAAAAATGGAAAGGGGCGTCGATGCATACCTTCAACTATAGATCTATCATCGCGTAGACATGACAAATACGAAATTTTTACAACTTACGTGCACCAAAGTTATATGTACAAAAAAAATCAAAAGTATATGTAGGAAAAAAATCAAATAGTTAACAAGTTTTTTTTTCTACCTCAGAGGAAAGTAGTTCGTTCACTATTAGGAAATCAAACTTAAATAATCGTCGCATACATTAAAGATCATACCAAACGAGTAGACTAGATACAATGCCCTAAATGGAGTAAAGCAATATATGGTTAAAGAGGCAGATAATATAATCGAAGGAAAAAAAAAGAACAGTCTACAACATACAGAGTCATTAGTATGAATACTGATGTATGAATATGAACAAAAACAAAAGAATGTGCAAAATGTCGTATGAACAAACATGTATGTAGCTTAAAAAAACGTATACTATATCGTGTGCTATATCGAAAGTACATGTAAACCGAGAAGTAAAATCAGATCTAATGACACATGAACAAGGCAGATCTGAGAAGTCAAGTTAAATAAAGATCAAAACCCAATAGAAAAATGTTTACATCTACAATGGTCATTATTTGTCCAAACTAATTTTAAAAAAATTAAAATTAAAATTTAACAATAACACGTGAACACATGAACAAAGATCTGAGGACATCAATATATTAGATTTTTTTCTTATCATTAGCATAGAAAAAGGAAGAAATGTATACCTCAATACCCTACCATGCTCGGATCCACCAAGGTCACAATCGGGTAGTATCCAAACTCATTGTAAGAGGGAAATCAGAGTGTCAATAGCGTGATCTGAGCGGCAAGGTTAGACAAAGGATGCAACTTAGATCCGAGTGGCAAATCAAATAGAGAAGCCATGCACGAATCGAAAGTGAAGAGGAATCGGTTCCAAGTTGGAACTAAAAGGAAAAAAAATTGAAGGAATATGTACTCTTTCCAAGTTCACGGCCGAATAGGGGTTGAAATAAGGAGATTGAAAATGGAGAAGGAATGCTAAGAAAAACAGAATAAAAATGGAGAAGGAATGAGGTGAAGATTGTTCAGATCGTGGCTGGCAAAGGAGGGTTCGCATGAAGGGAATATGGGTTTAAACAATGAGATCGGAAATGGGGAAGGAATTCCAAGAAAAAAGTATGAAAATGAAGAAGGAATGAGGTGAAGATCTTTGAAATCGTGGTCGACAGAGGAGTGTTCGCGTGAGGGAAAAAGGAGAGAGGGAGAAGGAAGACGAAGGGGTAACGTTTTTGGAAATAGAAGGAATAAAGAGGGGAATATGTTGGAAAGAGAAGGAATAAACAAGGGAATTTTTTTTTCCTTTCCCCCCATTTTTTCAATTGCCAAATGGGGAAAGAAATATTTTCCTTTCCTCAAAACAAACACCCCCTTAAGGTTTTCATAAAAGAACTTTTTCAACAAATGTATAAATCTTTTGAAAATTCTCTCACGAAATATTTTACCACATTTATTGACAAATCTCAAAATGTTCTATAACATCATATTGAATTACAATGTATAAGAATAACAATCTACAACATCAAAATTTAAATCTCAAAATGGTTCTATAAATATGACAGAAAAGTCCAAATAGCAATGTCCTAACTGCAGATAGGCTGATTAATAAATATGATTGCCTTACTTCTCAAAGGTTGATACCATGTAGTTCTTCAGATATATTTTCCTCCTCCGTTCTCATAAAGGAGGTATCTAAAAAAAATATGTTCACTTCAAAAAATTTATTGCTTAACAATTTCATTTGTCGAACATTGGTTTCATGGTTGCAAAATAGCAATAATAACAATAGAAGTGATAATTGGTACATAATTACACTAAAAAAATGCAATGAGAAATAATTAAGAAAAACTTACAATAAATGTAAAGCATTAACAAATTAAGATCATTTTAGCTTTTTTTTATTTAATTAATTTCATTAGAACGTTTATATCAAAAAGTAAAAAAGAAATAATCACGTACAATGCCTGTAGTGATAGACTATTACACTACATTATTATCTGTCAGTGTCCACACAACCTAGTGGTTTAATTGGTTTAAAATGTTGGAGTTCAATTTTTTCACCACATCGTATAATCTACAAAAAAGTTGTAATTAATAAATAAATAAAATTGTCAATAAGAAAACCTTAGCAAGAAGCAAAACCAGTGAAAACATTTATGGAAACAACGTCGTGGGTTAAAGGTACCACAATATATCTACTAATGGGAAAATAATTTTCTATCAATAGGAGAATGCATTTGTGTACCTTATCAAGAAGAGAATGAACAAAGCAGCCACTTATAGATATATTTGCAAAGAAAAAGTTAAAAGAATGAAGCATTTCAAAATTTATATCCCCAGTTTTCAGAATCATGAAAGTAACACACCATGCGAACATCCTTAAAAACAGATAATAGGCAATTCAGATTTAATTGTTCAATAATCAGCATCAAAATCAAATTCTGGATGTGAGATCACTTAGATAACTAACAGGAGAGTAGCAATCAAAATTTGGGCAACATAAGTCATAAAAATGTAATTCAACTTACCACAAAAGGCAACAACCAAAAGATACCAGCTCCACTTTATCGAGCAGCAATAGTAGTTGGTCCACCAAGAGAAGGAATCCAAAAGAAATCTTCTGTAAGACCTGTATTTTATTTGAGTATAGGAAGTAAAATTCAACAAAGTATTAAAGAAGTTGGCGTTTGAATAAATTCGCATAAAGGATTAAGCGAAAAAAATCTTTAATGGTTAAGTATAAGTTTTTCGATAAGAAGTTAATTTGTGAGGAAGTTTTGAGAAAAGAATGGTTTGCAGTAGAATCTATAACTCTAAACGCTCTCAAATGAAAGTCTCCGCGTAAGTTAAGAAGTGAAGTTTTGATTAAAAAGACTAGGTGTTTGGGTAGTCTTCGCGATAAGAACTAAGAGTTTCGCGATGAAGAAATCCGCAAGGAAGCCTTGAAGATAAGTGTTTTATGCTAGTAAAAGTTGGTTAGTTTGCGAGAAAGATTTCTTGTAGTAAAAATATAATCACATTATAAGGTTATTCGCGAGAAGTGTTAAGTGGTTAAAGTTATTTGCGGTATGGGATTAGGCGACAAGTAAGGCTGACGAAGAAAATGCAAATCTGATTTGACAGGGGTTAACGTGTAAGATTAAGAAGTTAAAGCATGGTTGGGTTGAGTATTAAATTTACATGTGTAAAGTTTTAAGTAGGAGCTGGAAAACTGAGAAAAGTTTAAGCATGACTAAGATAGTTTAAGGGCTCTATAAATAGAAGACTTGGTCATTAAGTACGCACAAAAGATTTTATTAAAAGAAAAAAAAAGAGCTAAAATGTTGTTGTTTTGCTTTGGCGAGAAGAAGATAAACAAAGTGTTAAGTACGACGATTTGTTCCACGAGAAGAGAAGGAATAAGAGGATTTTTGTTAATGTGTGGTGAGTGCTTTTCTTCTTAAAAGTTTTGTGCTTGCGCTTTACTATTTTTAAAGAAGAAATCAAATAGAAAGTGTTTTAAAAGAGATTTCTATAAAAAGTTTATATGTTTTCAAGCATGATTTATAATGTGGGTTAATTTGATGATTATGATTTCCATACTATTAAATGGTTTTCAAACCATTAGTTGTTTCTTTGAGATGATGCTAACTTTTATGTGTACATAAAGAGTCAAGGCCACCATGGAGTGTACGGGCTACATGGTGATAAGTAGCTAGGTTATATGTTGAAAGGAGCGTATAAAGCTTAGCGGCTTGAGCAATATGGGTGAATCTGTATGTTCTCGAATGTTGTTGATACAGTAGTCTGAACGCAAAGTAATGAGACCAAGCGTAGAGAACGATTCGAGGTCCTTGGCAAAAAGAATAATTAACTAATGTGTGTTTGTTTGAGATGATTTATGTCAAAAAAAGATATGTTATGCGAATTGGTGTTTATGTGAAATGTATATTGATATGATTTGCAAGATGATTTAATTCTATTGTGAAAATGATTACATGTGTTTTGACATGTTTTACGAAATAAAGTGTTTAATTGATAAACTGATTTGTGTTGGTATTTATGGATTTGACGAAAAGGATTAATCAAAGGGCTTTGCAAAAAGGATTTCATAAAACCTTACTAAGTCTTTAGACTTACATTTTAAAAATCCTATCTTCCAGGATGAGGCGTTTAGGCCAAGTAGAGAAGAAGATTAAAGGATTTGCGACGAGATGACTCCAGACATTTTGGAAATTCTTAAGCATTAGTTTTTTTTTGTCAAAGTGTTGTAATTATGTATCAAACGTTTGTTATTAATAAAGTATATGTTTTGGTATGTATTTATCATACATGGCGTTTAGGTTGACCATCGTTGCGTTTTGAGTCTTGTTAATAGTATAAAAGGAGTTGAGAATAAGATTTTGCGATAAGAAAATTTCAAGGTTGTAACAAACTCGCATCCTATTCCTACTACTTTGACATTATCGTCGCAGTATGATTTGGGGTGTGACATCTTCAGTCAGTAATCCCTTCGAGAATTAGAAACAACAGAAAAAACGAATTAGTTATATTTCAAGTTGCCTATATAAACATCAATGAACATACATAATCAATAATTTAGTTACCTCATTTGCCACATTAGAAAGAGCCTGATATAGGCCAATCCAAATAAGTATGGTGGCTAAAGTTGGAAAACATCCTACAAAAACATGACATTAGTACTTTGAAGTATGCAGAGATATCAAGCAAAATCATCAATAAATAAACAGAGACCAATCAACAACATACATATGAGAATTTGAAGGAGGGAGAGGGAACAGTTTCTCAATGAACAATTACTCTTTGTTCTTTTGAAATATAGTCACACACAATCAAGGGGGAGAGCTATTTGGGTTGTAGACTTTTCCAAGTTTGCTTCTTTTCAAATTGATATAAACGATCTTATCAAGACTATCTAAAGAGAAATAAGATCATTTTAAAAGAGAATAAAAGAGAGACAGTGAAAGAGAATAACCTGGAAGGTGATTATGAATAGAGGCAACATCATATCAGATTTCTCTTACAACTAAGAGGAAAGTAATTTGGGTTGTGTCTTCATAACTTCGAAAGAGTTAGGGTTTGGCACCTAAAAAAGAAATCGATGTTTCGTGGTGAAATCGACGTTCTTTGTAGTGGAGAGATAAATGGAGTCACCGCATTGGAGATCTTCGTCGACGTCGAATCAGCGGGCAACAAGGGAGACGCTAATAACAGTGGAGAACGAGCAGAGGGGCAAATCGAGTCTCACGAATGAGGGAGAAAGTCTGGTTGGGATACATGATCGAAGGACACTGTGTTAAGTACGTATTTAACCGAAGGGCACTGTGTTAAGTATGTATTTAACCTTTTTCTTCAAAGGTTTTTATTGAACCTTAAAAAAAGGTATTACTTTTTTTAAGGTTTTATTTAACCTTAGGAAAAAGTACTGCAATTTTCGAAGGTTTTATTTAACCTATGGAAAAAGTACGATTTTTTCGAAGGTTTTATTTAACCTTTGAACAAACTAATCACTACAAGAAATTTGGCCTTTAATGTCGGTTTAAAATAGACATTAATGGTCTTTAGTGTCAGTTAGCAACCGACATCTATGCTAGCGTTATTAAAGGCCTTTAACGTCGTTTCTGCTTTGATGTCGATTTTAAAAACGACAATAAAGGCCTTTGATGCCGTTTTTAGATGAACATTTTTATGGTGTTATTGTAGATCTTTTAGTGTCAGTTGGCCTTTGATGCCGTTTTAAAACCGACATTAAAGTCTTGTTTTTTTATCTATTTTTATAAAATATTTTTTTAAAACCGACATTAAAGTCTTGTTTTTGGATCCATTTTTATAAATTTATTTTTATTTAATTGTTGCATTATTGTCCATTTTTTATAAACCGACATTAGGTACATGTTGATAAATATTTTTCTCACTCCAGCAAATCAATAAAATTAATATTATTTTAGAAACTAGAATATTTTTCTTTTACATTTGTATACACAAAATGAAATCTTAATATTGTGTTTGTATATACATTCTACAATAATAAATGAAACAAGATCCTAATAGAAGACTTAAATAAGAAATCCTAAACGCTTTCACAGTCTTCAACTTTCAACGATCCTTTGGCAATCTACATAATCGCTTAGCTTGGCTGGCTATCTAAGACCAAAATATATACTTTACAACATGAGGAAGATTAAATCTAGAATTTGCAAAATTATGTTGATAGAGGCCAACATTTGCTCCATCCACAATAGTATCACAATGATTATGTACTTCTAACCATTCCTTAATAAACAAAACAAAAATTACATGTAAGGTCAAGAGGAAATCAAGTTTTCATAACTGCAACAGTTTTCATTAAGAAAAAAATTTGTATCCAAAAACTAAGATAAACAAGGATTCTCACCATTGCCGGCCAATTATATCTGAAAACTAAGATAAACAAGGATTCTCACCATTTCCGGCCAATTATATCTGTAAAGAATAGTCCAAGTGCATTGTCTTTCAAGATACCTAAGCTAACTTGTTCCTTTAACTTAGATGGAAGCATGACCAAACTGAAAATTTATTTATAGAAGTTAAACATGCTGAAGGATAGACTCCCTTCCTCTTCCTCTCCCTCCTTCCAAGTATTTACTCGCAAAATGAATCAATATGTTGATAGCAATATGTACATGTCGAGTCCATATCTCTTCTCTTATTCAATTCACCTTCAATCAACAAGAGAACTATGATAAAGCAAAAGAAACTTCAAAACAAATAATCCAATTAAAGAAACTTGATGGCCAAATTATAAGTGTTCATTAAAATATCAACCAAAGGTTCATCTAGAATAGGAAACCAGAAACAATGTCAATATCAGTGAGGTCATCAAACTCAAAGGTACTATAAAGTAACATAAGGATATGAATCACGAGCCCCTTGCCCTACAATAAGCAGTAAAAATAAAACCACTTTCTTATTCAGTATGCTGATATCTAAATATATACATTCATAAAAAAAGAAACCCAAATATACAAGAAATAAATTTACGTGAAGCTCTTTAGCAACAACCACCACTTCATCGAAGTTTGCATTAGTTTCCTATGAAAATCATACAAACAATAGAAGCTTAGTTTGCAAAATTAATGTGGTCACAATATTTCCTCTCAGAGACAATTAATATACGCTTTGAATCCCAAGCACTACAGTGAATAAAGAAACAAAACCTTCATTTTCTTCCCGAGAATTTCCTCAACCTAGTTATAAAGTAATAAATCTCAGCTTGGTTATAAAGTAATAAATGACCAAATGAAAAACTAATTCATTGGAAAACAACATGAATAACATAGAGTTGTTGATGTTGATAAGGAGAGAAAATAAATGCACTATAATATATGTTATATAAGGAAAAAATGATTTAAAATGCACTACAATATATGTTATATAAGCAAAGAATGATTTAACTTAGATAGATATGTTTACTCAAAGCTATACTAAACATTTTAATTTCGTTTTCTTTACTTTTTTCTCCCTCTCAAGGAAGAATTTTACAAAGCAAATCAATCTTGACAAAAAACCTGACTTTGCTACGAAGTAAGCAAGAGAGCAAACATAACTTTTTGGTGCAATGTCTTTGCTTGCAGGTGTTGTAAAAAACTTTGCATTTCTTTGTGCTTCCCAAAGAAAGCTAGGGTGTGTTGAGCAACTTGTATAAAGGTATCCATCTAAAGGTAGCCAACAATTTTTTTCCAATTATAAAACTTCAATGTAATGTGTTATTGGGGTTTGACACTATGCCACTTGGTGCTTCGATATATTTCTCTTCATTTCATTTACCAACAATCCGTTTAAGTTGCTTGGATTGGTGCTTTCTTTCCATTGCATGTTTCTTCTCACTTCAATGAAATATTATAGGGAAAGAAAACATTAGGGGGAAAAACAAGCAAGTCCTCTGTTGAATGCAACACACATTGAAATCAAGGGGTCAAAGCTTGAAGGCTCAAGAAATTAGCACAAGCATGCATCAGACAATGAGTATTTATAGTTAGCACCTGTGATAAATGATCCTTGTCCCCATACAGAGTCTTGTTTTGTCCCAAAAGATCAGCCTCTTTTGCCGGTAAAGAAAATATGGCAAACAAAACGGGTTGAACAAACTATCCGCAACTTCCAAAAAACAATCAAAGCTAGTAAAAGAAAGGCCTGAGATAAGCTTGGGACCTTTAGCTTCTTAAAGAGATCCCCTAATGGATCAAGGCCATCTAGGATCATTTGAGCAAGGTAATCAACTAAACAAGCATGTTTAAAAAAATGGTGCTTTAGGAGCTTCTCAGAACTTGGTAGTTTCTTTGGATCTTTCACTAAGCATGTAGCAACCATTTCTTTGAACGACTAAAATCAATTTTTTTTCCATAAATTTTTAGTACAAAAGGAAGATATAAACGAGAAAAGGGAGGAAAATATACAGAAAACTCCTAAAATAACAAAATAAAAATGTAAGATTTAATCTACTAATTAATGTAAAATGTCCATTTATACAACAAAGTCAATAAAATCAAAGCAACTCCCAGCAAGAATTCTCCTCTCAAATATTATGCCTTTCCATTGCATTTATTTGTTCAAACAAATCGCTTGGATAAACAACGAGAATGAAGCAAGCACGTTGTTTGATATAAATTCAGAGGATTTCGGAAGTACTCTTCTTGCTGGCAAAATGGAAACATTTTTCAGTAATAACTTTGCTTTGTTTGACCAGACTGAAATTTCATCTGCAAGATCAATACTATCTTGAGAAGAAAAAGAAAAGACTATGCGACGTAATTGTGATCCGACTCTACCTATAGTATAGTGTTAATTCTCCACTTGTGATACATAAACATGGAAAGGAATACAAGATAGAGTCTTCTTACTGGAAGTGAAGTGCACAATGGATTCAGCGAAAGATATCAGATTAATACAGGCCCAACATCCTTAGCTCCATAACATGACTGGGGTCTAATTCAGGAACGTTCTTGTTATGTTCTCGATCTTCAACTATATATTCTTGAAAAAAATAAAGCTATGTGAATTGAGTAAGCAGGGAAGGATTTGAGAAGACTAAAGGAAGCCAATAGTTGCGGCACAATGGAGAAATGATATGGGGAAAATATGATTAAATTTTTAATATTTTTCTCTTTAAATTGTTATTGAACCTTTGTCAGTTCTTGCTTAACGAGAATATGGTAGTGGCGTTCATTCCTCTGGCCGCATATAATGGCTATAAAGAAACAATATAGTAAGCTAACCAAGATGATACCCAAGACTGCAGAAAAGAAATTGTAGAATGAAGAATAAAAAAGACAATAGTACAAATACGATTTTTTTCTAATGTCGATACTTAAGTTCATTCAAGGATTCATTCAACTTCATATCTTAATATCTTAAATTCTTTCTAATCACATGAGACCAAAAAATTGTGAGAATATTCACGTACACTAATTAATCCAATACATATATAAAGAATAAAAAGAAAGGAGTTAAGTCGGAGGCCTCAGTATCCGCTAGCCATGGCATAGAACTCGTATGGCAAACCAAACGGGTTGAACAAATCCACAACTTCCAGAGAACAATCAAAGCTAGTAAAAGAAAGGCCCGAGATAAGCTTGGGACCTTTTGCTTCTTAAAGCGGTCCCTTAATGGATCAAGGCCATCTAGGATCATTCGACGTGGGCAGGAGCACTCGTGAGACCAAAGTAGAACTCACGTTCTCCCTTTATAAAGAATCACAAACAGACAGAAACAATAAATCAAAATTGAAAAATAACAAAAATCAACAATAAGTATTTAGATACACCAACTGTAAGTACACAGTTAATCTCAAACCCTATAAGCATACTTCGAAGTAGAACCAAAGAACACCATAAGATAAGAAGACACCTCGAAAAAGAAGTCTTCACGAATCACTCGGCATTCAAGGCATATAATAATCACTAAAATTTGTCACACGAGAAAAGAAAACCAATGGCTAATGCATCGAAAACATAGGAGTTGTGAGAGGAAAAAGAAGATTAAAATAGTAAAAGTACTCACAGATGTGTTCGCCTCGTTCGCCATTTCGAAGATCGGAGCTCGTGTAAACGATGGTTATTACCAATACAATTTGATGCGCGTTCTAAGGTCTGATGTAACTTAGAGTTAACAAATCTTACCCGATCTGAGTACAATGAATGTGGTCACAAAGGTCTGCGATGTCAAAGATCTGAAACAGTGAGACAATCTACGATGGGCAACGGTGGTAGCAAGATAGATACACGACGGTGTGACAGATCTTCGGCAGATCTTCGAAGATCTGGTATGGTGCAACGGTGGCTGGCACGAAGGCAAGATGTGCGGCGGTGGTGGTTCGACAATGGAAGAGTGACTGATTGAGAAGAGAGGGTTTGGGTGGGGAGTTTGGAATGAGAGAAAGATGAGAGGGAAGAAATTTCTTGAAGACGAGAGGAAGATAAGACCGCAGCGTGAAACGGAAAGACAAGTTGGTTTAAAAAGAGTAAAGTAAGAGAGAGAATTCTTGATTTCTTACCAAATAAAAAAAAATAAAAAATGATCTTGACGCTTAATGTCATTTTTAAACCGACACTAAAGATCTCTTTAGTATCGATTTAAAAATGACATTAAACATCTGTGTTTTGAAAAATGACATTAATGTCCAATTTTCATTTTTTTCACCCGACATTAAAGCCCAGATTTGTTCTAGTGAATACATTTTTTGAAGGTTTTATTTAACCTTTGAAAAAAGTATTGTATTTTTCGAAGGTTTTGTTTAACCTTTAAAGTATGTACTGTCTATTTCAAAGGTTTTATTTAACCTTTGAAAAAAACACTACATTTTTCGAATGTTTTATTCAACCTTAGAAAAAACTACAATTTTTTTCAAAGGTTATTTATTATACTTCGATAAAATTAGATATTATCAAAGATTTTTTCAATACTTTCAATAAAATGTATATCTTTTTCAAATGTTTTTATTATTCTTTGATAAAAAGTATATATTTATCAAAAGTTTTTCCTAAACCTTCCATGAATATATATCTTTTTCGAAAGTTTTTTATTGCCTCTGATAAAAGGTTTTCGAAATAGCCCCACTTTCTTGTAATGATTGGAATGCAGCGTCTTAGGGATCTCAAGTGATGTTACCATGAGGGGGAGTAAATTTTATTTTTATAAGTATATATAAAATATGTACTCTTTTTCCTTCACTAGGATCTTTTCTTTCCATTAGATTTTTTTGAAGTAAGATTTTAACGAGGCAAATTTCATATATGTAATGGGTATCTAAGGGGGAGTATTATAAATATTAATATAATAATGTAGATGCTAATTAGTATGCTTAGTGGCCATATAGCCACATGTCTTCCTATCAACCATCTAACACTCATGCCATGTGTTTAGAGACACACCCTTAGTGGCCATGTAACTCACTTATGCTTGCCAAATTGCCTTATAAATATTGGCATTTGGTGGATTTGTAAGTATGAACAACATTGGAGAGAAATCCAAAGAGATGGGAGAAAGTGGAGAAATTTGAAATTTTTAATTACTTAATTACTTAATTAATTTCTTAATTTCCTTATCTATTATATTATTTAAATAATATACTATATTATTATTTAAATATTATATTTTATCAGTTTCGTATTTCGGTTGTGTCCCGATTTCACAACAATATGCACATTTAGCAATAAAAAACCAAGTAGGAAGTACCTAAATATAAAAAGAAACAAAACATAATAAAGCAAAAAAGAAAATATTAAGCAATAATAGATAAATACATGAAAAAATGGGAAATACATAAATATAAAAGCGACAAACAAATAAAGGCATATAATAAAGTAAAATACATAAATATAAAGCAAATAAATAAATGAAAAACAACAAAGTAAAAAGAACATAAAAGCAACAAAATATAATAAATTAATAATAATAACAAAAAAAGGCATAAATAAAAAAAAAAAAAAGAAAAAAACACTAATGAAATAAATATACTACTTTTATTTTCTATTATAAATTGTCAAAATAAAATTTATCAAGAAAATGAATAAATGTAAGTTTTTTCTTAAGTTGGAGGTTATTTTTACACCCTCCAACTTCAAGAGATTAGCTAAAGAAGAACAATAAGAAAACTCATTGGAAATTTATGGCTTTTTTGTTCTAAGACTCACTTTCGTTTTTAAAAAATTAAACGGCCTCCCCTCAATGTAGAAAAAAACTTGTTTATAAAGGCAAAAATTTGCCCCGTGTTGTTAAAGAGAAGTTTTTCATGCACAATTTTCTGTGAATGTTACCAAAGCTTTTTTTTCGAGTGGAGTGGTTTGAAAGAGAAAGTCGCTTCTATTTTCTTTCGTAAGTTCTACATTATCTTTTTACAATCATCATGACAGAACCTTCTTATTACGATCACAATGTTATCCCAAGCAAATGTCTGTTTTGGATTAATAAGTTTCCTAAATTCTTGTAGAGAGCATGAATAGCTTGAGTTACCATTTGATAGAACTTTTGCATAAGATCTTCTAGGTGTGTGCGAATCAGACGATGAGAAGTACTTACTATTTTTCTTCAGTTGAACCATTGGAGGGTGAACTTTTGGCTCTATCTCCACATTATGTATGATCATTGACAAGAATGAGACCCACTAACTTTTTTTAGTTTTTTCTGCCTCTAAAATGTAACATTTTCTACCTTTGTTGTCTACCTTAAAAACTTCTATGAGGGTTTTAAGTACTTAATTAGTTTTTGGAGTTGCTATGCGGGTTTTAAAGGTACTATTGAGCCACTCTAAAGATTTCATAGTAGTTAAGATACAAAAGGACTTGCGAGACCACACTTTTTGTTCTACTTGGCAAGAGCGAGGTGCATGTTTGAAGATGGCCATTTATGTGTGAACAAAACAAATATATAAGCAAGAATAGGTAGAGAGTATGAAGAAGACATGTACTTTTAAGAATAGCTTTACTTGAATCTTCTGTGCATTCAATGTGTCTAACGATTAGTTGCTAGTGTGAATTATTGAGGTTTGCCATCATTTTTGCCCCAATGAGAAAACTTTAGGCATCTCTGGTTCAAAGAAAAAGATACTGTAGCACTCATTCATCTTTCCCTCCACCGTAACGCACTTTTTTCCAAGTTTTCTAGAGTTTTGTGTCTTGCAAAGAAAAGTCAAAATGTTTATATATATAAAATTTTATACTATGTATATATAATTTATACCATGTAGATATATTATATACTGTATATGTGTGTTTATACTTCCTTCCCTTAAGTGTGAGTTTATAAAAGACACATAATGTATTTTCTTTAGCCCTATTTGATTTTGTATGTTCAGTTTAGCAATCGGCCTGTGATTTTTTATTATTATGTATTTTATTTTATTTTTTTATCGTTAATGTGATTGAAGTCGTTAAAATTTTTATTTTTTTATCGTTAATGTGATTTAAGTCGTTAAAATTTTATTTCCCTTAAAGTTTTTATTTGCATTAAGTGGATCATTTTAAAGGCTTTGAAAATTTGATAAAAGTCATTTTAGTCAATTGAAATTTTGTAATAAATAATTTTACAATTCTCCTAATTTTTGAATATATACCATTGTAGCCACTTAATTTTGTCCTACCCTATTTAAAATTAATTCAATTGGTAGATTAAGCCTTAATTTGGCTATTTTTTAATTTTGTAATTTACCAACTTTTGTAAAAGAAATGTTATTTAACTACTTTTAAAGTTGTGGGTAGTTTGATTAGAGGAAATAAATAAATTAGTTAGTCTCTCTGATTTTTCTCCCTCGTACATCAACACACCTCATCCATCACCAACGCTGTTTGCAGTTTCATTGGGCAACTATTAAACTTCCTACTTTAACATTAAAGTCAATCTACCACATAAATCATACTCAACCATTGTGATCCCAAGGCAACCTCATTTATCATTCTACAAACTAAACAAGTTACCATTTCTTCTCCTAATCTCAACCCCTGACTCTTCTTCTTTTCTCTCCTCTCTTTTTGCTATGGCATTCTACAGACAACTCCTATGCTCCTGCTCAATAGAAAAGAAAGATTTTATGATTTCTTTAGACTAAAGATCTAGAGAGTTGAAAATTCTAATAACAGAAAACGGGACCATATAAGTCTTTCTTCATTGCCATTTCTCCGGACTCACTTGAATGGTTAAAGACTACATTCAAGACTCTAATAAATACTCAACGCACCACTAAATTTTTTCTGGAAAGAAGATTTAGCGATTACTGCATGTGGGTACAACAATCAAACAACAAGCAAGGTTACTTGGTCGAGATTTTTAGAGTGGATGATAGAGGCCACAAATGTATTATCCTGATCTCAAAAGGATCCAACAAAAGTGGTTGGACCCAGTTTGTTAATTTGTTGAGTCTAAAGAGGGATGAAGATATTAAAAGGCCCCAACCTTGGACTCAACCAAGAAGGGAAATCTGCTACTCACCATCCAACTCCTCCTCTGAAACAAGCAGTCCTAGACGATCGTACCTAGAGGTGTTATCACAATGGTCTTCATCTGACTCTTAAACCTTTTCTACACACAACAAATATTCGAGTGGCAAAATAAGAGAAGAAACTAAGTCTTAAAGAAACAAATATTTTGATTGGAACAAAGTAGTGGTGTTGACTAGACGCTATTTCCACGATGACTGATATAAGATAATTGTAAAGCTCAAAGACCAATTGGAATCCGACATCACCTTCAAGCTGTTTCATGTTGGAAAAGCCCTATTATTTTTCAAAGAAAATAATAAAAAAATCAACAAAAAAATCAAATTTGAATTTGAATATAATAGAGACAGTGATAACAGTAACAAAAAGATGATGGAAAGGGACAGCTTATCAAAACAGATGTTAGAAAAGCAAAAAGGAAATTGATATGTAATGAAGATAACCTCTCCTGTTAACCAAATAGAAAAGCAAAAAGAAAAGTCACTTTTCCCACAACTCGGAAAGAAATCTTTGTTTGTGATCCAAAAAGACCACTTCCGGACCATTAAAAATTAGAAGCCCTTAAGGATATTCTCATAAATGCCAAGTGGCCAAGACAAATAAAATAAAACAGAAGGGAGTGAGGAAAGTATACAAAATTAAAAGTCAAGTCTTACAAGTTACTTTAGTCAAAACACAATGAGGCTATAAACAGTGGCAATCAAGAACAAATAAATACTTCTAAGAAGGGATTAAAAGAGCTGAATCTTGTGGTTGATTTGGGTCATCTTTCACCAATAGCATCAGACACTATCTCAAGTCCAAACTAATATATATCTACTCTAACTATGCCTTCCCCTACCCAATATGACATTGCTGAAAATAGTGTAAGGCCCATGATGACCAACGATAAAAAGGAGTTGGAAGTTAATAACTTAGAGATTCTCCAAGAGGAGAATACTTTCAAGAACAAGCTGACTGAGTGGCTTAAAGAAAACAAATTGAAATTGACTCCTATTTTTAATTCTAAATTTGATGATCATGTAACAAATGATAATATTGTATGTGAGAATGATAAGAACAGAATGTAATGGGGCAAAATGTTTCTCCATGAAACTACCCGCATAGAATATTAGAGGGATTAACTCACCCTAAAAAAGAGCACAAATAAAATATGTCATTTCTGCCTACTCTCTTGATTTTGTGATTCTCACAGAAACTAAGCTTCACATTGTCACTAAAAAAAATCATAAAATCACTATGAAGTTCTATTAGCATTAAGTAGATCATTTTCAAGGCTTTGGACAAATCTGGACGCATCATCCTAATGTGGGATGACATTAGACACTCTGTTGCAAATGTGTTAGAAGGAAAAATTTTCTATCTCGACTAACATTCACTACACCAATGGTACGTGTAGCCACCTAATTTTATCCAACATTTTTTTATATTCTTTAAAAAAAATAATGACTAAGACTTTTATTTTTTCTTATAATAATCATTTTTTAAAAAAATTTCTTTAATGAGCATATTTATCATTTAAAAAAACAAATCAGCGTATTAAAAAAAAAATCTTTTAATATCACATTTATCTTATTTGTACTATTTTAGGAAAAAAGAAATTTATAAAAAATCTTCTAATATCAATTTTGACTTATTTACGTCATTTTAGGAAAAAAAGAAAATCAATTTTAAAATTTTTTTTTTTAATATCCATTTGATTTATTAATTTTTCGCAAAATGTCAAAATGTCTCATTTAATTTACTTTATTTATTTTAGCAAAATGAAAATTTATTTTATTCACATAATATCCAATTTTGATTTTATTCTTATTGATTTTTCCTAATTTGTTGTACACCTCAGGTCTATACCTTTGTCATTTGGAAATGGGGGAAGAAATTTTTTTAGAGAAAGTTTGTAGAGAAAAAAACTCGAAAGAAAAATATTTTGAGAGAATCTCTACGAAGGAAAAAATATTGTTTGAAGAAAGTCTCTGCAAAAGTAGGTCTTTATTTTGTTCATTAATTTATTTTCTTTGTCATACCTAATCCCATGTGAAAATAAACATAGTTAGAGGTTGCATTGGGTAGAGATTTACTCACAAGAATCCGCACCTCATATAACATGTAATTGTCTTTGGGATTTGCATCATTATTTATTTTTCTTCTTTTTTCTAAAAGATAGAGAGAAAGAAAAGAAAATGTATAATTTTTTTATTATTTTCTTGCTACTGTTTTTTTTTTTTTATCATTATTCTTTTTTTTTAAAAAGAAATCTTTTACTCCTTTTCTTTTCTCTAAAATGTAGGGAGAAAGAAAAAGAAATAAGAAAAATGTTTGTTTTCTTTATTTATCATTATTTTATTATTATTTTTTAAAATCCAAACTCTTACACTGATTTTCTTATATCTAAAATATAGAGAGAAAGAACGAAGAATAAAGAAAATTTTATCATTATTGTTTTTTTAGTATTACTCTTTTCTTTTCTTCTTCTTCTTATTATTATTTACTTTTTATTTTATTACTATTACTTTTTTTTCTTTTTACTTATTATTATTGTTGTTGTTATTATTATTAATTATTATTATTATTGTTCGCACGAGATTTTCGGAGAAATTTGATTCGTGGAGTTGAACTTGAGTTGATGTTGTATCTTTGTTGAATTTTTGCGATGCGGTTCAATCTCTAGAATTTGATCATTTGATTCTCTCCCGGCTGGATGCTTACGCTTGATTTGGAGGAAGCGGAGCACGTGATGTTCTTGAAGTTTGTTGAACGTCTACGCTTGACTTGGAGAAGCGGAGCACGTCATGTTCTTCAAGTTGGTTGAATGCCTACGCTTGATTTGAGGAAGCAGAACACGTGATGTACTTGTAGTTGGAGTCTTGGAAGAAAGTTTGTATCTTCAAAGGAGCTTCAATCTTCGAGGGAAGTTGGAGTCTTAGAAGAAAACTTGTATCTTCAAATGAGCTTTAATGTTCGAGGTTGGTTGACTTCAGGAGTTAGGGAGTCTTCTAGCTCTTAGGAGAATTCTCTCTAGACCTTCTGGAGTCAAAAATTTCTAACCCCTTTACAAATGAGGAGAACTCCTCGATTTATAGAGTTCTCTGGTGGGCTTTATGGGCTTGAGTCTGGTTGGTCCATGGACCATACCCATGGGCACCCATGGGCTCAACCTCATGGATTTGGATTATATTTAGTCTTTGGGCTCAATTAAGCTTATTTTTTGGCTTAATTGAACTTAGATGAAAACTTGTGGCATTATTAGAATTGCCCAATTTATGTTTTCAATTTTTAATTTGGGGCACATGTCAATTTTAACTAGTTCCAAATTCAATTATTTGCACTTTTCATCATTAATTTAATAAATGATGTGGCAATTTGTGATTGGTCTCAAAATTTCGTATGCAACAATTATCATTATCATTATTTTTATTATGATTATCATTTTTATTTCTTTTATGGTGCTGCCACTCTACCCTTTTTTTCTTTCTTTCTTTATTCATTCTTTTTTTTCTTTTTTTTTTTCCTTTCCTATATTTTATTTATTGTTATTATGTTTCCTTTCTTTTACTTCTTTACTTTACTATCATAATAATTACTGTTATATGTACTTGAATGTACAAACTCTTTGTATTTAATTTTTTTTAATCTTTTAATATCTTTTCAATTTAAAAATTCTCTATGTTTTAAAATAAAGACTTTTTTTTTAATTGTTTAGCAAATTCGTTTATAAATTTTTTATACTTTTCAAAACCTTCAAGATTTAATCTACATAATGTTTCCTAAATCAATATTTTCTAATAACTTATACCGTTTTCCTTAAACAAAATCCTACGATGAAATCTAGGAAATTTGGTAGTCCAATTTCCTACAATTCTTAAGGTGAGGGATCACGTGTTTGGAAGTCCAAGATATGATCCGAAGAAAAAATGAATTTAATCAATGTTTGAAAAAAATTCTTTATTCGAAGACTAACTTATGATAGATTTTGAGAAATTGTAGTAATTTCTCATTTACTTATGGTAAAGAATTTTCTTCAATATATAGTCTAATTAATGGAATATTATTCCACTTATTTTATGAGATCATTGCTTCAATTATTGGAGTAATGAGGGGTAAAATAAGACATTAGTTATAAAATAAATTAAAAAATATTTTCAATTCATGATTTAAAATTTGGCCACCGTTTTTCTAAATAGGTGTTGTAGGATGCTAATACCTCCCCCATACATAAATGACTCAATTTGTGGCTTTTTGCCATTTATGGTTCAACTAGAAGAAAGGGTAGAAACAAATTTTGTGATAAGCTTGAAGATTTGAAAAATGAATACCATCCTCTTTGGATTTTGGAAGGGAATTTTAACGTAGTCAAATGTGAAAGTGAAACCTCTGCTAATACTCCAGCAAAATACAGCATGAAGAAATTTAATGCTTTTATTTAGCTGCTCTCTGATTGAGCCTCCTCTTCAAATGACAAATTTACCTGGTCTAACCTCACAGTTTAACCCACCTTATCCAGGCTTGATGGGTTCCTTTATACACAAAAATGAGAAGAACTTTTCACATCACATTACTCAAAAGTTACCTCCGATTTCCTAATTGTTCTTGAAACTACAAGCTTGAAATGAGCTCCTACACCATTCAGATTCATTAACATTCATCTTAAGGATCCTGAATTCAAGAAAAATATTGAACTTTGATATAGAAACACTCAACAAACTGGCCATCTTGGATATTCTTTTATGAGAATTCTCAAACAGCTCTATTCACTTATTAGAGATTGGGGCAAAAGAAAATATGGCTTGAATGAGAAAAACATGAAAGCCTGGATAAAGGAGCTGGAAAATATTGATAAATTAGAAGTTGATAGTCTTTTATCTGAGGTCCATAGCTCCGTAAGAACGGTCATCAAAGCTGACCTCAATAATTTAACATATCAAGAAACCAAAACATAGGCTAAAAATGTAAAATATTTTTTAAGTGTTCTTGAATTCATCTTTTCTTCTTGAGGTAATCATTGTTAGGAGAGGATCCCACAAAACAATGATTACCTCAAGAAGAAAAGATGAACTCAAGAACACTTAAAAAACATCCAAACATGAAATATATATTAGAAGATCATAATAACAAGTAACAAGTAACCCTAGCTTTTTAAGAGGGCTAGACTCTCCCAAGGTTCCCTTACAAGGAAATTTTTCTTCAAAATTCTTCACCCCTCTCCCCAACCCTTCTCCTACTATTTATAACAAAAAAGACCTAACCAACTTACTAGCTATTTACTAATATGCCCTCACTCACAACCCTCCTTATTTTCTACTAGTAATCCACTATTTTCCTATCTAGGGTCCTTACATTACTCCGCCCTTCGAAGACACCTTGTCCTCAAGGTGTGCTTACAAAATACGAACTTTGAACTCTCTACCCGACCCCTGCCTTTTCGGAAGAAATTTCCTTCAGCTTACCCTTGAAATTCCATTGGGTTGTAATCATTTCACTTGCATCCCACCCATTAGATAGCCACAGACTCCAAGAACTCCCCCAATCTTCATTTTTCTCACACGGCAAGTGACCCCAATTAACCAGCTGCAATTCCTTGAGTCCATTTCCATGCCACTTATATTGGCATTTTAATTTGCAGCTCTTCCTCTCTAATGGGCTAAACCCACAATCAACTTTATGACCCCAACCCTAATTCAATTTCATGGCATACACCATTATCCTTAGAACTACCAATGAGCTTGAGGCAATTTCTGACCATTTTCAAGTTCTTTTTTTGCCACTCTAACAAATGTGTCTCACTGAATATAGCAAATTCAAGCCCATCAGTTCCCTTTTTTTCTTTATGAAGGCTGTATTTCTTTGTTTTCAGCTTCTCATGTCTAGCCCACCACTCATATTCCAATAGGGGTTCAACTTCCGTAGATAAAGCTGTCAACTTTTCTTTCTTTGAGATATAATGGGCCTTATCTATCAATTTTGCAATCGGCCCATAAAGCAACTTTTTGGCCCACTTTTGATTAGATTCTTTCCCTAATTGCCATCCCACGTGATATGGTTTAAACATTGAAGTTTGCATATGCCAATTCTTCTCCCAGCCTCCACTTTGTTCTTCTTGCCATTTATTAGAAATTTGTGACCCAATTTCTCCACAAATGCTAAGTCCATTTAAGGAAATCTAGGCTTTTTCATTTAGTTTAAGCCCATTGAACAAATCATAATTGCTGCTCCAGTTGTCTCTCATTTTTGGCCCTAGCACCTGACAATTCACATGAATTGAAGAATTTTTCTTCTTCTACACTAAATCTTCCCCTTCTTTTCTGAACTTTCTTCTTTGTCCGCTGCTCACTCCCTCTGTAATTTTCAAAGCACCCCTCGAGAGGATTTTCGATCTCACTTGAGGCTTCATCGATGTCCGCACTCCAACCAACTTCCTTCGTGCTTTAAATCGACTAACGCCAACGCACCCGGTCTCCATCTCTTCTTCCCGCAACTGGACTTTCTGAAAATCACTCTTCTTCTTTCTCCTGCCACCGGTGACTGTCTTCGTTTCTTTTCTCCGTCGCGGCTTATGTTCATCACCACCTTGATTTTTCGTCATGCCTCAAAATAGTTCAATTCGCCAGTCTCTCTATGACCCCTCTACTAATTCCAGTGCCACTTTCTTCTTTGTCGTCACCCATTTTATCTTCCTCTGATGATTTTGACCTTTGATATTCATTCGTTTATCTTCTTCCCTGCTTAACTTCCTCATCCCTTCCCTAATTTGATATAGCTCGAACAACATAAAAGAACAACAAATAAAGTACCATACCTCAAGAAACTTTTGGCATATGTATACAGTGAACCTCTCAACTCCATCACTCCAATGAGTCATTTCTTCTATTTTCATCGGATGCATCCTAGTCGACTTGTTCCACACATGTATTGTTTGATTCTTCTTTTTGTTTCCTCCCCTACCACCGACTGTCAATGATAGCTTCCTCGATCGTTTCTTTGTCTTTCGGCCTCCTCCCCTTCTCGTCAATAATGTTTGTCTCCTCTTCCATGCTTCTGCCTCTGTTCTGTGTTTCCATTTCCACCAAGTATTTGTCTCCAACCATCTCACCCTTTATCGTCAACCATGGGTATGCACAATTAGATTTGGCTTTCTCTTCCTTCCTTCTTCTTCATGGTCGTTCTTTGATTCCTTCCTCCTCAAGTCATTGTTTGATTTCTCTTTTTCTCCAACTTGGATATCGGCTTGTTTCTTCTCCTCTCTTTCAGTATCTCTTTGCAGCCCTTCAAAAAGCTTTTGATGCACTGAACTGGCATTCCTCTGTATTCTTTCCACCTTGCAATCCACCATCCATTTCTGCATCTGCTCTCATGTCCATGGAGTCTCTCATCTCTCAGCCGCTTCATGTTTACAATCAGCAGCCCATTTAAGCGCTTGCTCCCAAGTTCTTTTCTCAATCACGCCCAGGTCTTCTTCCATCTTTCCTTTCAATTTCAACATCGATCCCACACCAGATTCTTCTCGTCGGCGACTAACATTGTTTTCTCTCAATTCCTTCGCCAGCTTTTCGATGCTTTTGGACAACCCCACTGCTAAATCTTTAAGTTCCCTAATGTCCTTCTCATTCTTTTCCAACTTCTCCTCCAATTGTTTCCATAGCCTGTCACCCCCAAGATGTTACAGCTCTGATACCAATTTGTTAGGATCCCACCTAACAATGATTACCTCAAGAAGAAAAGATGAACTCAAGAACACTTAAAAAACATCCAAACATGAAATATATATTAGAAGATCATAATAACAAGTAACAAGTAACCCTAGCCTTTTGAGTGGGCTAGACTCTCCCAAGGTTCCCTTACAAGGAAATCTTTCTTCAAAATTCTTCACCCCTCTCCCCAACCCTTCTCCTACTATTTATAACAAAAAAGACCTAACCAACTTACTAGCTATTTACTAATATGCCCCCACTTACAACCCTCCTCATTTTCTACTAGTAATCCACTATTTTCCTATCTAGGGTCCTTACACATTATCAATAAAGCTGTCAACAAAATCTACATCACTCTCATTGCTAAAAAAGACAAAATGCAACAAAGCCTCAAACTACAGACCTATCAGCATTACTACTGCGCTATATAAACTCATTTTCAGATCTATAGTTGAAAAACTCAAATTGGTTTTGCCGGATACTGCTTTTGTTAAAGGTAGCAAATCACTGATACTATTCTTATTGTAAATGTAGTTGTGGGCTTTTGAAGAATAAAAAAAATAAGAGATTTTGTCATCAAGCTTGATATTGAAAAAGCTTTCGACAAGATAAACTGGAGATTCATTGACTATCTGCTCATGAAAAAAAATTCTTATAAATGGAGGAGATGGATTAAGGTCTGCATCTGATCTAGTGTCCAATATTCCATCATCATAAATGGCAGACCGAGAGGTAAAATCAATCCAAACAGAGGTATTCGGCAAGGGGACCCTATATCTCCTTTTATTTTTGTGCTGACTATGGACTATCTGAGTAGACTGCTTATTGATCTGGAATAAAAGGATAAAATCAAAGGTGTGATATTTAACAGCAAGACCAACTTGACACACCTTCTTTTTGCTGATGATATCCTCTTATTTGTTGAAGACAATGATGAATACATCAAGAATCTCAAATTTGCTATTCATTTATTTGAATGTGCTTTTGGCCTCAATATCAATTGAAGCAAATCATCCATATCCCCTATCAATGTTGATACAAATAGAGATGACATTATTGTTGCCAATTGGAATATCAATAAAGTATATATGCCTTTAAACTACTTTGGTGTTCCTTTGGGAGGCTAAGCCTTCATTAGCAAATTTCTGAGAAAGCATCACTGAGAACTTCAACAAAAATCTCACAAAAGTTGGAAATATTCATATATATCTAAAGAAAGTAAAATTACTCTCATAAAATCCACCCTTGCCAGTCTTCCTACTTACCGGTTATCAATTTTCAAAGCCCTAAAGGTGTTTGTAAAAACATTGAAAAATCATGAAAAAAATTTCTTTGGAAAAACTCTGATGGTGAGAAAAACATACACCTGTTGAATTAGGCCAAAGTTACTTCCTCTAAGGAGAATGGAGGTCTGGAAATAAATAGACTTATGGACACAATATTTTGCATTGCTTTGAAAATGGCTTTGGAGATTTATGAATGAACAATAGCCTCTTTGGAAAATAGTTATCTCTGCAAATTATGATCAGGGGAGTTTTGGTGACATCCCTAACAAGAGTACATTTATTAGTCTAAAGGCTCCTTGGAGATCTATTATTAAGGGGTTGAAATGACATCTTTCACATATCCGTTGGAAGCTCGACAATAGTGATAATATTTCTTTGTGGGATGGTTCGTGGTCTGAAAAATCTCATTTATCTTTGTATAAACTGAGACTTTATGCTCTTTCCAATCTCCAGAAAGATTTATGGAATCCACATACTCTAAATTGGGATATCCAACCACGAAGACCTCTTAGAAGCTTTGAAATACAATAGCTAAATGAGCTTAAATTTGCCCCTCTGTCCCGAACATAAACAATGGAGCTGATACCCTTTTATGGAAGCTTAATTCAAATGGGTAGTTTAATGTTGCATTTATCAAAAGAGCATTACAGGTTGAAGAACAATTTGCTGGTGAAAGATTCAACTCTGTCATATTTAAAAAATTATGGAAGTCCAGTATCCTAAAAAAATGTAAGTTTTTCGTATGGACTCTCCTTTATAAATGTATCAACACCGCAGATAAACTTCAAAGGCATCTTCCAAATTGGCACCTCAATCCAAATTGGTGCTCTCTCTATAAAAAGAATTCGGAAACCTTAGATCACATTTTTATTTCTTGCAATACAGCCCAAAAACTATGGAACATGGCTGGAAGTTTGATAAATTGGCAGAATTTAACGTTATCTTTATGCAAAAAAAATTTCCCTATCAATTAGAAGAACAAAAGAGGGGCTATCATTTTCAACGTCATTGTTGTGTCATTATGGTTTTTATGGATGGAAAGAAATCAGATAATTTTAAAGGGAAAGGAAAGATCCACATGTGAGATTTGGGATGATGTTTGTGCTCTTACGGGTCATTGGTCTACTAGATCTAAGCTCTTTGCTAGTTACAATGCTAGTTCTATTGCTTTAAATATTCATGCTTTTTTTATAAACTTTTGGGTCCCTTGCTTTGGTCTTATCTCTAGCCCTTTCTTGTACTCTTTCTACTTCATATACTCATTTGATTATATTAATGAAGTGGAAATGATGAGAGTGCTAAGGGGGTATCCACCAAGTGGAGATACCCAGGTGCTCTTGTTGACCCTATCGTATTTTTCTTTTAAAAAAATATTAATTGGTCCAACTAAGGTAGGTGAAGAAATACTAAATATGGTAACTTTTCTTAATTTGGTTTTGGTTATTAAAGGCTCCATGCCATTTTGAGATGTATGCTAAAGTTGGTATTATTTTCAAATTAAAAAAAAAAAACTAGCCATTTTGATTTTTTTAGCATTTGGAGAAGCGTTTTAGGCTATAAATAATTCATTCTTCTTCATCCAAGGGAGAAAACACATAAAGAAAATACCACATAAAAAAAAACTCTATAAATTTTTACAACCTTCACATCCCCTCTACTTCATCCAAACCTCTAACTTCCATAGCCACTACTTCTCTTAGCCTCCATCTCTTAAAAAACAAAAAAACAAAAGATCTGTAACATCCATTATGTTTTCTCTACTAAGAAACCCCTAAATCTTCATCTTTTTCCAAAAAAACTCTGTACAATACCAAAAATCCAACACACAAAAAAAACTCTAACTTCGTTGGAGGTGTATGATAGTGTTTTTTTTTTTTTAAAAAGGAGACAAAGTGCCAAGTAGAACTTTAGGAAAAATTCGAGTGGGAATCCTAAAGCACTTATGGAAAAGATCTTAGTTGAGCAAACCTTTGAAGTTTAGAGCTATAGCAATAGGTTTATCGTTTTTAAGAGAGAGTGTCTACTACACAATAAACCTAAGTTGTTACAAGAATCTTTCCATAAATTTAATAAACATTTTTTTTTCGTGAAGATTCTTTTGTTTCTTTCAATTTAAATGCATCATAGAATGGCCATTATAGCGTTAAAGATGATGATGTTTCTCTCTTGTTTGTTGGTTTTGTTTGGCAAAGTGAGTGGCAGAGAGACTTGATATCATCATCGAGGATTTGATGACCTATTTGTCGTTGTAATGTGCTCCACAAGAATTTGGCAGATCTGCATTGAACTAGAAGATGGTCTCTATTTTCAACACATGAGTAGCACAGAACACACCAATTTGGATTGAGATAGGAGTGAGGGAGCCTTTGTTGATGAATCTCCATTGTGTTTAGACCTTTATGTAAAATGGCCAAATGAAAAACTTACATTTCTTGAGAATGACAGATTTTCAAAGGTTTTTATATATATGAGGATTGAATCCATCGTTATAGTTTAGAGGGTAATTTGACACATCTTCTTTAACTGACGCTGTAGAGAAAAGTTTGTCACGTTTTAGATTCCATAATGGCTTGCTAATCCCTTTATCATCTCGAGGTATTGGAAGGTCGATTTTGATCTGATTTCAAAGGAGGTTTTCTCTGTCGTTCATCATTTTTCTTGGAGCTATGTTTCATTATCTTTCATTGTTGTTCTAGACTTCCTTGATAGAGTTATCTATTTTTTTTCTTGGGAGAGAGCAAAGAGTCTAGGGTATTATGTGGAAAGAAGGCCATTGGAGCTCCATTTACTGTGCCAAAAAGATATGAGTTTGTCATTGTTTAAGTCCAAGTGTAGTGGTTTTCGAACTAATTGAGACCTTTTATAATTGACCTCCATGGTGCTCTAGAAGTATTGAATTTACCATTCGTTGGAATTGTACGAAGATGTGACCCTTTATATTTAGCCTGAATTACTTTCCTTCAAAGAGAGTTTGGTTCCATATGATACCTCCACATCCATTTACAAAGAAGGGCAAAGTTTGTGTCTCATAGGTTTGTGATCTCTAACCCTCCTCTATCTTTTGGAGCAGTGATTTTTGACCAGCTAATGAGGGGGATCCTTTAGTCTCATTGTTCCCTTTCTAAAGAAAATTTATCCAATGTCTCTCAATATTTTTGTATACGGTCACTGGGGCTTTGAAGACTGAGAATTGATAGTTAGAGAGACTGTAGAGAGATGATTTGATAAGCGTGAGCTTCCCTCCTTTAGAGATGTGGGAGTATTTCCAGTTGTTGAGCTTCTTATGAATTTTCTCTTTGATATTTTTCCAAAAATCTTTTGCTTGAGGTTTTCCACCTAGGGAACACCCATGTATAAAAAAGGTAAGCGTTGAAAGGGAATCTTTCATTCATTAGCAACTGTGATTGCACGAGCATTGATGACATTTATAGGGAAAATAGTTGACTTTGATAGGCTTATGTTTAAACCAGAAGCCTTTTCAAAAAGATTCATTGTCATATGAAGGTTCTTGAGGTAGGAGTCATTATCTTATATAAACAAAAGGATGTCATCTACAAAGAGAATGTGTGACAAGCTACAGTGTCTGTTAAAAGTGACCCTTTGATTGCATTAATTTTCTGCAGATGTGTTAAAAATCTTCTAAAGTAGTCCATGGCCAAATCAAAGATAAAAAGGAGAGATGGGGTCTCCTTGGCGAATACCTCTATTGGAGTGGATAGGACCATGTGGCTTGGCATTTATGAGAATGGAGTAATTAACATTACCAATGCATGCCTTGATCCATTTTCTCCCAGTAATTGGGAAGTTCTTAACTTTATGCATGTAGTCAATGAAATTCCAATTTATTTTGTCGAAAGCTATCAGAATAAAGCCTTTGGTTTTGCTTGTTTTCTGAAAGTCAACAACTTCGTTTGCCAATAAGATCGCATCCGTTTTCTGTCTCCCTTTAAATAAGGCTAGTTGGTTTTTTTAAATTGTATCTGGTAGGGTAGTTTTCAATATTTGTTGGCAATTGTCTGTGCAATAATCTTGTAAAGGGATGTGGTAAGACTTATGGGTCTATAATCCTTGGCCCTTGTGCAATCTTTCTTCTTGGCAATCAACAGAATAAATATGTTGTTCACATTTTTGTTAATGATGCCTTTCTTGTGGAAGTCTCTTAAAACTTCAATAATGTCAACCTTGAGAATGTGCTAGAAATTTTTGTAGAATTGGATAAGAAATCCATCTGGCTATGGAGATTTGTTGTTTTCGAAAAAAAAATAACTCTTTTAATTTCATCTTCTTGAAAGGGTGCACAGAGTGTTGAATGAAAGGAGCATGCAATTAGGTGTCAATCCAAATCTTCATTTAAAATATTGTCATTGTTGCCACTGTTGAACTAAGCTTTGAAGTAGCTAATAAAGCTCTTAGCTATAATCACGTTGGAGGTTTGTGGGGGTACCATTATCGTCTATGGTTTCAAGAACGAGGTTTCTTCTTTGTTTTGTTGTGCATACTTTGTGAAAAAAGTTTGTGTTTTCATCCCCATCTTTGATCCAAAGCTTTTTTGCTCTTTAGCCCCAATATTGAGCTTCTATAAGAGAAATTTGGTTGAGATCAACTTTGAAAGATAATCTTCTATTGTTGTCATTAGGATCCATGGCCTTTTGCTCTTCTTTGTTCGTCAATTGCATCTATCTCCCGGATAAGGTTTTCATTTGGATAAAAGTGTAACCTCGATGACCCACTTGATTTGTGTTGTCCCATCATCTTTCTAAACTTCTTCTGAAGTCAACATCATAGAGAGAATTATTATTCAACCTGAAGGGAATGAGGCCCCAATTGATTTCTATGGATTCAAGAACTAAGGGATGATGATCTTATGTGGTTCTAGATAATATTCTTGAAGTGTGTGAATTGAAAGATTATTCCGAAGAGGAATTTTATAGGTACTTGTCAATACGAGAAAGAATAGGCTGAGCCCTAAGATTTGGCCAGGTATATTTGTTATTTGTGAGGGGTGGGTCTATCAGGTTGTTAGATTGGATGAATTTGTTGAAATTATTCACACTGAAACGGGCTGGATTATTTGCAGTAGTCTCTTCCCTCCACCTAACAACGTTGAAATCCCCCCAATCAACCAGACTGTGTTATTAACCACATTGGATAAAGGCTTTGTAGTTCTTCCATAACTCGCTACGTGTTTTTCCTTTTTGCTGGGCCGTACAGTGTTATTAACCACCAAATTTTATTGTTCTTTATAATGAAGTTTGTTGAAAGGGTGTATGTGCCTTCAAGTTGATTTTCCACCTTATGCCTTAGATCATCCCACAAAATAAAAATTCCTTTAGAATTGTCAATTAAAATTTTTGCTATCCATTTGATCACAATGATTTGATGATACATTTGTTAACATTTTTTAATTTGGTCTTAGTATCACAAAATCAGGGGAGTATGATAAGATTGCATCTTTTATTAGAGCTTTTTTTTAGGGAGAGCCTAACCCTTTGATGTTTCAGAATAAGATTTTCATTTTACATATAAATTCCCTAAGGGGATACTACCCTCTGATCCCTCCCTTGTCACATAATTTTCCAAATTCACAGCATTTGAAGTGCTCGGGTCATCATTGGTAGTATTTGGTGCTAGCTTCAACTTATTTTATTTAAGCCATGTGACCAGTTACTTTTTAAATTCAATAGTTTCTTCTCTTTCCTCTTTTATTTTATGGCCTCTTGGGTTTTCTTCACGTTTTTTCTTTGGCACGCAACATTCTTTACCTTGTTGTTTTCTAAAGTTGAGTAGTTTTTTTATTGGTGTATCCAATACCACTTATGAATTGGAAATATCGGGTTTGTTTTTTGGAAAATTAGGGCAATTTTGAAATTAAATTGGGGAAAAATGGTGGGTTTAAAAAAAATTAGGTAAAATAAGTTATTTTTTTGGCATTTAGTGGAATGCGTCTCTTCAAGAAATGTGCAGAGAGATATCATAAAAGTACAAAAAAAAAAAAAAAAAAAAACAAAAACAAAAAAGCATTATTTTAAACCCACCTCTTCCCATATGATTTCTTCCATTATTTTATTTCTTCTCATCTCACTTCTTCCACCATTATTTCACAAACTGCCAGGCACAAAAAGACAAAAAATAAAGTCAACTAATTTGACAAGAGAGTGACATGATATTTGTTGGAGAGAGAGGGTTTAGACCCGCGACTCTTCCCTCCTTTCTTCTTCTATAAAAGCTCCATTTCTTCTCTTTTCTTACAATTTCCATATTACTTCTTGTAGAAACTTGAAATCCAAAAAATTAGTTTTATTTTATGTTATTTTACTTTTTTTTTTCAGCTGTGAACATCTATAAATATAAAGGTGTATTAAAAATATTTGCTAGTTTTTCACATACATATTCTTTACATATACAGAAAAGAAAAATAGAAGAAAAATCATTGTACTCATCTTATAAATCATCAAGGAAAGAGATCCTTCCCGTGGATGTAGGCATTCTTTGGCCAAACCACATAAATCTTGTTGTCTCCTTCTTCTTCTCCTTCATCTTCATCCATGTGTGTGTAATCTACTCCATTAAAACCAAAACTCACAATAAAGAACCTTTAGGGTTTGTAAGACAGAGAATGAAGAAAAAGAAGAGAAAGAAAAGGGTAAATCCTTTAATTTTCCTTTCTCTTTTGTTTTCATTCTATCTTAACGTGCAGAATAAATGAGAAATACTTACCTTCGTACACGTGTACAACTGCCGTCAAAGAGGAACGTGGCATCTTCTCCTCCAAACTTTTTGTTGCAATCTTTCCACCACCTACATTGGGCCAAAAATCAAATTAAAGAAGTCCAACAAATTGGTATCAGAGTGTATCTTGAATTTCAAGAAACTGAATCTTGGAGGATTAAAACAAAGCAAACCTGAAAAACAACACTGGCAAGAGTAAATCGAGAAGTTCGATGGAAATGGAGATTTTTCCTTATGGAAGACAAAAATCAAGGATTTTCTGTGTCAGCAAAAGGCTCGTAAAGCCCTTTTAGATCCTTCAGAACTTCTAACAACACTCATAGCATCACAAAGAGAAGAAATGGAGTTAAATGCCTATCGTACACTAATCATAAATCTCATTGACAATGTTATAAGGCAAGTATTATATGAATAGACAACATATAAAATTTGGAAGAAATTAGAAAGATATGCCACTAAAGATCTCCCTAATAAAATGTACCTAAGGGAGAAATTCTTCACATACAAGATGGACTCTTCAGAAACCTTGACAAACAATTTAGATGAGTTCAAGAAAATAGTTTCAGATTTTAAAAGTCTTGAAGACAAACTCAGTGATGAAAATGAGGCCTATGTTCTCCTAAATTCTCCACCCGAAGCTTACAAATAGGTGAAAAATGCACTTAAATATGGCAAAGACTCAGTTAAAACAGATGCTATCATTTCAGCCCTCAGAACTAGAGAATTAGAAATCCAGTCATCACAATGGAGACGATTTATTTGTCAAAGGTAAATCTCAAACTAATTAGTGGAAAAACAGCAACAAATTTTTTTCAAATGAGGAAAAGAAAGCAAAACAGAAAAAGAAATGTAAGTATAGCAAGAAGAATGGGCATCTAATCGAAGCTTGCTTTTTCCTAAAGAAAAAAAATCAAGAGAGAAAAAGATTCAATGGGAAACCAACCGGAAACCTCTATAGTAGAAAGTTCATATATCTATACTGATGCTTTGGCATCAACTGAAGACCAAGCCAATCATGTTACCCCCTTTGGTAAACATGATTGGGTTCTAGCTTCCGGATGCACCTACCATATGAGACCTTTTAAAGCTTGGTTCAAGACATATAAAGAAATTAATAGAGTCAATTTTTATGGGAAATAATGAGGCTTGTAACATTGCTGGAATTGGATCAGTCACCATGAAATTAAAAGATGGGACTATAAAACTTCTCAGAAATGTTAGACATGTTCCTCACCTTAAAAGAAACCTTATTTCCCTAGGAATGTTACTCTTTAGGGTGTGAATAGAAGGGAAAAGGTGGAGTTTTTCAAGTTTTTATGGACTCTAGAGTAGTATTAGTTAGAGAAAAAGTGAATGATCTTTTTATAATTAAAAGAGTTGAAATGTTAAAAGAAGCTAATGTTGTTTCTGCTATAAATCTAAATGAGGGTGACCTTTGGCACAAAAAACTATCTCACATCAGCTAAAAAGGGTTAGAGGCTATATCCAAACAAGGCTTTCTACCTCAAGAAATAAGCAGTAAGTTGTCTTTCTGTGTACACTGTGTGCTAGGCAAAGTAAGGAAACAAAGCTTCACAAAAGCCTAACACACAACTAAAGGAATCCTAGACTACATCCACTCCGATCTATGGGGTCCAGCCTAAGTGGCTCAAGGTACATCTTATCCTTTACTGATGATTTTTCTAGAAAAAGCTGGATTTATTTTCTAAAAACAAAAGATCAAGTTTTTGAAAAATTTAAAGAATGGAAACTAATGATAGAAAAAAAAACTGGTAAAGAAATTAAGTACCTTAGAACTGAAAATGGTTTGGAGTTTTTTGCAGAGGTATTAAATATTTTTTTGTAGGGAAAATGGCATCATAAGACATAAAACAGTGAGATACACACCTCAACAAAGACTCAACAGAACAATCATGGAAAGATCTTATCCTTTACTGATTATTTTTCTAGATAAAGCTGAATTTATTTTCTAAAAACAAAATATCAAGTTTTTGAAAAATTTAAAGAATGGAAACTAATAATAGAAAAATAAACTAATAAATAAATTGAGTACCTTAGAACTGATAATGGTTTGGAGTTTTGTGGAGAGATATTCAATATTTTTTTAGGTAAATGGCATCACAAGACATAAAAAGGTGAGATACACACCTCAACAAAATGGGGTGGCAGAAAGACTCAACAGAACAATCATGGAAAGAGTAAGATGCCTACTGTCAGATGTTATCGTAGAAGAAATTTTTTTGACTGAAGCAGCTGCCTATGCTATGTACACGCTGAACAGAAGCCCTCATACCTCTTTAGAGTTTTTAACATCTGAGGAGAAATGGTCCAAACACCCTTCAAATATAAATGATCTTAAGGTGTTTGGATGTGTAGGGTATGTCCATCAAAACCAAGGGAAACTAAAGGAAAGAGCTATTAAATGCATGTTTGTTGGCTTCACAGAAGGGGTAAAGGGTTTCAAGATGTGACACCCCACTGACAAGAAGTTTATAATCAGCAGGGATGTTCATTTCAGAGAAAATGAGATGTTTATGTAAGGGAAAGGTAATCTTGAAGAAAATCCTAATGCCACAGAAACCTATTACTCAGTTTGAGGTGAAAAATACAAGAAATAATGCTCAATCTACTAAGGGAACTACGGCTACTGAAGAAGAACCAGCAAAGAACACAAGTGGAGAACAAACTGAAATAGCTGAAGAACAACCTGACTTGAGTCAATACTCCCTAGCAAGAGACAAACAAAGAAGAGTAATTGTTCCTCCAATCAGGTATGCTGAAATTAACTATATGAATTTTGTTCTAAATTCTACTGTAGCTCTTAATGATCATGAACCAAGTTCCTTTGAGGAAGCTGTAAAAGTCAGTGATGCTAAACAGTGAATTGAAGCGATGAATGAAGAAATTAGTTCACTAAATGTGAATGATACCTGGATACTAGCTTCCCTACCTAAAGGATGCAAACCAATAGCATCTAAGTGGATCTAAAAACTCAAGGAAGGAATTACAAAAGGCTCACAACCTAGGTACAAGGCAAGGCTGGTAGTAAAAGGTTTCACTCAAAGAGTAGGTATAAACTATTTTGAAATTTTTTCTCCTGTTGTTAAACAGACTTCTATTAGACTTCTTCTATCCTTAGTTACTCAAAACAACCTTGAGTTGGACCAACTTGATGTTTAGACAACCTTTCTTCATGGCTATTTAGATGAAATTATTTACATGGTTCAAACCAAAGGTTTTGAGGTTCAAGGTAAGGAAGATCTCTATTGCTTATGAAAGAAGTCAATCTATGGGTTGAAACAATCACCTAGGTGTTGGTATAGAAGATTTGATGACTTTATAGATAGTTTGGGTTTTCAAAGAAGTTCATTTGATATGTGTGTCTATATAAACTCAACAATGACCTATAAGGACAAGGTCTATTTGTTATTCTATGTGGATGACATGCTCCTTGCCGGAAACTCTAAAGAAGATTTAGTTAATGTAAAAAATCTTTTAACTAAAGAATTTGACATGAAAGACTTTGGGGAATCAAAGAAGATCCTAGGGATTGACATCACTAGAGATAGAGACCAATCTACACTATGCATCTGTCAATCAACCTACTGTGAGAGGGTAATCAAGAGGTTTAACCTCACTAATGCGAGACCAGTAACTATCCTTATTGCACAACATTTTAAGCTATCAGCTGCAAACTCTCCTAGTGATACAGACATTCAGACATTGAACACAAACAACAAATGGAGAATGTGCCTTACAGCCAAGCAATGAGAAGTTTAATGTATTTAATGATCTCTACAAGATCCGACTTATCCTATTCAGCAAGCCTTGTCAGTAGATACATGGCTAATCCAGGAAAGAGACATTGGAAAGCTACTTGGCTATATGGATTCTGACTTTGCCGATGACAGTGACAAGAGAAGCCTAACTAGATATGCTTTCCTCTATGGTCCTAATCTAATAAGTTGGAAAGCAACCCTACAATCTATAGTCGCTCTCTCAACCACAGAAGCATAATACATAGCCATATATGAAGTAGTAAAAGAAGGATTGTGGCTTAAAGGACTGATGAAGGATTTTGGAATCAAACAGTCAATTGTAAAAATCTACTGTGACAACCAAAGTACCATTCACCTATCCAAAAATTCTCAATACCACAACAGAACAAAACACATAGATATAAAATTCCACTTCATCTTAGAAAAAATTGAATCTGGTGAAATAGAAGTTCAGAAAGTACATACCTCTAAAAATGCTGTCGATATGCTCACCAAGCTCGTTTCAAAGATGAAGCTCCAAAAATGCTTTGAGTTGGTAGGCTTCAACTTATGTGAAAAAGGATGATAAATTCATAAGGTTTGAAGGATCTCAAAAACTATTTAAATCGGATCCAAGGTGGAGATCTGTAGAAACTTGAATTCTAACAAATTAGTTTTCTTTTCTTTTATTTTACTTTTTTTTTCACTGTAAACACCTATAAATATAAAGGTGTATTCAAAATATTTGCTAGTTTTTCACATACATATTCTTTACACATACAAAAAAGAAAAAGAGAAGAAAGATCATTGTACTCATTTTATAAAACATCTAGGAAAGAGATCCTTTCCGTGGATGTAGGCACTCTTTTGTCGAACCACGTAAATCTTGTTGTCTCCTTCTTCTTCTCCTTCATCTTCATCCGCGGTGTGTGTAATCTACTCCATTAAAACCAAAACTCACAGTAAAGAAACCTTAGAGTTTGTAAGACAGAGAACGAAGAAGAAGAAGAGAAAGAAAAGGGTAAATCCTTTCATTTTCCTTTCTCTCTTTTGTTTTCTTTCTTTCTTAACGTGCAGGATAAAGGAGAAATACTTACCTTTGTACACATGTACGGCTGTCGTCAAAGAGGAACGTGGCATCTTCTCTTCCAAGCTTTGTGTTTCAAGCTGTCCACCACCTACCTTGGGCCAATAATCAAATTAAAGAAGCCCAACACTTCTTCCATAAAAAAAAAATATATATATATATATTTTCTTACATCTACTCTCCTTCTTCCTATTTTATAACTTCTCATTTCTTCACTTAGCCACTTCTTCGAGGTATTCAATAATATATTTTTTCTTTATATAATTTTTATAATTTTTTGTTTTATTATATTACAAAATAACACTACTTTTCTACGTTTGTACAGTTACGATATCAGAGATATAATTTTACACTTTGATAAGTTCATTAACAAACTTAAGGTATGAAAAGTTGTTATTATTATTATTATTTTCATTCTATTATTGTTATTATTATTATTATTATTATTATTATTATTATTCTTTTTGTTTGCAATCCATTAAACATATATTTGATTTCTTCTGAATTTTGTTTATATATATGATAAATTTGAAGAAGTTGCATCTACGATCATCAGACAGGTTTGTGCGATGTAACATCCACACTTAATCCATCAAGACTAAAAGCTAGATCCATACATCTAGTGATGCTAAGCAAATGGACATGCACATCTAACAAGTGACAAAAGTTACGGAATCTTATGCTTCCATGCCATTGCAATATGTAGAACTCTTGGTGTGCACTATTTGACCTACAAAAAACACTCCTATAAGACTTCCACCTACATGTCTTGTCATTCACCTCAATTTGAGCCTATCCCTAACAGAAAGTGTTGGTTTGATTCCAACTTTCCATTCATTTATCTGGATGAGACAACAATATGAAGTGCAGGTAGATTATGCAGTTCTCGAATACATAATGAGATGGATAGAAGGGACACAATGGTTCCCTGGCGTTTCACTGTTCGTAGACAAGAGGGACATAATCGATGAAAGTATCCCAAACGAGGTGAAAATGAGGCATTGTTAATGTAGAAATACTAGATTAATTGTAGTGTTTTTGTTTTTCACTTCACTTTAACCTTGACATAATTTCTATTGTTAGTTGAATGACCACACATGCACAAAATTAATTTTATTCTAAATCTTTAATTGTTTGTTCACTTGGAGTTCTAAGTATGTTATTTGTTGTAATATCTAACTGCTCCTGATTTTATTTTAATGACACTAAATGGACGATGATATTAGTAGATGACCATATGACCATTCCATTCTACACCTACAGGGGAGCCATCGATCCGAGGTCGTATGGAAGGATGAGTATGTTATTGATATGCATTGTAGGCATCGAAAGACGTTTCTTCGATGACAGGAAAATCCAGATCCTTGGTTTTTTACTACATACGTGCATCTGGCTTCTATAAAGTTGCACGTATTAAATTTGTGAAACTTGATTAGCACCTCATCACCTCATTAGTAGACCAATGGCGTCAAACACTTTCACATGTTGCATGGATAGTGTACGATGATCACCTTACAAGACGTAGCTATCCAGTTCAGACTTTCCATTATTGGATGAGCACTTACTAGATCACTTAACTATAATTGGGCTCATTTGTGTTACGATCTACTAGAAGTAGAGACAAACAACAATGTTTTTAAGGAAGGTTGTCTTAGCTTGCCAAGGTTAGCATATTAGTTTGACGATTTTGACCATTTACTTGATGATGCTACTGAAAACCAATTACTATAGTGTACGCAAGCCTATATCATCACACTTGTCAATGGATTTGTTTTTCTTGATAAATTCAACAATCAGGTGCACTTTATGTACCTCCCTCTACTTAAAGATCTTGACATAGTTGGGGCATATAGTTGGGGAGCTGACTGTCTTGCATGATTGTATAGATAATTATGCAAGGTAATAGCTATTGATGGGAAGGACATCGCGGACCCGCTTCTACTGCTAAAAATTTGGCTATAAGATCGATTTCTTCTCTTGACACCTTGGTGACTACACTGGTATGAGGATCACCTAGGTGACAAACCGCTAGCATTATGGTAAGTACTTTTTATTTGTTAACAATATTTAACATGTTTATTAACAACCCTTTATACTGAACTTATGATTGTTACTACAGATGGAATGACAACCTCCCCCTCATTAAAACATCTATACATATTCTACTCTAATATCGGTATATATTGGACACACTTGCATATAATCAAGTGCGATTCAATTCATGATATTACTTTGTTTCTTTACCCATGAATAATCTTTATCTTCTTGGTTTTATTAATAGTTTAAAACATATGCAGATTTTCTGGGAGCCATATAAAACATATCCAAATGTTCACTCATATGCTTTTTCATGGTGGAGTGACGTTATCCAGATCGTATAATGCGTTAGTTTAGGATGATGCAAAAAATCCCTAAGCCTTGTGACACAAACGCCTGATTGCATTCACTTGATTTACGCGGCCGACACAAGCGTGATTGGGTTAGATATTTGGCTCCTCCAATTTCACTTTGGGAAGATCGAAATAACTTCATTGCAAGTGCGCCTCTAATCAAGGACAACATCGATGTTGCGTCTAGGTACATGTAATGGTATGCCAATGTTAGCTTATAATAAACACCCATTAGTCACAATTATTCCTTTCGCCAAGGATCTTGAATCGTTTTTTTTTATCCTCATTACCTTGCGTTTAGACTACTATATCAACAGCATCTGAGAACATACAGATTCATGCTTGTTGTCCAGACCATCTAACACAATGCAGTCCTTTTCTACATTGGCCAACTTCACTCCACCATGCAGGTCTTTTCTACATTGTTGCCTTTAACCTTATGTGCACATAACAGTTAGCTCATTTAAAAGAAGCAACTAATGGTTTGAACACCATTTCTTAATCAATATCATAGTCAACAAATCAAACTTTAAACATTATAAAACATGTTTGAAAACATGTAAGCTTTTCATGGAAATCTCATTTGAAACACTTTCTTATTTGAACTCATCTTTCAAATCAGTAAGATAAATTAATAAATTTTTTACCATAAATGCATTTAAGAAATATATTCATAAATATTTTGAGAAGAAAAGCACTCACAAATACTTTTAAGAAAAGACCACTCACAATACTTAGCCTTAGATCCTCCTCTTCCTTCTCTTTTCGCAGAGCCTTCTCTCGAAATAAACCACAACACTTAACACTTTGTTTTTCTTCTTCTTTTCACAACAACAAAACAATAGCACTTTAGCTCTTTAACAAAATCTTAGTGCTTACTTAATGACCAAATCCTCTATTTATACTATTCCTTAACCCATGTTAGTTATGTTTGAATTTAAGTCCTAAAACTCGTAGTTTATAATCATATTCTATTCAATAAAATCGTTATTGATACTATAATCTTAAACCCAATAAACAAATGTCCCAAGGTTATTATGAAGTAAACTTGAACTATATGTAGAGACATAAACATAAATCAAGTTCGATAGCCTAAATAGTCATAATATAGGAATAGGGTTAGGCACCTTATTCTGGGGACACTATGGATGCGGTCTGCTTTGTAGTTAGTATAAACGATGTGATCCTAAATAGTTAATGTAGAGACATGGAAGTGGGGGCATCCTATGTAAACATTTTACATAAGACTGGAACCATAGAAATAGTCGCTTTTAGGTTATAACACCGTCGACTTTAATAAAACTGACTATTTCGTTTATAGATATCCAATATAACTTAATCTTAATCCTAGACTAACTATGAACTTCTGTTCACACGAAATTATTCTTATATCTGCATATGTGAGGGCAGCTCAATGGCGTTGGCCCAATAAGCCTCACATTTTAGGGGTAAGACTGGGTGGATAGCTAGGGACATAGGGTTTAAAATGGAATTCACTCCTACCCGTTTTAGGGTTAGTAGTTAGGTTGTTCCTTTAAGAATTGAATCCAGATCCTGAACAATGGGCCCCACCTTCTCATTGGCCCGAGAGGGGTTTGGTTTATAGGTTGGACCTAAAACCAATTGTTCAATAGTGGATCTGTGGGACTTAAAGAGAAAAGATATAATCTCGGGGGTAAAACGGTACTTTGACCCAGTCGAGATTATGAACAATCTGTGAAGGATTAACTTACTTGTCATGGTTATATAACATGGACATAAATGTATATCTATAGTGGGGAGTACAACTACGAGACTTTAGTGGAATGACCCGTTAGTTAACGAAGGTTGATTAACTCGGTCTAAAAGAGTTTAGCCAGTAAATCTCGGATCATGGGAGCCCATGATCTATAGGTCCATTAGGTTCCCCTGCTACCTCATAAGGAATCAACTTAGAAAACTATGGTGGAATAATTTGAATTGTTCGAATTAGGTAAAGAGAGAGAAATCGACAAATATATTTGATATAGCCATCGGTTATAACTTAAGATACATGTTTAAATGTGATTTAAATATGAATATGGATTCATATTTGGAAGCTCGGAATTGATGAAAAAGGACAAAGAAGTAAAAAGTCAAAATGTTGACTTTTGACTTTTGACTTTGAAAATTCAAACTTTGACAAAATTTATATTCAAATATGATTTGAATTTTAGAAAAATGAATGCGGATTCATACTCGGGAGGTCTAAATTAGTTAAGACTGATAAAAATGGTAAAAAGTTAAAATGTTGACTTTTGACTTATTAAATGTCAAATTACCATATTACGCTTGAAAGAATATTGCATGTAATTAACAAATGACATCATGCATGTGAGACACCTACTTGGTGATATGCCAAATGTGGAGAATGAAAGCTCACTACATGCAATTTTTGCATGTAGTTTGCTTATAAAAAGAGTGCATTGCAAATGTAAAATTAGACTTTTGGTATTTTTTGATTTTGTGATTTGGAATTGCAAAATTAAAACCAAAACTCTTTTCTCCCCACAAGTTCTTCCTCCTAAATTCATCTATCTCTCTATTTTCCCCATAGTTAGAGTCCTACAACTCGGTTCTAAGTCCGGAGAATAGCGGGTTAACACTAGTGGTAGTTCCGACTTTGATTTCGTGAGGAGATTGTGAAGAGCACATGAGAAGATTACAATAATAGAAAAGCATCAAAGGTGAGTTTTTCTATTAACCCTATTTTGTTTCATTTAAGGATTGTAATGCATGTTAATCACTAAAGTGTTTAGTTGTAATTAAAGTAAAATCCGATCTTTATTCCGCTGCGCATGTCTACCGTTTCCATCAAGTTATCCTTAGTTCTTTGTCCGATTGTCAACTCCTACTTAAAACCTCACACGTGTAAAATTAATATTTATCTTATCCATGCTTAAATCCTTTAATCTTACACGTTAACCCCTTTCAAATCAGATTTGACAATTTTTCGCTAAACCTTTCTTCTCGCTTAATTTCATTCCCCGAATAGCTTTAACTGCTTAACATAACTTTCAAAGGTCTTAACGCGTAACTCTTCTCGAATACTATCCAACTTTCTCGGAAAGACTCTTTCTCATGTACCTAGACTTCACAGGTCTTATCACAAATCCTTCTTTTTTCAAAGCTTCCTCACGAACTATCCTCTTAATTGCGTAGATTGACCAAAATGCCTTTGTCTAAATCACCAAAATTGAACACTTGAGCAAATTTTACTTCTTATACTCAAATTAGAAGCGAGTCTCACATTTTTTACTAACCATGACACGTTGAACATGGAGGAAGGTTAGACCTCACAATTTCATTCAGGCGTGGGACAATCAGCAAATGTAAGAAGTCGTAATGATCGTGGATACTACGTGAACCAACATGGTCAGATCCAACGTAATAAGGGGTCTTCTTCTACACAAGAATAAAAATATATGTATTATGAACATTGTTAATTCTTTCAATGTTTTATTGTTAATTCCTTCAATGTTTTATTTATTCGTATGATTGGTTAATTCTTTTAATGTTTTAATTAAAATTTTATGTATTTGGATCAATCTTTTTAGAAACGGTGTTGATTTAAGAATAGTAGCATGAACTTGATACATCCAAAATAACAAAAGAAAGAAAAGCATATATATTGATTACATAATATTTTTTAAAAAAGCATTCCCTAAACTCTAAATTATTGGCAAAATTATCAAATTATTATGCACATTGTCATTAAATAGATTTAGGAGAAAACACATACTACTAAAATAAAAGAAGAAATTGTCAAATAGATTACAAAATTACAGAAGTGCATAGTACAAGAATAGATTATTACAAAAATCATATAAAAATCATTAAGTATATAATCATGAAAATGTCATTAAGTAAATATGAATTTATGAAAAAATTAAAAAAGTATTAAGTAATAATAGTGAAAAAATTAAGCAATCATTAAGTAATGATAATGAAAAAATCATTAAGCAAAAATAGTGAACAAATTAAAAAAACAGAAAGAAAAAAAAGAAGAATGTGACTTTTCAAGAGAAACAAATTAAAAAAACAAAAAGAAAGAAAAGAAGAATGTGACTTTTCAAGAGAAGCATTCATGAGAGAGAAAAAGTTAGGGTGGAAAATTCCCATTTTAGGTGAAATTCCCCAATTTAATTTGAAATTCCCCACTTTAATTTCAAAACTACCCTAATTTTTCAAAAAACACCAATTTCTTCAACATTATCCAAGCTGAAAAATACTTCATTTAGAGTATTGAAGCCCAGAAATGGAATATTTCCTAAATCAACTGTCAATCGCGGTCCCTTATAATGGCAAGATTTACAATGGTTGGATATTTAAGACAGTATTTGGATTGCTTTCACCCTATACTGTCTAGCTGGAGCTTTTTTATCAGATGTACTTCTGATGGAAATTGCATTTCTGGGGCATTTTCAACATTGTAGTAAGTTATTTTATTCCTTGGGGATTGGAAGGATGCCTTCCTTTTTGAAGTTGTCTTAAGAACTGAACTGTTGAGATATTTTGGCAAATGAATTATAATCTTTTCAAATAAATAAAATTCTTTTAACAGCTCCTATTATGAAGGAGTCTTAATAAGGTTAGTTCCTTAGATTATGGAAGAGATTTGATTTTAAAGGAAAAAGAAGAAGTACAAGATCTCAGTGACTGACCGGGAAGATTGCAGAAGAACAGATGAAGAACTTCATGTATATCTTTACTTAATATGTACATCATGTGAAATAGGTGGATGCTGAACAACCTACCAGTAAGACGATAATGGAATGAATATTTTAATATGGAATATGTTAGCGAGAAGATTGTAGAATTGAGGGATCAATTCTGAAAACCAGGGGGAGCCTGTATGAATCTGAATAACTTGTTGACAAGAAAATAATGAGTGTTGTACGAACAACTCTAGAGTTCAGGGGGAGTCTGAACCATTCTTCAAAGGATGTTTGAAACAATTCAGAAGAATCTGAAGGTTATGTTTAGTTATGATATGACTACTCATTGTGATCCATGTGACAAGTTACATTCTGAAAATCTCAATAATATTCCATATCTGAGCAAAGAAGCTCTCCAGATGTAGGCAATATTGGCCGAACTGGGTTAACAAAGTGCACTGTGTTTTTTCTATTCTTGCTCTCTAGTTAGACGCCTAGTTAAGTACTTATGATATAACTAAAAGGTATTTAACTTATTTCTTTTCAATTGGTATCAGAGCAGTTCGGTATAGATGGAAGCATCTAGAGAACTTACTGTGGCGTCAAGACCCCCTGTACTGGATGGAAAAAATTACTCCTATTGGAAGACCAGAATGATTTCATATCTAAACTCCTTGGATGCAAAGGCTTGGAAGGCTGTCAAGACTGGATGGACACCACCCATGATGGCTGTTGACGGAAAGTCAGTACCGAAGCCTGAGGAAAATTGGACTGATGGAGAAGAACGGGGTTCTTTGGGAAATTCACGAGCTCTCAATGCAATAAACAATGGGGTTGATCTGAATATGTTTAAGTTAATCAGCTCAGTTGCTACTACAAAAGAGGCATGGAAGAAACTGGAGATAGCATTTGAAGGAACCTTCAAAGTCAAAACATCTTGTTTATTTTTGTTAACTTCAAAATTTGAATCACTAAAAATGATGGAAGAGGAAACTATCACAGAGTATAATGTTCGAGTGCTGGAAATAGCTAATGATGCATTTAATCTTGATGAAGGAATCTCAGAAGCAAGATTGGTCAGGAAGGTGTTACGGTCATTACCAAAGAGATTTGGTATGAAAGTCATCGCAATTGAAAAAGCACATGATGTTACTACTCTCTCGCTTGATGAACTAATTGGCTCATTGCTCACATTTGAAATTTCACTTGCAGAAAAAGTAGAAAGTAAAGGCAAAGGGTGGCATTTCCATCCATCCAAGAAGAAGCTTATCTAGAAAGGGAAAGGCTCCCTGTGATCAAATGAATGAATCAATTGCAATGCTCACAAAGCAATTCTCTAATATCAATAAAAAGTTCAATAATACAAGCAGTTATGGGGATCAAACAACAGGAATCAGCACAATTCCAGAAGGCGAGATTCAGACAAATCTAACTTTCGAGAGTCTGAGAGAGGGAACATCAGGGAGTTAGACCGGTCTAAAAACAAAGAAAGCAGATATTTCAAGTGTAGAGAGTGTGGAGAACATGGACACTATCAAGCTGAATGTCCAACTTATCTGAGAAGGCAGGAAAAGCAGAAGAAAAGCTTCGCAGTCACCTTATTCGACGATGAATCTGATGTAGTCTTCGATGAAGAAGAATATGTGAATGCATTTGTTAGTATTGCTTTTGGAGATGAGGTAGAATCAAGCTATAGGTCTGATGAAGAAGGGAATTGTCAGTCAAATGATTCAATCTACAGCAACATGGTGTTAAAATGGAAAGAGGATATTACAGTCCGGACTATTCAGAAAGATAAAATTCAGAGTCTAATGAAGAGAATCAAAGGCTGTTAACGGTTATTTCTAACTTAAAACTTCAGCTAAAAGAAGTACAGATGGAACATGAACAACTTAAAAACTCTATAAAATGTTAAATTCATGGACTAAATTTCTAGATCAGATTTTATCCATGGGAAGAGGAAGTTCTTCTAAATAGGGTCTAGGATATGATGGTAGGACCAAAGAAAAAAAAGAAGTAAATAAAACAGTGTTTGTCTCAGCAAGAAACACTGAACAACTGCATCAAGCAAGGCCTCAAATGCATAATAAAGCGCTACAAATAGCAAAAAGTAAAATATGTTTTTTTTTGTGAAAAAAAAGGTCATATCAGGCCTTTTTGTTACAAGTTAAAAGATGAGTTCAGAAGTAATAGGAGATTTATGTAATCTGTCTCAGCATTACAGAGTCATAAGAAAATAGCTAAAGTAAAACAGGTTTAGAGAAGAAAGCAGCAGTCAGAACAAAGCAATGTAGCATTCACATCAGTGCAAGTATCTCGAGAAGACTGGTTTTTTTATAGTGGATGTTCGAGGCATATGACTGGGAATAGAGCTTATTTCTCAAATATAACAGAATGTTCTTCAGGCTTTGTAACGTTTGGGGACTGGGCCAATGGGAAAATTTTGGCCAAAGGAGATATCACAGGGGAACATCTTCCTCGACTGAATAATGTACGTTTTGTAGAAGGGCTCACAACAAATCTCACAAGTATTAGTCAACTCTGCGATCAGGGTTACAGAGTATACTTTAGCTCAGAACAATGCACAGTAGTTGATGGTAGAAATACTGAGATTATGAGTGGGATTCGACAGACAAATAATTGCTATCACTGGAGTTCTAATCAAGGAGAAGTGTGTAAGATCTCAAGAGAGGATGTAACTCATCAATGGCATAAGAAACTAGGACACATCAGTTTGAGTACTCTAGGAAAAGCCATTAAGTATGAAGCCATCATGGGTTTACCTACTCTGGATATTAAACATCAGCTGCTCTGTGGCAATTGTCAACAAGGTAAGCAGACCCGAACCTCTCATAGGAAAGTTAGTGAGTGCTACACAAATCGTGTGCTGGAACTTCTTCATATGGATCTTATGGGTCCAATGCAAACTGAGAGTTTATGAAGAAAAAGATATGTATTTATTTGTGTTGATGATTATTCACGATTCACGTGGGTCAAATTTCTGAAGGATAAATCAGAAGCAGCTAAAATATGTATAAACATATGTCAAAATTTGCAACAAGAAAAAGGATTGAACATAGTCAGGATTCGAAGTGACCATGGTCGAGAGTTTGAAAATGATGAAATGGACTACTTCTGTGAGACCGAAGGCATCACTCATGAATATTATGCTCATTTGACTCCTCAACAGAATGGGATAGTTGAACAAAATATCAAACCTTGCAAGAAATGGCCAGAGTAATGCTTCACGCTAAAGAATTGCCTCTAAAATTCTGGGCTGAAGCAATGAATACAGCTTGTCACATTCATAACAGAGTGACAGTTAGAACAGGAACGACTGTCACATTATATGAGTTGTGGAAAGGGAAGAAACCTAATGTGAAATACTTTCACATTTTTGGTAGTACATGTTACATCCTTGCAGATAGAGAATATCATTGAAAATGGGATACCAAGGTAGACAAAGGAATTTTTTTGGGATATTCGTCCAATAGCAGAGCATTTAGAGTGTATAATCAACGAACACAAAGTGCGATGGAATCTATCAATGTGGTGATACATGATAACATTAGTACTGGTCTCAAAGAACACGATAGTGAAGAAGTTGTGCTAATACAAAGTTCAAAACTACCTACTGAGGAGGATTCTGCCTCACCGACTGTGTCTGATACATCTAACAGTGTAAGTAATACTAATCAGTCAGGTACTGTGCAAGAACAAAGTGTGGCTCCAACAGGACCTCCCTCACATATTGTTAAGAATCATCCTCCTAGCTGTATCGTTGGTGATGTTCAAAGTGGAGTCACCATTAGAAAGAAGGATCGGGTTGATTATGCAAAACTGGTTGCAAACATTTGTTACATCTCACCGATTGAACCAAAGACAATTACTGAGGCCCTCAAAGATGAACATTGGATTCATGCAATGCAAGAGGAATTACTGCAATTTCAACGAAATAATGTTTGGGAATTAGTACCTAAACCAACAGATGCAAATGTTATAGGTACAAAGTGGATCTTTAAAAACAAAACTGATGAACATCGTATGGTAATCCGAAATAAAGCACGCTTAGTTGCTCAAGGATATACTCAAATTGAAGGTGTAGATTTTGATGAAACCTTTGCTCCAGTAGCCAGACTAGAAGCTATTCGCCTTTTACTTAGCATTGCATGTATACAAAGAATCAAGTTGTATCAGATGGATGTCAAGAGTGCCTTCTTAAATGGATATCTCTATGAAGAAGTATATGTTTCTCAACCTAAAGGGTTGATTGATCCAACATTTCCACAGCATGTATATAAACTAAATAAGGCACTGTATGGACTCAAACAAGCGCCTCGGGCTTGGTACGAGAAACTTACTGAGTACTTGCAAAAGCAGGGATATGTTCGAGGAGCTACTGACAGAACCTTGTTCATAAATCGAACATGCAAAAATATCATTGTAGCTCAGATATATGTGGATGATATTATTTTTGGAGGATTTCCTGATAATAATGTAACCAGCTTTGTCACCATTATGAAATTAGAGTTTGAGATGAGCTTAGTCGGAGAATTGTCATTCTTTCTTAGGTTGCAGATTAAACAGTGTCAGAGTGGAATTTTCATATCTCAAGCAAAATATGCCCACAACATGATCAAGAAGTTTGGGTTAGCAAAATCACAAGCTAAGAGAACACCAGCTACTACACAGATCAGATTAATCAAGGATTGTGCATCTGAATCAGTTGATCTCACGATGTACAAAAGTATGATTGGCAGCTTGTTCTACCTTACTGCTAGTCACCCTGATATTGTCTATGCTGTTGGAGTATGTGCTCAGTTTCAATCAGCTCCTCGCCATTCACATTTACAGGCTGCTAAACGCATTATCGAATACATACAAGGAACGACTGACTATGGCATCCATTATTCCTTTGATACAACTTCTGCACTGGTTGGTTACAGTGATGCAGATTGGGCAGGATGTACTGATGATAGAAAATCTACATCTAGTGGATGTTTCTTTTTGGGAAACAACTTGGTTTCCTGGTTTAGTAAAAAACAGAATTCTGTGTCACTCTCTACAGCAGAAGCTGAGTATATTGCAGCAGAGAGTGCGTGTGCACAGCTTCTCTGGATGAAGCAAATGCTCAGTGAATATGGTCTCACTCAAGACACTATGGTACTTTATTGTGATAATATGAGTGCTATTGACATCTTTAAGAATCCTGTTCAACACAGTCGTACCAAGCACATAGACATTCGTCATCATTTCATTCGTAATCTGGTTGAAGACAAAGTCATCTCATTGGCTCATGTCAGGTCAACTCTTAAGTTGGCAGACATATTTACCAAACAACTCGATGCTAATTCATTTGAATGCTTAAGGACTGAGTTGGGAGTGTGCCGTATACGTGTCTAAGCAGCTGAAGTGAAAATTGGGCTTGGGCCAAGGAAAAAATAGTACCCGGTTTCTGGCCCATGCGCATTGTTTGAGTGCACTTGATATATGGAGAAACGTGGGTATTTTGGCGGGAAGATTTTGTATATGAAAAAGGAACACTTCACAGTCTTCGCACATTCTCAACTGCTACATTCTTCGTGCTAAATTTCGATATCTCTGTTCTTCACTTGATTTACTATGGTGAGTACGAGGCGAGGATACTTTCAAGAAGCTCCAGCTCCTCATACCTCTAAGATTCGATCCAACTTGCATGGAGTGCGAATGCGAGGAAAGCGAGTCAAGAGTGTACCGTCACGTCGACCCTATGTACGAATGGCAGATAGGGGTAAAGTTCCTTATACTATAAGCTCAGATAGTTCCGATTCTGTACAAGATGCACCTGCGGGTATGGCTTCAAGCTCATCTTCGAATTCACAAGATCAGATTCCACTCGCTGAGTTGCTACGAAAAAGGTCTCAGGTACACTCATCAGTGCCTGGAGGTTCTGCAAAAGGTCCAAGCCAACCTTCGTCGAAAGGGAAAACTTTTATGAAACAGGTTACGTCTGACTCCTCGTCTGATGCTTCTGATTCGACTTTAGACCCGATTTTGAATGACCAGTCTTCCGTTTCATCTTCTTCTCATGAGTCGCTTGTTGCATCACCACCGGCATCTCCATCTTCATCTCTGGCATGATCTTCTACTCAACAACAGGCCCCTCCCTCTTCCTCAGCTGGGGCAGCGGAAAAATCTTCATCTCCGCCTCCTACAAATAAGGTACCTGAACCTAGAGGTGTGACAATCAAAACTGGACGGAGAAGACTTCCCCGAAACATTCCCTCTGTTTCTATTGATGGTATTTCCTTTCATCATGAGGAGAATGCTCAGCGTTGGAGGTTTGTGGTGCAACGGATTCTGGCTGATAAAGTTAATGTGTCAGACAAGCATCAATCCTGTATAGCTATAATGGAGCTGATAAATCAGTCTGGGCTATCCCGGACGATTTTAAATGTTGGACCTTTCTATCCCAAGCTCATCAGAGAAGTCATTGCAAATCTACCTTCAGATTTTGATGATCCAAGTAGTCTTGATTATCAGGCTGTTCATGTCAGAGGACGTTGTCTTGTGATCTCTCCCTTGGTGATTAATACGTTCTTAGGACTTTCCCTTTCGAAGGATTCTGTTTTGCCAACCCCTTCCACTGATACTTTGGCATCTGTGTTGACAGGGGGTTCTCTTACAGTTTGGCCTCTGACAAGTATTCCCTCTGCCGCGCTCAGTGTGAAGTATGCTATTCTGCATAAAATTGGCATAGCCAATTGGTTTCCATCCTTTCATGCCTTTAGTGTTTCAGTTGCCTTGGCTACATTTCTCTTCAGAATCGGTACTGGTGCACGAGTGGATACTGGGATGTTTATTTACTCCAAACTTCTTCGGCATGTGGGCACCTTCGGGGTAAAGATTCCAATTGCCTTGCCTCATTTTTTCTCTAGTTTGATTATCCATCTATTCCCAGATATTCTCACATCAAATGATGTCCCTAGACCACGTCCTTGCACGATTTCTCTGAGTTATAAGTTGTTTCAAGGCTCTCATGTCTCTGACATTGAGTATACAGGCCCTGCTTCTTGAGCGGACAATCCTTTTTCAGCTGAAGCCTCTGATGGTTCTAGGATGGCTATTAAAGATATCATTCGGGTGTTGAATTCACTCTCTGCTGAGTCTTGGGCATTGACTTACACCATCTCTTTGCTATCTGATCGCAAGAATGAGATTGATGCCCTCATGCGCTATCTGAGGACGCTTACATCTGCATCTGGTGATGGGGCTCCCTAATGTGCATTCTTTTTTAGCTCAAAGGGGGAGATTGGATTGGTTGGGGTGTGTGTGATGATGAGTTGTGAGTGGATGTGATGATGATTGTGATGATGATTGGATTTTGTATTCTCTATGCTTAAATGGTTTTTGTTTTGGTGTTGATTTTGTATTTTTCTATGATGATTGAAATAGTAAGCATGTTGATGAATGAATGCACAAGTGTTTTGTACTCAATTTTGTGTACTGCTGGTTTAACCATGTGGATTGGTGTTCGATTGGTTATTTACTGAAGGTCTAAGTTCTCGAATGGGTAGTGTTGTTGGTGGTTATCTGAATGACCTGACAGATGCTCTGGGGTATGTTAAGCTAGTAATGGTGCTCACTGCTTTTGGTGTGTCTCTGATGTCATTGATTGAGCGTGCAAAAAAAATTTAGACAATTTACCAAAAAGGGAGAGTTTGTTGAGATATTTTGGCAAATGAATTATAATCTTTTCAAATAAATAAAATTCTTTTAAGAGCTCATATTATGAAGGAATCTTAATAAGGTTAGTTCCTTAGATTATGGAAGAGATTTGATTTTAAAAGAAAAAGATATTAAGCGTTGTTTTTCAGTCTTTCGGGTGGTGTGGCATGAGTAAAAAAAAAAAAAAGAAGAAGTACAAGATCTCAGTGACTGACCGACAAGATTGCAGAAGAACAGATGAAGAACTTCATGTATATCTATACTTAATATGTACATCATGTGAAATAGGTGGATGCTGAACAACCTACCAGTAAGACGATAATGGAATGAATATTTTGATATGGAATATGTTAGCGAGAAGATTGTAGAATTGAGGGATCAATTCTGAAAACCAGGGGGAGCCTGTATGAATCTGAATAACTTGTTGACAAGAAGATAATGAGTGTTGTACGAACAACTCTAGAGTTCAGGGGGAGTCTGAACCATTCTTCAAAGGATGTTTGAAACAATTCAGAAGAATCTGAAGTTTATGTTTAGTTATGATATGACTACTCATTGTGATCCATGTGACAAGTTACATTCTGAAAATCTCAATAATATTCCATATCTGAGCAAAGAAGCTCTCCAGATGTAGGCAATATTGGCCGAACTGGGTTAACAAAGTGCACTGTGTTTTTTCTATTCTTGCTCTCTAGTTAGACGCCTAGTTAAGTACTTATGATATAACTAAAAGGTATTTAACTTATTTCTTTTCATGAACGAACTGTCCATGTAATTAACTTTTCTCAAAATTTCCTTCCCTTTGTCCAACAACTCATCATTTTGATGCTTGGGAGAATTTCCATTTTCCATTTGAAAATTTTCTCTATTGAATGCTCATGATTTTGAATTATCTTCATTGAAGGAAGTGGATTTCTTTTCATTAATGGCATTAATGGAATTTAATGCTGGCGTGACCTCATCGTTGTTGTCTTTACTTTTACCGAAAGCAAATATTTTTGGTGGAATTACCTCACTGTGATTGAAGATGAGCTGTTTTGATTCTGAGTTGAATTTGTCAAAGCTGGTGGCGACTTGTCTCTTGAAAGTTTCGTAGATTTGCGCATTTCTTTATGTCAACCACTTACTCTATGAATGTGCAACAGTTTGGATTGAGAACTTGTTACCTTCTTCATCTGTTAATCTGATGTTATCTAGCAGGAGCCCTGAAGAGTTGTATCTCACTTCTATTTTCGCTTCAACCAACTCTAATTTGTTTTTAGTTTAAGATGCAACTTTTAGGAAGCCGCCACATGCCTTTCCAATTTGGTGGAAAGTATTTATATTCCACATGTGTAGAGAGATTCCTCTAAACTTAGTCCAACCACCATAGCTTGCAATTAGTTTAGAGTTTGAATGGAGTGTTTAGGACCATTTCTCAAACTTAACGAAGTATTTCCCCATGGAGTGATTTGACTTTATTTGCAGTAGAGTGTACGTTAAAATATGGCAACATTATTTATATGTAGAAAAGTGACGTATCTTGATAGATCACAAGAGTTTAAAGTACCTTTTGATCAAAAGGACTCGAGTATGAGACAATGAAAATGGTTAAGTTTATCGAAGATTATGAATTGCACTTTTGATTACCATCTAGAGAAACAAAAGTGTAGTAATTGATACCTTAAAGTAGAAAGGTAGTTCATTGCAAACTTCTCTGACTGTCATCATCTCTTTATGTTTTGCAATTAAATAATTATAATGCACTGTTGATAGCGACTCTTAGGGAGGTTGCATGCATAGATTCAAGTTTCGAGTAAGACCGACTCTTATTAACAATAGTATAAAGGCTCAATAGAACAATGAAAGTTTAAAGAAAATGAGAGACATAGTGAAACAAAGCTTTCAAATAGATTATGACTTAGGAGATCATGGAGCAATGATAGGACATAATCGATTATGTGTTCATGATAAATTAGAGGTTATTAGAGACAAACTAAAACCAACCTAATATTGCCAAAGGAGTTATATAGATAAACGTTGAAGTTGGTGTTAAAGTTTACCATTAAGCTTACATTTTGGAAAGTTGTGCTTGGTAGAAAAAGATCTTTGATCTTGTGAGATATTGAAATGTATTAAACCATTCACATATCCTTTGGATTTGCCTATGGAACTTTTTAGGACTTATGATATGTTTCATGTGTCATTGTTGCGTAAGTATATGTGCTCCTGATCCCTCTTATATTCTTGAGGCACAACCGGTCCACTCGAAAGAAAACTTGCTTACCAAGAGGAACTAGTACAAATTCTTGACAAGAAAGAGAAAGTGCTAAGGAACAAGGTCATTTCGTTAATTAAAGTTCTTTGGAGGAACCATACTATTGAAGAAGCAACATGACAAAGTGATTAGGCGGCAATGAAAACTTGATACCCACAACTTTTCAATTGATCACTTCAACCAAATTTCATGATAAGACATAATCGATTGTGTGTTCCTGACAAATTAAAGGTTATCAGAGACAAACTAAAAACAACCTAATATTACAAAGGAGTTATATAGATAAACGTTGAAGTTGGTGTTAAAGTGTAACGCCCTAAAAAAAAAAAAAAAAAAAAATATATATATATATATATATATATATATATAATAATAATAATTAATTATTTTTTTCCTTTTCCTTTTTCCTTTTTTCTTTTCTTTTTCTTTTTTTTTTCTTCTTCTTTTCCCTTTCTTCTTCTCCCGTACGCAGCCCACCCCCCCTTTTTTTTTCTCTTCTCCTTTTCCCAGCCCTAGCCGCCGACCACCACCGCCGCCCAGTCGTCGTGAAGCTCCGTCCACAGCCGAACCCGACGCCCAGATCTGCACGTCCCACCGTTCCCCACCGCACGCAGCCGCGAAACCCAGCCGCTCCTCTTCTTTCGTTCGACAGGCGAAGCTGCCGTCCAGCCCAGCCGCACCGAAGCCCCGTCGCACAGCCGCCGTCCGTCAGGTTCGCGAAGCCTTGCGCCGCTGCGTCCGACGCCGCTGTGACCCTTCATCCGCAAGCCGAAACCCTCCTTCTCAGATCTGTTCCGCGCCGCATCACCGTCCGACGAACCCAGCCCCACGCCGTCTGCCTCCGTTCGCAAAGCCGATCGTCTCTGTCTCCTTCCCGCCGCGCGCAGCAGTCCGCCCGCCGGCGTGCACATCTTGCGAAGCCGGACGCGGATCCGAGCCGATCTGCCTCCATTCGGCAAGAGGCCAGCCACCGCGCGTCTCCTTCCAGCGGCGGATTGGAAGCCGACCCATGCCCAAATTGATTTGCACAATGTTGTTTGCCCAAATCTTGTGTGCCGTGGCCGCTATGTCGTTGTAAATTGTTGGGTAAGGATGAAATTGATGGATTTACGAGTTTACATTGAAAATTCGATTTGTAGATGTTGTGAAATTGACTGCTTGGATGTTCAATCTTAGGTTGGGGGTAACGCTTGAAGTCGTTGGGTTCACAACGAACAATTGTTAATTTGAGCTCGTTTGGTGAATTTGAGTTGTTGGCAAACGTGGTATTCAATCAAGGGGTTAGAATAACGCCAAAGTAAGGGACTTTCTACTGGACTCAATAAATATTATTTGGATGTATTGACTGCATAAATCGTACCGTTGTACTGAGTAGGGATAAAAAATTTGATGTGTATGTTTGAATGAGAACTTGTGGTTGAATGCATGCTATGACTGTCTGGTAATGTATATGTACAAATATAAGGATTTGGGCATGTCGGAATTTTGTAGACTTTACTTAGATAAAGTGTGGCTGAAATGGATAAATTGTTGCGTAAACCAAATGAAGGATATACAACTATGGTAGTGTTGTTATGAATGGAAGGGATATCATGGTTGTGCCGTTGTAGACTAAGGTGAATGTTATGGTTATTTATGTTGATGACTGATGTATGGATTTATTGATGACTGAGGTATGGATATGTTTTGATTGTCTCTGGGTGAAATTAGGATGATATGGTTGTTGAGGTTAAATTGGAAGTTATGTGATAAGGAAATTTTACTGTATTGAGCATGACTGTTAAGATGTTTAGAAGGGACTGAGGGGATAAATTATTAGTTTCCTAGTGGATAGTTACCCTGCGGGTGTCCTTCGGGATCATCCCCTATATGTGCATCCTTCGGGAGCACTAGACTGATATGTGCATCCTTCGGGAGCACTAGACTGATATGTGCATCCTTCGGGAGCACTAGACTGTGACTGTGCAGGGTACACCATAGGATACTAATAATTTATTTTTCCCCTAACGGGACCAGTAGCGGGTCCCTTACTGAGTATATTAATACTCACCCTTTTTATGTTTAACTTTTCAGGCAAAGGTAAGATGAGGGGCAGACCGACGAGGGACAAGAAGGACTCGTGAATTTTGCCATAGGGGACTGTCTTTAAACTGCTTCCGCTGACGGTTTGAAAAATATTTTGATTTAACTAAGTCTAAAATAGTTAAATTTTTGTAAACAGCAAATTGTAAATTTTGTATTTTGGAAATAGGGCCCGATTAAATTTTCCTTCGTTTTCTTACGGTTTCAACTGAAAATTTTTATGTCTTTTGTCGACAAACGGTTTTGGGTCAAATTGACGACTTAGACGGTCAGTCCGAAAAGTCTGGGTCGTCACATAAAGTTTACCCTTAAACTTCCTCTTTGGAAAGTTGTGCTTGGTAGAAAAAGATCTTGGATCTTGTGAGATATTGGAATATATTGGACCATTCACATATCGTTTGGCTTTGCGTATGAAACTTTCCAGGATTCATGATATGTTTCCTGTGTCGTTGTTGCATAAGTACATTCCTGATCTCTCTCATATTCTCGAGACACAATCGATCCACTTGAAAGAGAACTTGTCTTAAGAAGAGAAACCAGTACAAATTCTTGACAAGAAAGAGCAAGTGCTAAGGAAACAAAGTCATTTTGTTAGTTAAAGTTTTTTGGAGGAACCATACTATTAAAGAAGCAACATGGCAAAATGATTAGGCAATGAAAACTTGATACCCACAACTTTTCATTTGATCACTTCAATCGAATTTCGAGGATGAAATTCTTAAAAAGGAGGTAGTTACTTGTAAGCTCTTATCCCATTTTTCTTCTTTTAGTTATATTAATGGTTCTTAAAGTGTAAAAATTAAGTTGGATGCCTTTGTAGTTTTAATGTTGGAATTGCTTTAATAAGGAAAACTATAACCATTTAGTTTGTTGTAAGAATTGAATTTTGGTAAGTGTTGAAAGGAATAAATCTAAGAGCAAAATGAGATGTATTTTAAGTTGAGGGGCAATTTGGTCATTTCTCATTTTCTATTTTATTTATCCTTATTTTCCATTCTCTTTCTTTTTACTTTTAAGAAATTAAACAAAAAAAGGAAGGGAAACATCATCTTCTTCAAGAGAACAACCATCTTCTCTCTCTTCTCAAAATTTCTCTTGTCGACCTTATTCTCACGTCACCATCTCTCTCTAGCGCGTCGACACACCTTTGACGACGATACACACTGCTGCCAGGTCTCCGCGCATCATCTTTACCTTCTTCGACAAATCAGTTGGTTGCACCGCTGCTCTCACTTGTGGTTTAGGTTGGTTGCGTCGCTACAACCATGTCTCCCCCACTCGTCGAAGTTCGTCATCATTTGGGTTTCGCCAGAATTGAAGCTTTACCGTAAGCGTGCCGCTCAACTTTCCATCTAGCTCACACGTACTGTGGATCTTGATGTCCTACAATGGGTTGTGGCTATTAAAAATTGGAACCTCAATGTTGAATCTCTCTTTTGTATTGCTCGGTTGTTGGTACAACTTGTTCTTGTCGCCGGTAGTTGGATCTTGAAGTTTTGGGTAAGGATTTGCTCACTTTAGTTAGATTTCTTAAGGTTTTTTGAACACCCATTAAATCTCGACTTTCATTTCATAATACTCGTTACATTTTTATTCTAGATTTGGATTCTTGGAGATTTTAGCTGCTATCCAACCTTTAGGAAGCTCGAAATTGGGTCTTTTCGCACAACTTGGGTAAGATTCTAAACCTTTTGGTATGGGTCTTGAATACCCATTTAATTTTAGTGCTAAAATTGAATAGCCCATGATGTTAGTAGCTAGATTACAAAGCTAGAAGATTGTTAGAGTGTTGTCCATTAGATTTAATAAGGCTACTCTGATAAATGTTTGGTAAGATTTCATTGATAGTTGATAATCCATGGAATTCTTGAACACGCGTTGATTTTTTGCTTCAAATTAGTGATACCTATTAAGTGTTTGGAGCAAAATCAACTTACCCATAATTTTGGATGCTACACTAGAGTTTAGAAAGCCATTAGAGTGTTGCCATTCAAAGTTAAGGTTACTTTGCTAATTTTTTGTTAAGGGTTGGAGTGTTTTAAGTGAGTTTTCTTCGAGTTCTTTAATGCCATGGAGTCTAAGCATGAAGATTAAATTACTCATAATAGTGGGTCCTAGAGTTGAATGATTAAAGTTCGAAATGGACTTTCCATTAACTTTGAAGTTCGTTTGGGTGTTACTTCTATAAGCTTCAAAACATAAAATGGTTTTAGATACTAGATTCAAATTTAGAAATCTATTAACGTACTGTCAAGGCGATTTCAACAAGGTATCGATAAGATTTTATATACATTTAGTGAGTTTTCTCATAGTTCTTAAAAAACCCACATAGTTTTAGCATGAACATGATTTTACCAATATTGTTTTGTATGAGAAGTTGAAGATTTGGAGAACTTGGAAGCATGGATCAACACATTCAAGGTTGCTTTAGAAAAGTTTGGGTAAGTTCCTAAATATTTGACTCGTTAGATTGGTATTGGAATTGTTAATGGATATGAACATCTAAGGTATGGATATTGGATATAAGAATGTATGGATTTAAAAGACGACTTAAGTTTTGGTGCTTGTGGCGTTAAGAGTTTAAGTTGAGGTTTAAGGGTCCAAAAGTGAAATTTTAGCCTAAATTAAAGCATTTGTCGATAGTTCAATCTAAATCTTAGGAAGTGATTAAGGTTGTTGGTCTCTTGTTGATATAATGGATATAAATCCCAAAGCATCATCGATAATGGAGATAAAAGTGTATCCACATAAAAGACCCATTGAGCTTGATGTATCTACCTAAAAGACCCATTGAGTTTGAGCTAACTTGGATGCTCATTGGGTTAAGTATTTAGATTTCAAGTTCAAGGGTTCGTAGGTGAAAAGTCTAGTCTAATCTAAGGCGAATTGAGAATTCAGGGACTTTTGAAACATATATAGTTTGAGTTGACCTTATGAAGTGATTTGGAGATTGTTGTGTCGTCTTGCTATGTGAAGCTAACAAATAAACCTTAATCTTTGCTTGAGGCCAAATTGATGTGGGGAAAGCGTATGATCCTGAGGGATCGAGTCATTGATAGTGAGTGGTTTATTTTCAAGTATTTCATTATAAATCAATATATGTTATTATAGTATGCCATGATTGTGAAAACTTCGAGCATGATACTTTATGAACTATGTGTTAGAAACATTTTCAAATATGACTTTCTATTTTCTATAAACTCTTATATTTTGAAAATGTGGTTGAACCGAAACTTATTGGTCATGATTTAGATGATAGTTGGTTTTAAAAAAAAAATACTATTTGATCTATTATTAAACTTGGATGGTTTCAATGAAATGTTGTTCTGAAAGCATGTGTTGATGGCTAAGGACAAAAAACTACTTTATGAAAATGTGTTTCTGACCATGTTTGACTTTTAAACGTGAATTATGTGACTTTTATGAAAGAAAGTTGGTGATTTCTCTAAGGCTAGGTGAATGTGTTTTCGTAGCGCCACCTATGGTTATCAGGGGATTTCGAGGCTGAAAGAGGTCGTGATCGAAGATTCGAGAATCTGAGCCTAGATGAAACATGGATCTAGGATTGTGATTTGGTTTCGGGCCTAGCTTAACCCATGGTGGGTGGCTCTATGTGCACATAGGAGCGGATATAGAGATTGTTACTGTGGTAGGTGCTAAGTATGCGTGAGTTTATTTTGGTTGCGTGTTTCCTTGTGGATATGGATCACGAGTGAGCTATTCTCGACCGTGTATTTAGTATGCTATCACGGTAGAATTGGATGGAGGTTGTTACTATGGTAGGTGCTATGTATACGTGAGCTCAGTTTGACTGTGAATTTCCATGTGGATATGGATCACGTTGGAGTTATTCTCAACCTTGTGTTTAGTATTCTACCATGGTGGGATTGGATGGAGGTTGTTATCGTGGTGGGTACTAAATATGCGTAAGCTTGGTTTGGCCGCATGATTTCTTGATCATGTGCAAGCTATTCTTGGCCGTATATTTAGGCACTTTATCATGGTTCGTAGATGCAAGTTTGTTGGCATTACTTGATCATGCATATCTACACATTTTGTTAGCATGTTTTATGAGCTTTTTACTTCTAAAAACTTACCACTCACTGAGTTTTAGCTCACGTTTTCAATGTCCCCTCCCCAACGGTCAAGGACCAAGCTTTGGTTGAGCTCCCCATCACCTTTGTAGAATTTCCATTTTGTATGTATATACCTAAGTTTTATATTACCTCATGGAGTAGTTAGAAGTAGCGAGAGTTACGCTATTATATGTGTTTTGAGAGATTCTCACTAGACTGTAAGTTTTTTGTAATTAATTCCTAGTTGGATATGAACTTTGATTGAGACTCTATACTAGTTTAGGAGTGTGTGGTGAGACATACTCAATGTATGTGATGTTGTGTCTGAAGATTGTTAGGTGCGAATAATTTTTTTAAAATTCATATTCTAAATCCAATAACAAAAATTTAGTATATTTAATTTACCAAATCATCCTAGTTTTCGTAAAACAATTTATTTTAATTTATTTAACTACGACGTTTATTTTCAATATTTTGTATGTACACGTTACGTTTCAATAAATTGATTTTTATGAATGTGACATGCAACTCATAAATATGTAAATAAATGCAAATAACAATTGAAAATATAAAGTCCCAAAAACAGAAATAACAATAAAGGCTTTGTTTTTCAGTGAAAAATTACAATGAATCTAGTTTTAGGTTTTTTATTTTAGACTACTTTTAAAATATCAACTTTAGTTTTTATTCTTTTTAACAGTGGTTTATATATTTTCAAAATATTCATTTTAGTCATTCTCCAACAATTATTGGGTAAAAAATTCATGAATCTACCATCTCTATAACAAAAGATTTGTTATGTTAATTTAACCAAACTTAATTTAATAACCAAAACAACATGATGAAAGTGGGAAAATATAGACAAACCACCTCTAAATAATAGGTTTGTTGAAATTACAGCCCCACCAATTTTTAATTTAATCAAAGAGTCCTTATAGTTTGCTAATTGTTGTAATCAATTTATGGTAGTTTGTTAAAATTGAATTTTTATTTATTGAATTGACATTCCTTAGATATTTAAGCTAATTAATAAAATACAATTAAGGTTGAGATTGATAACAAAATTTTAATTTCATAAATATATTGATATGAATTCTAATATAGGATTGATTGAAGGTAGTTAAATTTAAATTTTATTGTGTAATCACAATAAATTACCTAATTCAAGAGTAAAGGAAGAAATGAAAATTTTAATAATGTAACTGTACCATATGCATAACTTAAAAAAAATTGTGTTTTTAAATAAAAAGATTAAAATTAACAAAACTCATAAGTATAGAAATTATAAATGAAAAAAAAAGATTAAATAGTATTTAAACTTAAATGGATTAATTATAAATGAGGAATGGTTGAGAGGGGAGGTTAGGGGTAAAACTAGGGTTATGATAACCCTTCCCCCAAACGCGAGTTGGGTTACATAACTCAACCACCCATAATCCAACCCTTCTCCCAAACACCGCATAAATGTTTGCAATTTTCACACCTAATACATGGACATGACATAGAAGTTCTACCACTTGAATGTTTTTGTGCAAACTCAATAAAACGATCAACACCTTCTTCATATTCCTTAGATAATCTATCTTTTATCATCCACGATTTATCCAACGTGTTATAACCCAATTACTGAAATTAATTAGATAAATCACCTTAACAAAATCAAATAACAAAGTATCTAAGTGGCTATCATAACTATAAGATAGTCATTCAATGCATCACCAAAATAAGCATCATGGTACACTCAAGCTGCTCTAAGCATATAAAGCAATAAGATGAAACATATTATACTAACGAGATAACTTACAAATAAGAGCAAATGAAATAAAATGTGTAAAACCCTCGACTTACGCTAAACTTGTGTCTAAGTGACTACCATAACTGCAGGATAGTCATTTAATGCATCACCAAAGTAAGCATCACAATACACTCAAACTACTCTAAGAAAATAAAACAATAAGAAAAACATACTCTAAGGAAATAAAAAGCAATGAGATGAAATATATTATACTAATGAGACAACTTACAGATAAAAGAAAATGAAATATAAAATGTGTAGAACCCTTGATTTACACTAAACTTATATCTAAGTGACTACCATAACTGCATGATAGTCATTCAATGTATCACTAAAGTAAGCATCATATATACTCAAGCTACTCTAAGCAAATAAAACTAAGAAGTCTCATATTCAAATTTCCAAACCTCCAATTAGAACTTGAATAAAAAAGAACAGTGTAAAGATAAAACATATTATTTGAATGGAAAATGTGGGTGATTGGTTTTTGTGGTTAAAACATATTATTTTCAAATTGGCTAATGTTTTTTCGGTGCCTTTTCCAATCTCTTGCTTCTAAAATCCTAACAAACTTTTCTTTCCTTTTTTTTTTTTCTTAATCACTTTCCAATAAAGAAGAAACTTTTTTCTTTCCAAATAAAAATAATGAAAGTTGTAATAATTTCAAAGAAAAGTTGTTTTTATGATATTTATGGATAGGTTGAATTACTATTTTAGTCTTTATGTAACACCCTGAAATTTTGAGGTAATCCTCTAAATTTACTCTTTAAATTTTATTAAGACTTTAAGAAGTTGTGGGGGTTTTAATTTAATCAAGTTTGGTGAAGAGAATTTTTTTTTTTATATAATAATAGTTATATTATTATTATTATTATTATTATTATTATTATTAATAATAAAACAAAAAAAAAAAGAAATTTTCTCTCTCCCCCTCTCTTCTTCTTTCTTTTTCTCCTTCCGTTTGCCCTAGCAACAGCGGGCCGCCCCACCTAATTCCCTCCCTTCTCCTCCGTTCGCCCTTCACACCGGCCGTTAAGATCCCAGCCGCCGCCATCCGTTCTAGTTCACGAAGCCGAGTCGTACCGCCTCTCCATTCCGTAGCCGCCGCTCCTTTTTCTGCGAGCCGAAACCAGTCGAGTGCATCCCGTCTGACGACCCAGCCCAGCCGCACACTCGATCGGCTGCGCCTGCCTCCGTCCGCAAAGTTCGACGCCGCTGCTCCTCCCTTGCCTCTCTGTCCGCCGCCACCGCCGCCTGGTACCGCCCATTGAAGTGTGGTTGCGACCCCGCGCCGATTGAGTCTGAGTCTAGCACGCGCCCAGCTCCATCTTTGAAACCCCACCGCGCAGCTCCCCATCTTCCAACCGCAGATTGGAAGCCGACCCATGCCCAAATCGATTGCACAATGTTGCTTGCCCTAGTCTTGTGTGCCGCTGCCTCTACGTTGTTGTAAATTCGTTGGGTAAGGATGAAATTTATGGGTTTAAGAGTCTACATTGAAATTTTGATTAGTTGATGTTGTTTAATTGGTTGTTTGGATGTTTGTTCTTGGAGGCGATATAGGAGATTTGAAGAATTGGGACTTTGAGTTTTGCCATAAGCTTCGTTGGAGTTCGTCTCTCCCCTTCTTGGGTAAGTTGTGGAGTTTACGTATGGGTGAATTGAATGGATGAAACTATTTAGAAGGATGTTAATTTTACGTTTGATTATGTTTAGGAATTTATTCATTGGAAATTGCTAGATTGAAGAACTTGCATAAAAGTGAGGTAAGGGACTTCCTACTGGACTCACTTATAGCTTTGAGATGTGTTGGGCTGTATAATTATATTGAAATTGAGCTGAAATAATGGATATGCTACATGTGTTTGGTTGTGGGCTGGATGTTTAGTTAAGATTATATTTCGACGAGAAATATATATATTTTTGTATGGATTTATGTGGTTTTGGTGTTAAGTGTATGTGGAGACTGACTGGCTATGTAGATATTCACATATGGTTGTTGAATGACTGAAAACAGTAAATGTATGACATATAGGGGAAGGTTGGAATTGACAGATTGTTTTTTAGGCTGAGTGTAGGATACACTGTCGTGGTCGTGTTCTTATGACAGAGGGGACTAATTAGTCATAACCCTTGTATCTGGAGGAGAATGTTATGAGTATTTAGTTCGTTGACTGATATACTGATATGTTCTGACTGACCTTAGGTTAAATTGGAAAATAAATTGTTGTTTGAGGTTAAGTGGAAAGTTTACGTGATGAGGACGTTTGACTGGGTTGTAAATTGACTGTTAAGATGTATAGAAGGGACTGAGGGGTAAATTATTGGTTTCCTAGTGGGTAGTTACCTTGCGGGTGCCCTACGGGATTATCACTCTTTTGTGCATCCTTCGGGAGCACTAGACTGATATGTGCATTCTTCGAGAGCACTAGACCGATATGTGCATCCTTCGGGAGCACTAGACTGATATGTGTTTCTGCAGAACACTAGACTGATTCATGTGTCCCTTGGACGTTAGATTGATTATGTGCATCCTACGGGATCACAAGACTGTGACTGTGCAGGGTACTCCATAGGAAGCTAATAATTTATTTTTCCCCTAACGGGACCAGTAGTAGGTCTCTTACTGGGTATATTAATACTCACCCTTTTTATGTTTAACTTTTCAGGAAAAGGTAATACGAGGGGCAAACCGACGAGGGACAAGAAGGAATCGTGATTTGCCATAGAGGACCGTCTTTAAACTGCTTCCGCTGACGGTTTTAAAATATTTTGTTTGAACTAAGTTTACAATTAGTTAAATTTTTTGTAAACAGTACTTTCAAATTTTTATTTTGAAATAGAGCCTGATTAAAGTTTTCTTCAATTTCTTATGGTTTCCAACTAAAGCTTACTATGTCTCTTGTCAACAAACGGCTTTGAGTAAACGTAACGACTTAGACAAGGTCTGAAAACTTTGAGTCGTCACACATTATATAATTACTTTTTTTTTTTTTGGTTCTCTTATTTTTAAATGTTCATTTTATTTTTTATATTTCCAATTTTGAAATAACAAAAACAATATTTTACACTTATAGGATCCCCATATAAGAACATAATAAAAGTATAGATTATTGCAAAAATAACAATACAGGAACATAAAATTTATCAACCGAAGTATCATAATGAGTTTAATGGTTAAATCGAAACATGTGGTGCCTACCATATTACATTCACAAAACATTTTAATACTTTTTTTTTAGACATTTTTAAAAATAGTAAAATAAATTAAAATATTTATAAGCTATAGAAAAATTTTGGATTCTGTCACTGATAGTCTTTTATCACAATATTATATCAATGACTATCAATGATAGAATTTGCTATAGATGGTAAATATTTTTGTAAAATTTGCTATTTTTAAAAATTCTCCTTTTTTTTTTTACCATTAACCAAATCAATCTTTATCGAATTAAAAGATCTTATCTCTTTTTTTTAACATCTCAGCTTACGCATACCCACCTTGACCAATCTTATAAGACAATTAATAGTTGTCTTCTCTAACATTCTCACTTTCTCTCTATCACACTCTAAACCCTTCAAATGCATAATTTAAATGTTCGATATTAATTAAAATATCTTCATGGTTATGAAATAGCTGATGGAAAGTATAATAACTAATGGAAATTGTTGTAGTGCAAGATAAGATGATTTTAATTCGTCTAAACTGATGGAAAGTATAATAACATGTGTCAAATTAATATGATCATTTAAAGCTAACGGTCAAATTAGCAACCATAGCAGCAAGAATAGTTAATCATTCCTTTGAAGAAGAACTAGAACAACCATTTATAGGATTCATATAAACAGCTGGCAAGTTGGGATGAGTTCTTGTAGACAAAGAAGTACATTAATTCTAGGGATTCAATTCATATGTCCAGAGAAGAAAGCAAGTTAGTTGTGATTATATTATTATATTGTACTTCATTTTCTATAAAGATAAAGAACAAAAGTGACAAGGGCGGATCCATTAAGGGGCCACGGGGGCATGTGTTCCCCTCACATTATCGACTTTTATATTTTAATATTAATTTTGAAGTTTTATATTACAATATATATTAAATTTAGCTTTATTTTGTATAGTTTATGTTTCTGTTGTAATGGGTGTGTCCCTCTTGCATAACATTTTGGTTATGAGTTCAAATCTTGGCTGGCTGTTACAATTATTTTTACGAAATAGTTTTTATTCCAAATATCAATAATTTTCTTTCCCCAAATATCAAATTTCTTCCTAAATTTCAATCATTTTCTAAAAGGAAGATAATTTTTTAGAAAGAGGAAAAAAACTCATTAAAACTATCCCTATCTTATGAAAGAGAAAGCGAGAGCCGATTCTTTCCCTTTCTTCTGAGAATAGTACTTATTGATCCAGATCTTCCCTCTCTTTATTTTTTCCGACCCTGTCTCTCTCTTAATATAAGTGGATGGAGATTTTTCTTACTGATTCAAGAGCCAATGCCTAACTCGTCTTCAATCTACCATTGAATTTTGTAGAAGGAGAGGAGTCTTTCTGTCTACAATCTCTTTCCTAACCTCGGCCTTTCCTTTCGAACTCACCCATGGGTGGCGAATGAGATAATCGGCGCTTACTGTAACTTATTTCCTAGCCCTCATTTGTTATTTAACAAAAAATTTAAAAAAATTCAATTAATCCAAACTTTAAGGCCAGATCTTATATATTATCCATAAATAGGTTGAAGTAGCTACAAGTTTAATTTTTGAACTATGAAATTTGTATCTATTTTTCAAAAAGTTGATCTTGAATACCTTTTCTTTTCAATTTCGATGTGGTTTATTGGAAGAAAGAAATGGACATACCAAGTCGAGGAGCAACTACGTAGCTGTGAGGACATTGCTAATCTCGGGTTTCACAAATGCAGTAAAATAGGTGCATTGCATTTTTCCCACACTTTCCATGGGTTTCTATGCATGTCTTCCATACTATTGTATACATATCCTTATATTCAACATCTAACTCTTGTTTTGTCCTAGTTGTTGGCTTCTTCAACAGATTCATTCTATTCGTTTTACGTTTGAATTTTAAGTCCTTTATTTCTTCATACCTAATATAATGTCCATCTCATGTCTATCATGGAATCATCAAACGCTATAGCCTTCTCCAACAAGCCCAATTTGTTCTTCAAAATACATTAGGGAAAATATAGAGTAACTTGTTTAAGAGATCATCAATATCACTAACCATAGTCCGTTCAAAACTCTCCAAAAGATCAAGCTCTTGTGATCCATAACAGACCAATTCCACAAATACCCAAACACTATGTTGGCCAAAATCCCAAATAAATCCACACACACATAAACCCACAAGAACAAGAATAGAAATAAAAAAATCATTAAATAATGAAAGAAATGTACCTCTGAGAGAATGGCGAAAACGAAGGGAATATTCGACGCAATTCAATCACTTTCAGCAACTTTTGACAACTTTTGGGCAATTCGAGCGGTGGAGTTTATGTGCAGCAATTCATTGGCTGCGACGGTTCGAGATATTCGTGTTGGAGGCGTTGACGAGACCACTCTAAATTTACTCTAAATCTCACAAACTTTTAAGAGAAAAAACTTGTTCTCTTAGAAAACTCAATAACACACAAGAGAAGAACGAATATTGTTCTCTTCAAACTCACTTACTTTCTAAACTTCAATTTGCTTCTATTGATTTAATTCTTTTCTCTTGCATACAAATGAAGGAAATGATCTCTATATATAGTACTCAAGAGGCACTTCCTAAAAGACACAAAATAAATGAAGTACATGTATACATACCATTCATGTACTTGAATAATTACATGTATCTAGGTATCTTAAAATTAGAAATGTATCTATTAATGTGTTATACATAATTTATCTAGCTTATTAATTTCTAACATGCCCCCTTAAGCTAGACTTCCCAAACTCCGAGCGTCTCTTTCATTTTCAAGAATGAGTTTGTCTTTAATGCTTTTGTGAATATGTATGCAACTTGATCTTGAGTCTTGCAATACTTGATATATATTTCTCCATCTTTGATCAATTCTCTAATGAAATGATACTTGATCTTTTTGTGTTTGCTTCTTCCATGAAAAACGGGATTCTTCGAAAGTGAAATAGATGATTGATTGTCACAAAACATGATGGTCACTTTCTCTTGAGGACACTTCAATTCATTTAGTACATTTCTTAGCCAAAGTGCTTGACAACTAGCTACAGACAAAGAAATGTATTCAGCTTTTGTTTTGACAATGCTACAACATCCTACTTCTTTGATGCCCATGAAACTGCTCCAAAACCAATATTAAATACATACCTAGAAGTACTTTTGAAATCATCAATACTTCCTCCCCAATCATTATCACTGTAGCCAACAAGAACATTATCTACATTCTTTTTATAGTGGATTCCATGATCAACAGTTCCAAGAATATATCTAAGAACTCTCTTTCCAGCTTCCCAATGACTTATCTTTGGTGATGTCATAAATCTACTCAATAAACTGACTGAGAATATAATACCAGGTCTAGTTATAGTTAAATACACTAAACTTCCAACAAGACTTCTATAAATGGTGGCATCAAAAGCTTCACTAACATCATGCTTACTTAACTTTAAACCCAATTCCATAGGAGTGGCAGGATAATTATCTCCATTTTCAACTTTTTCAACAAATCTTTTGCATACTTCTTTTGAGAAATTGCAATCTCATTATCACCTTGTTTAACTTCAATACCAAGAAAGTAATGAAGTAAACCCATATCAGTCATCTCAAATTCTTTTTTCATGCTCTCTTTGAATTCTTCAATCATCATATTTGAGTTGCCCATAAAGTTTAAATAATCAACATATAGACAAATTATCAAGAAATTATAAATTATCAAGAAATTACCATTTTCATCTTCTTTGGTGTACAGAGCATGTTCATATGGACATCTTTTGAAATCATCCTTTAAGAAAAAGTTGTCGATGCAGCTGTACCAAGCCCTTGCTGCTTGCTTTAGCCCATACAAGGCTTTCTTTAATTGACACACCTTATTTTCTTCTCCAATCTTTACATAACCGGGGGCTGGTCAACATATATTTCATCCTCTAAATACCCATTTAAGAATGCTGACTTTACATCCATTTGATAAACTTTCCAGTCATTTTTTGCTGCAAAGGCTAACAACAAACGAACAGTCTCCAAGCGAGTTACTGGTGCAAAAACTTCTTCATAATCCATACCAAACTTTTGTTTGTAACCTTTTACAATGAGTCTGGCCTTGTATTTCTGCACTTCTCCATTTTTCTTTAGCTTTGTTCTATAAATCCATTTGACTCCAAGTGCCTTTTTATTTTCTGGTAATTTGACTAACTCCCATGTCTCATTTCTTCTTATTTCATCAATCTCTTGATTCATTGCATCTTTCCATTTTTCATCTTGAATTGCTTCTTCATGTATACAGGATCAACATCTGCAGATAAAGCAAAGTCAACATGTTCATCATCTAGTATTCTTCTTGAAGTATTATAGATCTCTTAAATTTTCTTGTCTTCCTTGGAGTAGTTTCTTCATCACGTGATGAAGAAGGTGAAGTCAGTGGTTGAGTCACTTCAAGCTCCAAGTCTTGAGCAAATTCTTTGCCATCCATGTCAACAAGTAATGGATTTTGGTCTTCATTTGATGCATTCCATTGTCACAATTTTGCTTCATCGAGCTTGACATCTCGACTAATAATAACTTTCTTACTTACAGAGGTGTATAATCTATAAGCCTTGGATTTCTCACTCTACCCAACAAAAATGTATTTTTCTGATTTATCATCTAGCTTACCTCTTTTCTCATCTGAAATATGAGAGTAAGCAATGCACCCAAACACTCTTAGGTGACTAACAGTTGGTTTCAATCTGCTTCATGCTTCTTGAGGAGTAATACCTTGCATACTTTTCGTTAAAGCTCGATTTAGGAGATAAACAACACAAGTTACTGCATCTCCCCAAAATTAATCAGGAAGCTTCTTTGCCTTTAACATACTTCTTGCAAGTTCCATTATTATTCTATTTTTTCTCTCTGCAACTCTGTTTTGTTGAGGAGTTCTTCGAACAGTCTTCTGATGCCCAATTGACAATGCCATAACCATGAGGTGTCTTTTACTAAAGTCTCAAAACAAACAAGCTTCTGATAGCATATTTTAATTGTAAACATTTTGTTGTAAGTCATTTGAACCTACGTTATGAGATCTCCATTCTTGGTTCTAATCTCACATATGTTATCTTTAAAGATAACATCATGTCCTCTTAGGAGAAGTTGTCCAACACTTAAAAGATTGTATTTAAGACCTGGAACATAATACACATCAGTAATTCTTTTTGCTCCCCTCACTACAACAAAAATGGTCTATGACGACAGCTATATTCTATCACGAATAAAATCCGTGACAGTTCTTTACAGTCATAGTATCGGGAGTCATGGAAAGTCCTTCCATGACAGTTTTTGAAAACTGTCGCAATAAGTTTTTTATGACAGAAAATAAATGTCGTTAATTACTATTTTATGACAACAAATAACTGTCATATTTTATATTATGAAACAAATAACTGTCATCATTTGCGTATTACGACAGTTAAAAAAATGTCGCAAATTCGTTTATTATGACATTTTTTAAATGTCAAAGATATGTCAATCGTGACAGTTTTTTTAAAAATAAATGTCATCTTTTCGAAATTGACGACAGTTTTCAAAATGTCACGAATTCATATTTTTTGACAATTTTCTTTGTCAAATATATGTCAATCGTAACAGTTTTTTTAGAAAATTAAATGTCATTGTTTTGCTATTGACGATATTTTTTTCCTGTCAAATATAGGACAATCATGACAGTTTTTTTATAACAAAAATGTCATTGTTTTAATATTGACGAAAATTATGGAGTGTAACGAATTCATATATTATGACATTTATTTTCTGTTGCAAATTCCTCAATTACTACCGTTTTTCTCTGTTCTCCTTGTCGCTCCGCCATTCCACGAACCATTTGAATGACAATAATGTTATATTACATAACACCCATATAGAAACAAATGGTCGACACTTTAATATATATATGCTATAATACACTTTGTAATATTCGTACATTTCCATTCAAGTTTGAACAATTTACAAGTATGGAATTACAACATTTAATCAAAACAAGTGTAAATACCATAATAATACATATAACATGATTTTCTGTACAAGCATAAAAAACCAACCGGTAATCCTTCACCTCTGAAATATTCTTTGTTGCTTGAACCATGGTCAAATCCTTCATTTCTAAAAACAGCCAGTGTATTTTGATGACCCTGATTAGCTTCTTTGAAGAAAATTTCATGAATTTTGTTGGCTCCATTAGAACTTACAAAGACAACATGAATATAAGCATACATCACAAGACAAGAGAGTACAACTCGCTTAACGATAGTACAACCTGAATATAGTAGACAATCCCAGAAAATTTAAGAAAGTAAGTTAAAAGGATAGTATCGAATGGTTGGTGGATATAATGGAAAGAAGTAAAAGAACTTAAATATGAATTAGTTATGGATTAGCTATAAAGTATAATATGGACAAACCAGGTTCCATATTAGATCCTCCATGCTTTAGAAAGCTAGGTTCTCCCAGTACATCTGTTTGCATCACTCTACATTCTTAATAAACTGTGAAGAACTACCAAAATCAAGCTGAAACACTTCATTTGAATTTTGTCATCCATTTTATAAGGTTGTTAATTTCTAGTGTTACAGTTGTTGCAGTACAACTAGTGTTAATGTGTTACAGTACTTATTATCATGATTGGATTGAAAAACAAACATGATTTAGAATATCCTCCTTTCTTGATGCTTCTTTAAGTTCTTTAGCTAATTCTTGAGTATCTTGAATTTTCCATTCTTGTATCTTAGGATTAGTTATTCTTTAGTTAAAACTTGTGTATCTTGAGTTACTAATCTTATATCTTAAGTTAGTTATAAATAAACTAACTCAACTCCAAGTTAGTTCTACAATAACTAACTTCTAACAACTCTTGTAAACTTCCAGCCTATAAAAAGGCTTCTCCTCTCATTAATAAATCATCAAAAGTATTATTCATAAAAATTCCTAAGCTTTGCAATTACTGCATCAAAACATCAACTAAAAGATACATCTAGTGAGATTGAACTGTGAATTAACCATACTAGGTCAGCTAAATGAAGGTAACTTAGAACCAAATCAAAAAACCCATAACACTCAATGCAAATGTTAAATTTAAAATTGTACGACAAAAGCAAAGAAAATTAGAGATATGTCGAAATATCTTAACTGATAAACAAAGTTTTCAATTATGCACTTACTAGCTGCAAGGCTAAGAAGTATGGCAATAGTGACAAAGTGACAAGGGTTGTTTCAAGAAATGTGTAAAACTGCATAAAAATAAACAGAATGAGATGGTTAGTGAAACTTCCATATACCTCTAATTAGTTGTGCACTTCCTATTAAGCGGCGGAACAAAATTGCAACTGGACATAAGAAATGTCAAAAGAAGTTAGATTATCAACTACTCTTGAGATATAATGATTTTATCTTACACGGATCATAACAAACGAGTAATGCAATGATACTGCCATAACAAAAACATAAAATATTACTATAGCAAAAGTAGAACATCAATAGTGACACGTTATATCAATTATCAACTGATAATTTTGCAAAGAACCAGAATATACCCATGTGTATATATGTGGCATCATTAATTTTCTAAATGAACGATCCAGAACGAGAACCATGGAATTGGAAACAAAGAACTAGATATCAGAAGAAAGTAAATACTATGGTTGTGCATACCAAAAAACAGAAAACAATCTGCATACCAATCTTCCATCTTCATCTCTAAAAACACCCCCACAAAAACAGAATACAATCTCAATCAGATTCTAAAATTACAAATAATGCTCACCTAACAATTAAATGCATCCTCAAGGCACGGTTGCATTATAATGATTCCAATGCAAAATAATTCAAAACCGTCAAGGCATCAAACAGGAAAAAAAAAACTTGCTACATGCTCAATAAGTGAAACTAGATAAGTTAAACAATAGCTTACTCTTGAACTTTTCATGCATCTTATGGAGGGAAACTTCATAAAGGAATGACGTTCAGAAAAAAGCTGTTAGCACATGGTGAAACAATTGCTTTAGGGTATAAATAGAGTACTAGGACAAACTGACATAAAAAAATCCCAACCATCAACCAAAAAGTAAAGTAGTACTAAATGCTAGAAACCATACAAAATAATCAAATAAAAGGTTTGAGTTTTCTTCTTCTTGGATAACAACCAAATATCATTGACACTGAAAAATCAACATACGACCACAAGCTAAAAAAAAACATAGTTTGTAACACCCCAGAATTTAAGGTATTTTGTTTTAATCGAATTACCTTATTTTTTTTAAAAGATTTTAAAAATATTTGGGTGTTGTATACCATAAATTTAAGGAAAAGAAAAGAAATAGGAATTTAATAAATAAGTAATAGTAATAATGGTTATTATTATTATTATTATTGTTTTTTTTATTATTATTATTATTATTTGTATTAAATGAAACAAATGAAAAAAGAAGGGAGAAATTAAAATTTCCTTTTCCCCCCTCTTCTTCCTCACGTGTTTCCCCCCCTCAATTTTGTTCTTCTTCTTCTTCTTCTTCTTCTCCTTAATTTTGCCATAGTCGCCTCCCACCATCTCCTTCCTCATTCCTTTTTGTTCAGATCCACAGCCGCCGCCCAGCCCCGTCGCATAGCCGCCGTCCGTCCGGTTCGCGAAGCCGTCGCACTGTCCAGATCTTTGCGTCCAGCCGCCATCCATCCTCTCTTCTCCTTCGCTCAACCTCAAGCCAGTCGTCGCCTGCTACCGTCCGCTCTGACCTCTCCGTCCATCTGCGCCGGAAACCAGCCGAACCCCCTCCCCCTCCTCAGATCTGTCTCCTGGCGTCTCCGTTCGCCGCCGCCGTGGAATCGAACAGCGTCTGCCGCGCGCCGTGAGACCACCCCAAGCCGCCTCTTCGTCCGACCAACGTTCTCCTTCAGATCTGCAGGTTTGCCTTCAACGCGCAGCCGTCGCGCCACCCCCTGCCGTGGACTTTTTGGTGATAGATTTGGGTAAGGTTAAAGTGTGGGTTCCGTTGTTTTAGTGCCTATCGTTAAATGTTAATCGTTGAGCTTAATATGCTAAAACTTTTGAAGGAACATATTGAATCAAGGAATGAATCCTTGATGTTTCCAGAGGATTGAAGTGGAGTTCGATTTTCCATCGGCTTGGGTAAGTTGCCAAATTCACACTTGGGGTGAAGTGGGTGAACGAAATTATGTACAAAGATATTGATCTTATGTTTGCTTATGTTTTAGGATTTGATTTATTGGACTTAGTTCGATCGAAGAAATCGCATAAGAGTGAGGTAAGGGACTTTCTACTGGACTCAATAATAAGAATTAAGGCGTATTGATTATATGAACTGAAATGTTATGTCTGGACTGAGTCGGGATGACGGTTATGTTGTGTGTTTGGGTGTGTACTGAAAGTTTAATGTATATTGTGCTGACTGAATGAAATTTTATATGTATGTATGGATTGACGAGGACTTGTTGTCTAATGTATGTTGTGACTGCTAGGCTATTTATGTGGCTGACTGATGTAGTGATATGTTTCGAATGTCCTTGGGTGAAAATTGGATAATATGGTTGTTTGAGGTTAAAGGGGGAGCTTGGGTGATAAGGAAACCTGACTGTATTGAGAATGATTTTTAAGATATTTAGAATGGACTGAGGGGATAAATTATTAGTTTCCTAGCGGATATTTACCCTGCGGGTGTCCTTCGGGATCATCCCCTATATGTGCATCCTTCGGGAGCACTAGACTGATATGTGCATCCTTCGGGAGCACTAGACTGATATCTGCATCCTTCGGGAGCACTAGATTGGTATGTGCATCCTTCGAGAGCACTAGACTAATATGTGCATCCTTCGGGAGCACTAGATTGATATGTACATCCTTCGGGAGCCCTAGACTGATGTGTGCATCCTTCGGGAGCACTAGACTGATATGTGCATCCTACGGGATCACAAGACTGTGATTGTGCAGGGTACACCATAGGATGCTAATAATTTATTTTTCCCCTAACGGGACCAGTAGTGGGTCTCTTACTGAGTATATTAATACTCACCCTTTTTATGTTTAACTTTTCAGGCAAAGGTAACACGAGGGGCAGACCTACGAGGGACAAGAAGGACTCGTGAATTAGGGGACTGTCTTTAAACTGCTTCCGCTGACGATTTGAAAATAGTTTGATTTAACTAAGTCTACAAATAGTTAAATTTTTTGTAAACAGCATTTGAAATTTGGTATTTTTGAAATAGGGCCCGATTAAATTTTCCTTCGTTTTCTTACTGTTTCAACTGAATCTTCCTATGTCTTTTGTCAACAAACGGTTTTGTGTCAAATTGACGACTTAGACGGCCAGTCCTAAAAGTCTGGGTAGTCACATAGTTACATTAGTTGGTAATTTCAAAGAAACATGGTTAGAAAAACTTAATAAGGATGAAAATAAATACAAGTAAGGAGGGTGGTATTGTCCCAAATTTCCACAACTCTTCTAAAACTTTCAAAATTCCTTGGAAACTCATCAACAAATAATAGAGCTTTAGGTAGACTTTTGAAATTGAAAACTTACCATAGCTCTGTTTGGTGCAAGTCCACATACTTTACTCTTTTTTACCTTTGAGCTAAACAAACAATAGAGCTTTAGGTAGACTTTTGAAATTTGAAACTCATCAACCCAGCCATATAAAGATCAAATTTAGTATATGAACTATTCTGAAATAAGAAATAAGTTCAGCATTCTAACCAAAGTTGAATGTCGCCCTTAGTTCCTACAAGACAAATATGATAGATAGCACAATTATGTAGTAGTTTATTTTCTTTGGCAAATAGTCAAGAATTGAGAAAACCTCACATAATGAATATTATCGTGTGGATGTTCTACTTCTCTGTATATTTATGTGAGAAAATCATACATAAATCCCCTCTAACTTAATAATATAAACCCTCGATTTGTACTATATAAATCCCCTCTAACCATGAATCCGTAAACTATAATAGACAAATTTTTAGAGTTAAAATGATCCATGTGAAGCTTGAGAACCAAAAACTAGCAAAAGAATCCTAAACCTCAACACAAAAACTTAACGTATTAACATTATCATTGTGATAGACTTTGACAGCTTCAAATTTATCAATATAAAATATGCTTTAACAAAACGTACCTTGAAGTCCTTCCAACCTTATTAAAAAAAGCAGATAAGTCTAACACTTTAACAAATTTCTAGTGCATATTATGCATCTCAATTGATTCAACAAAATAAGATTGAACATAAATACCCATAAGTAATACCTTTTCAATGTTGCATTTTCATAAAAAAATCAACAAGCATTGCCACTATCTCGAGGATTCTTCAAGCCTTAAGTATGAAAAAATGTTCAATGATTAAATCGTGAGAGAGGCATTCCTTATAATTGACAGGAATGCACCTAAAGAAAGTTTAGGTCAAGACAATTGTTGTTTCTTCAAATTCTACCATACAAAATAAATATTTGTCGAAGATTACCCAATATCAACAATGAACCTACAACACATCTATCCAAAAATGCAAATATTACAAACAAGGTTTGGGGAGCTTTGTTGAAAAGAGTATGTCATATGAAAAGTGCACTTAGCTTTATAAAGGATGTCTATACTAAGTGCATTATAAATTATGACTTAATATTACACACAATATGAAGCATATACCATAAAGTAAAAAATAAATAATATAGCCTCCATTCTAACAAAATGACTATACTTTAGGAATGCATAAATCATAATCATACATTCACTGTATGTCTCAGGCTTCCACTTTAATGATATGGTTTTTGCGAGCCATTTTAATTCACTACCATTTTGTGGTCTTTCCTTGCAATATATAAGAACATGTAGTAATTTTTGATGCTACAATACTTATTGTAAGAAAGGTAGAGAGAACATACCCATATTTATCAATAATCACTTTCCTCTATCCTTCAATCAAAACAAGACATAATTTCAATCCAAATCAAATAAAAGAATTTTATGTTACAAAAGAAACCGTTATGCTTCCAGAATTGCAAGATCATAATAGAGACAAAAAAAAAAAAAAAGTGAAGGTTAACCTTCTTTTTCAAAGATAATAACAATGGAAAATGGAATTCAATGATACATTTAGGTTTAATAGCAAATGTCTTACCTCACAAATATCATACTTCTCTCTGCCTAAGAGAAGTATAACAAGGCCAACAAAAAGAAATAGAACTCTCAACTATAACAAGGCCAAACAATTGCTTAAATTGATGGTTTATCAGAGCTTCCAATAAATCAAGATAAGTTCATTAGCCATATAAAGAATTTATTTCTTGCTCATAGTGAAAACGATCATAACTTTTTTTACTCTTCAATCATTAGTAAATCAAGAGTAACCAAATTACAACAATTTAGTAATGAGTTAGATAACAAGTACTTGTGTTCAAGTTTATAAATATAGTTAGATAACAATTTAGTAATGAGTTAGATAACAAGTAATGAGTTAGATAACAAGTACTTGTGTTCATTTTTCACTCTTTTTCTCAAAGCTTCAACCCATAGCCATGAAATCTCCCTTGGCCTTGATTTCCTAATTCGAACGAACAAAAATCAATTAAAAATCAACCAAATGCTTCATTGAGGCATTTCATCGCACACATTGTAAGCTACCAAAATGCTTCATCACATAGCCAACCATGAAGAAAAAATGTAGATTCACATTTGAAAAATGATCGTAAACAACAATATTGAATAGGATGGTAGATAAAACAAACACGTATCTCCTATAAAAGCAAAACTATAAGGGATGTTTTTCATACAAAGAACCATCAATATATCATAGAAACCATCAAAGAAAAGAATTTTAATAAGCAAAGCAGTGAAGGAATTTGTATCAATTCCATCATCAAATGGGGAAAATATGAGATACACAAAACTGATGAAATCTTTTTTGGCTAAAAAATACATCAATATTCACTTGACACCTTTAAAATTAGCTTGCTGTAAAATAGACGAATACAAAAGAAATAAGAAAAAAAAAAAGCAATGTCACAACCACATATTACTATATTACTGTACAATACAAACAATAGAAATAATGAAAACTTTGATTGAATACCTTAATGTTGTGGGTAAAATGAAAGCATTTGAAGAGAACTGAGAAGAAAATGGGAGTGAAAATGAAAACTTTGGTTGAATACCACTACTCTGTGTATTTTGCCCTTCTCCTTCCCTATACCTCTAAATCAATTCATCTTATGGAGTTAATTGATGCTTTAACCAATTCAAAATAATGGGTTTTTTGCAATCATTGAAAATTAAATGGGGAACACATTGCACAAAATCATTACCATCAGATGGAATAGTGGGTTTTCTTCCATTTCTAACACCCTACTTATTAAAGTCAAAAAAGAGAAAGGCACAAAAGTGAAAGGTATTAAACACTAACTTGTCTTTGAATCCTTTAAAATGAGCGTGGGTCGCTGTCTTCGAAACATTTAGATTCGACGTCGCTGTGGATCTTCTCATCGTAGGTCTCCGTCGCTGAGAAGAAAGGTAGTAGCGATAGAGAAGAATGGAGTTGGAGTTGGGTTTTTTGGGGTTCTATCGTGAGTATGATAATGAAGAAAGGGGAAATAAAAGTAAATTTATATTTTAATAATTTTTAATGAAAAGTTGGAGACAAATTAAGGAGGGAATATTATATTTTAATAATTTTTAATAAAAAAATATATTTTATTATTTATATTTAATGGCATTTAAAAATTATCATAGATTTATGACAGTTAAAAACTGTCATAAATTCTTTGAATATGAAAAATTCCATCTTTTTCCGCCAAAAACGCGAATTTTGACCTTTTGTAACAGTTTTTTCTTTCCTCCTTTCAATTTGGGATGTATACAACTGTCATAATAGGTAGTTTTTGTTGAAGTGCCTTTTTGTCTTGACAAGAATATCTCTTTTTCCTTTGACTTCAAACTTCTTGTTGTCACTAGTTTTCACTACATTTTGATGAGATTCAACTAAAGATATAAAAAAATCTTTTCTTCCTGTCATGTGGTTACTACAACCACTATCAAGATACCATATTTCTCAAGTGCTTGATTCTTGGACGTTGAGAGTGAGGAAGAGAAGACCTTGATCATTATCCGATTGCTCGTGCATTAGAGTGGTTTCTGCTTGATTAAAATTAGGCTTCTTAGACCAACAATCTGCTTGAAAATGTCCATAACGTCTATAATTGAAACATTGTATGTGAGAAAAATCTTCACTACCACCACTTCTACCTCTTTCTCTATTTGAACTTCTTCCCCGTCCTCTATTTGAAGAAGATTGATTGTCTCTGCTCTCTGACTCTGTATTTGTTACAACGTTGGATCGTCCATTGCCTCTACCACCACGTCCACCTCTTCTTCCACTGGATCGACCTCTATAGAAGAACTGCATATGAAAAGCTTCTTCTGAAGGAGTAGAATCAAACATCTTCAATCTGAGCTTATGAGATTGAAGAGATCCCATTAACCTATTAATGGAGAGAGCTGACAAATATTTGGATTCTTCAATTGCTACAACAAAATGCTCATATCTTCTAGACATGCTTCTAAGGATCTTCTCAACTACCCTTTGATCTTCAATTGTTTCTCCATTTGATCTCAATTGATTAACAATTAACAGAATACGGTTGAAAAATTCTTCAATAGTTTCAGCATCTTTCATTCAGATTGTATCAAATTCAGCTCGAAGTGTTTGCAATGGACCAATTTTACCTTTTCTTCTCCTTTGTACAAAATTTGCAATGCATCCCATGCTGCTTTAGCAGTAGAGACTCCTGATATTCTTTCAAAAATATTTTCATCCACAGCTTGGTAGAAGAAAAATAATGCCTTCTTATCCTTTTTTCTAGCATCTCTCAACTCATTGAGTTGTTGTGCTGAAAGACCATTATCACTTTCTGGCTCCAAATATCCGTTGTCAACAATATCCCAAAGATCTTGAGATCCATAAAGAACCTTCATTTGTTGGCTCCACCGCCTATAGTTTTTTCCCTCAAAGCGAGGAAGTTGAGGTTGCAACATGTTAGATGACATCTTTCAATCCTTGCTCTCATACCACTTTGTTGGAGGCGTTGACGAGCCCACTCTAAATTTACTCTAAATCTAACAAACTTTTAAGAGAAGAAACTTGTTCTCTTAGAAAACTCAATAACACACAAGAGAAGAATATTGTTCTCTTGAAACTCGCTTACTTTCTAAACTTCAATTTGCTTCTATTGATTTAATTCTTTTCTCTTGCATACAAATGAAGGAAATTATCTCTATATATAGTACTTAAGAGACACTTACTAAAAGACACAAAATAAATGAAGTACGTGTATACATAACATTCATGCTTGAATAATTACATGTATCTAGAAATACATATGTATTTTGAAATTAGAAATGTATCTATTAATGTGTTATCCATAATGTATCTAGCTTATTAATTTCTAACAATTCAGCGACGACGGCGTTTCGAGCAATTTGAAGGAGAGGATAAGCTAGTAATTCGAGTGACGGCGGTGTTTCTACAACTTTCGTGCAAACTTTTGGTTGAGCGGCAGACTTTCTTTTTCGTGCAAACTTTCGGAATGTTAAGTAGCAAATTTACCTTTTCGTGCGGCAAGTGTTTGACAAAATTTTTAAAAGATTTTTTTTCATGGACAATGTCAATCATGATATCATTTTTCTTGATGGGTCTTGCATATTATCATGTTTTGATCTTTGTCTATCAAGAAATTTTGGACCATCAAAATTCTAAATCCATCAAGATATTTAAAACAAATATATTAATTTTTCTTTTGATGATGGCCATCACAAATCAAGAAAAATAGTTCTTTGATAGGCCTTGTTCATCAAGAAAATCTTACTACCTTGATGGGCATTGTCAATCAACTGAAAGAAGTTTGGCCAAGAATCCACATGTTTTTTACGTTTTTTTTTTTTTGTATTTCTTCAACAAAATAAGGGTGCATTTCTTCACGTACAGACCGTCAAGAAAATATTTTTCTTTATGGTCTTTTGTCATGACCATCAAGAAATCAAAATCTGTGTGCGTAAAAAATGTCAAATTTGTAGTAGTGATACATTGTTTTTTATGATATGGGATAAATTGTAGGTTGGGACTTATGTAAAGTTTTTGTGTATATATATTTATATATGTGTAAAGTGCAAAATATACTAGTTTATTGAATATGTTTCTATTGTTTTCTTTTTATTTGTTTTCCGGGTTCAACTTTCAATGGAGATAACTTCATGGCAAGCAAACTAGAAGTTTATGTATTGTTTATGTAATGTTTATAATTATTTTGGACGAATTTACTTTTTTTGTTCGGTTAATTACACAACATTAAATGAATTTTAATATTTTCTATATTTTGAATTGTGTTTAGGTACAAACCAAAAGGATGTTGGTGAAAAAGCAATACAAATATAAATTATATTTTTTTCTAAAAACACAAGCTTATGCCCACACCACTATTTTAAGGTGTTGGCATTTTCATGGATATATTGACGAGAACTATAACTATTGACGCAGTAGATCTACACTGTTGGCAATAAACGTTATCAGCAATATGTGGATATGCCAACGACATTCTTACACCGTCGGTATAATAAATGCCCACGAAACAGTTTTTGTCGTCAATGAATATATCTTTCGCCGACGGTTAATTTCTAGCGTTGGCAAAGTTCCATTTATTCACTTTCGTTGATAGTTCCAGTATACACCGATGTTCTCTTTCTCGTCGTTAATAGAGGCTCTTCCAACGGACTTACACCGATGGTTTGTGCCGACAGCTACATTTCGTTGGCATAAGAGAAGTCGACGCATTTTTCTAAGATATGCCGATGAATTTTGGCATCGTCGAAAGTTCAATTTCTTGTAGTGTATTATTTGGTATACAAGATGAATATATTGTAAAATTCTTAGATTCGAGCACTTATTTGGTTTAGTTATTAATTTCAAATATATACCATGTTAATGTCAAATATAATTATAATAATTATACTTAATTGTAAGATATATATTTTACCTACTTTCTCATATATACTCATGCATGTATATTTAATTATTTCACATAATTGTATAATAAACAACGACTGTAACAATGTTTTATATAAAACCTGGTATATCCTAAAGACCCAATTAATCTGATCCAATAATATACCACGTAATAAAATTAGTTGTAACGATTGTAGCACTTCACGTACTGTATATATATATATATGAGTTTTTTGTATGCTAACGTGTATATTGAATGTGTAGTTTCAGAATGACTTCAAAGAATAAAATGAGAAAAAATAATGTGTTAATTTATAAACAAAATTTTAAATCTAAGAATAATATTGTCCCATGAATGTAATATATTCAGCTGCAATTCAACAAAAAATTATGAACATTGTACATGGTTGATTTAGAAAATAAAAATTTTATAAACTATTGTGTAACCCTTGAAATGACATCTGTTCATGGATAATATAGTTGTTCGAATCGTAGAAAAAACCATCATAATATACTGAAGCGTTGGTCATACTTTATAAAAAAAATATACATATAATTGTAATATACGTTCATAATAACCATTGGTATATAACGAACAAAATTGTAACCTGATTTCAAATTTATAACTATGAAATGATCTTTAAATATATGAATAACATTGATAGTTGGATGTAATATAATCGTTCTACATTGAAAATATATTTCTCTGAAGATCAACGAAAATTATTATTTACTAATGTAATAGAAAATCAATTGAAAAACCTAAAAATCTAATAATAAAGATTTCAAAACAACATATATATAGAATGAAAATTGGATAGAATATATAACAAGAAAAAAATTATAAACTCACGGAAAAAAAATGAAAGAGATGAACAACAAAAGAAAATTAGTTTGATCGGCAGAAGAAATAACAAGAAATGGACAGTGTAAAGAAGTAGAGCGTGTAGAGATTGAACATATATTTGTTAATTAAATTCAATTAACAATTACTTTAATTGTATGTCATATATACTATAATAAGTTAAAATGCTTTCAAATAAATTTTTAAAAAAAATTACATAATTAATAGTTCAAATTTGTCAGTTTTAATATTAATAATAAATGTAATATAATATATTCATGGTAAATAAACAAAATAAATTTTGTATAAATGTTTTATGTTTAATTAATTATAAGGTTAAATTCGTCCTAAAATTGGTTTAATAAGATTTAAGGTAAATAATTAGGAATTTAATACCATTTGTGAATTAATGAAGCCAAATTAATTAGGTCATTCATCTAAACTTTTCTAATAATTAAATACATAGCAACATTTTTAAAAAAATTGTAAATATAGCAAAGTATATCAATGATAAACTTCTATCACCTACATACTTAAAAAGATTTTGTCATATTTACAATTTTTTAAAATATTGTTATATACATTTTGTATCAGACTAATTAAAAATTAGGGTCTTTAACTCATATAGCCTAAATTGCTATATGATATTACATGAAGGACCCAAATTACTAATAAATTTCACAAAAGTCTTAAATGGGCTAGTATATTACATAAATGTAGGGCTCAAATTACTTTAATACCCATTTCTATTATTTAATTGATTTATAACAAATATTTAAATGGAAAAAATCGTGGGATATAGTTTTTGGAAAGAAATGGGGCCCAAATTAATTTAATACCAATTTATATTATTTAATTGATTTATAACAAATATCTAAATGGAAAAAATCGTCGGATATGGTTTTGGAAAGAAGTGGAGCCAAAATTAATTTAATTCCAATTTTTATTATTTAATTGATTTATAACAAATATCTAAATGGAAAAAATCATGGGATACGGTTTTGGAAAGAAGTGGAAAACTGGTTTTCCTTCTACAAAGATGTTGTCTACTCCTTCTAACGTGAATTACGGTTTTGACGGCCGACAAATACAAAACTTCTCGAACATAATCTAGTTAAAAATTTCTGTGACGACCCATCCTTTTCTGACTGACCGTCTAAGTCGTCAATTTGACACAAAACCGTTTGTTGACGAAAAACATAGTAACTTTTAATTGAAACCATATGAAATCGAAGGAAAACATTTAATCGGGCCCTATTTCAAAATATGAACTTCTAAGGTACTGGTTACAAAACTTTAACTATTTGTAAATTCAGTTCAACAAAACGTTTATATAAAAAAAATCGTCAGCGGAAGCAGTTTAAAGGACAATCTTCTATGGCCATTCACGAGTCCTTCTTGTCCCTCGTCGGTCTGCCCCTTGTATTACCTTTGCCTGAAAAGTTAAACATAAAAAGGGGTGAGTATTAATATACTCAGTAAGGGACCCACTACTGGTCCCGTTCGGGGAAAAATAAATTATTAGTATCCTATGGTGTACCCTGCACAGTCACAGTCTAGTGATCCCGAAGGATGCACATATCAGTCTAGTGCTCCCGAAGGATGCACATATCAGTCTAGTGCTCCCGAAGGATGCACATATCAGTCTAGTGCTCCCGAAGGATGCACATATCAGTCTAGTGCTCCCGAAGGATGCACATATAGGGGATAATCCCGAAGGACACCCGCAGGGTAACTATCCACTAGGAAAACTAATAATTTATCCCCTCAGTCCATTCTATACTTCTTAACAGTCAATTTACAACTCAATCAAACGTCCTAATCACGTGAACTTTCCCCTTAACCTCAAACAACCATTTTTGTTCCAATTCAACCCGAGGACTGTCACCAACACGTTAATACATCAGTCGACAGCAAAACCAACCATGACATTCACTTCAATCTAAAATAGCACGATCATGATTTCTTTTCCGTTCACAATACCTCCTCATAGTCGTCTACCAGACATTCAATTTACACAACAGTCTACTCATTCAAGTCACACATTATATAATCACGTCTACGATATCCAGACATTTCCGCACCCTTACATTTGCACATATATATATACAACCAGTCATAACATACTATCAACCACAAATCCACATTCAAACATACACCTCAAAATCATTATTTCTCCGCAGTACAACAGCACGAAACATACAGCCAACACATTCAATTAACATTTATGCACGAAACATACAGCCAACACATTCAATTAACATTTATTGAGTCCAGTAGAAAGTCCCTTACCTCACTCTTATGCGACTTCTTCGATCGAACTAAGTCCAATGAACCAAATCCCAAGTCGATGGAAAATCGAACTCCACTTCAATCCTCCAAATCTATCACCCAAAGGTCCACGGCTGGACAGAGAGAGACGGCGGCGCGTGGAGTCACGGCGGCGCGTGGGTCACGGCGGCGCGTGGAGTCGCGGCAGCGCGTGGAGTCGCGGCGGCGCGTGGGTCACGGCGGCGCGTGGAGTCACGGCGGCGCGTGGAGGGCAGCGGGCGGCGGAACGTGCAGATCCGGCGTCGGCGTGCGGCTGGGGAACGGTTTTGCCGGTCGGACGAAAGGAAGGACAGATCTGGGCGGCTGGCTTCGCGGCTGCGTGCGGTGGGGATTCGCGGACGGAGGAGCGGCGGCTGGGACGCGTAGATCTGGCGTCGGCCGGCTGCTCGGGCTTCGTCGGAAGGACGAAACAGGGGACGGGCTTCGTCGGACGGACGAAAAGGAGCGACGGCTTCAACTCCGCGGTTGGAACGACTCACGAACAAGATCGGGCGGCTGGGTTTGCGTCCGTCTTCTGCAGATCGAGCGGCGCGGCCGGAAGGAGAAGCAGATATGGTTGACGGCGGCGGCTAGGGTTGGGAGAAGAAGAAGAAAAGGAAAGAAAAATGGAGGGGGGGGGGGCTGCGTACGGGGGAAGAAGAAAGGGAAAAAAGAAAAGAAAGAAAAAAGAAAAGAAAAAGAAAAGGAAAAAGAAAAATAATTATTTAATTTTAATAATAAAATAATACTATTTTATTATTAACCCTTTTTTTTTTTTTTTTTTTTTAGGGCGTTGCAATTTGAAGGTTAGTAATGTATATATTTAACACATATGAAACATTAGGTATATTAGGTATATTTTAGATATTCAATTAAATAGGCAATCAAATGAAAATGTAGTTTTGAATGTGATACATTTTAGGGTTCATTGAGATTTCAGCGGTGAAAAAGAAAACTTTCGATGACCGACAAATACAAAACTTATCCGACATAATCTAGCTAGAAATTTAGTGCTTAATATTGTATATATTCAAAACATATGAAACATTTAGTATATTAGGTATATTTTAGATCATATTCAAAACATATGAAACATTTGGTATATTAGGTATATTTTAGATATTCGATTAAATAGGCAAACAAACAAAAATCTAGTTTTGAATGTGATACATTCTAGAGTTTATTGAGAATTCAACGGTGAAGAAGAACTACATTTTGGCCATCCTATAAAAAAATAATAGAACTATATGTCGGTATATAGTATTATTGTATATAATATGGGGTATATATATACCAAAACATAGAGCATAACTATTATAGATTGCGGATATATTAAAGTATAATGTAATCAAATACATTTATAAAGAAAAAATATGTATGTATGATCATGCCGTTTACTACTGTTTTAGTAATATTTACTATATAAACAAAAAATTGAAACTCAAATTCTATAGGAATTATGTATAAGGTATTATTGTATATAATATGAGGTATATATACTAAATACCATATATAAATTCAGACTTCTTACTCTACATAATTATATGTCATATTGTATATATAATGTGGTATATATGTGTAAGGGCTGTCGACGACGGATGAAATTTTTCAGATTGTTCACGGTTATAATTAATTAACATAAAATTCCATATTAGAAAAGAATTTGTGTTATACTTCATTAAAACAATATTTTCAATTTTTTACCATAATAAAGATACAAATTTATACAAGGAAGTTACAAAAATAATAATGGCACTCAAATATTTCTCTATGATGAAACTCAAATACTTCATTAAAACAATATTTTCAATTTATTACCATAAGAAAGATTCAAATTTATATAAGGAAGTTACGAAAATCATAATGAATAATAAGGGCAATATGTTTTTCAACGTTAGATATCATTATATGGTAAACCCATTTAACATCGTTGTCATTCTTTATTGTCATATCTTTCTTAAGACATTCTATAGGACCTAAGCAAAGGTATATATCAAAGTTGTTCATATCAAAAAAATTACCTAACTTGGATTTAAGGACATTGGACAATTCAGTATATGACATATGTTCATCAACTACAATTTCAGACACACTAAAACTAACGTAATTGTTAGTTTCGTTGAAAAAACCATTGAAGTAAACTGCAATACTGGTCATCCTGTTTCAAAAATATTACAGGTATAATTGTCAATAAGATGTAGTATATATATAATAAACATCATACTGGTAAATTATACAACGATTATAATAGAAAGTTAGATGTGGTATATATGTAATAAATGAAATATATAACCTATTCTGATTTGCGGGAATATTTAAAACTTAGTATAATTATAAATAATATGTGGTATATATTTAATAAATAATGTCAAAAAATGATGATACCTTACGGGTATATAGTTAATTATTGTTGTATACAGTATGAAAATTAAAATTTATAATAGAGAAGGGACATAAAACATACTGTAAAATATGTGTATATAGGTGTTCTTGAAATATATGGATGGAGAATAATGAAAATAATTGAAATTTCCTACTAACCAGAAGACTACTGAGAAGAAAAGGAATAAAGAAAACGAAATCTACTAACCGGAAGTCCGACAAATACTAACAGGAAGGAAACAAAATCTACGGTAAATAGTAAGGTTAATGAAAAGGATGTTGAAGGATAAAGAAAAATGTGAAGAAAATTATATGTTTCTTTATTAATCAAAGGTAAACGTAATGAAAGGTTGCCAGCGACGAAATCAATTGAAAATTGAAAGGTTGGTTATGGAAATAAAGGAAGACGGCGGCAATGGAAAATTGAATGGAATTTGGTGATGAAGATGAAACAATTCCCACGGTTATGGTAAATTAATTCCAGAATTTCCATATTGGATTATATTTTATATTATACTTCATTACAAAATATAGTCAATTTATTTCCATAATAATAACACAAAATAATATAAGTAATTATTTACTATGATAATAAATTGAAAGTAAATCTAATAAGGAAATAATTTAAAATTACTTAAGAATATAATATATAATATATGATTATTATAAGGTTATTATTGTACAAATTTTATACAAAATCCCATTTTAGAAAATAATTCCAAATTTAGGACATTTAAAAATCCAGTGAATTTAGGCTCGGTCTAAATCTTTCTAAAAATTATATTTCAAAAAAATCCATTTTGGGCCCAAGGTATAATGGCTTGAGATGAATTGCATTTCATGGAATATTACTAGTGTTAAATGTTTTTTTTTTTTTCATGCCTAAAATTTCATTCACCATTTTCCATCCATTATAAATTCACCAATTCAATTGTTTTTGCAATTTTGTGTAGTTATTTTTAATACACAACTGAGAAACTAGATAATGATGCACTTGGTTGGATTGATATACATCAATTTTTTTTATTGACATTTTTATAATTTAGAAAAAAAAAACTATTTTTGTAATGGAGTGATTTTTATTATTTTATATTTAACTGATAACATAAAATTCATACCAAATTATTTGAGCATATTTCTATGAACTTTCAACATGTACAAAAAAACCAAATAAGAAGTATATTTATAAAAAAAACAAAATATACTCAAGATGGTCCATGGTTTGAATTCTCTGACCCCAATCTCAAAAAGAATTATATGAAGAAATCAAACATTATGTATTTGTTACTAATTGCGAATTCTTTATAACTAAAAAGACGTGAAATAAACTAACTTATATTTCAAACTCTCATCTCATAAGTTAAACAAATAAGTAATTAAAGATAAGGAAAAAAAAAAAAGAGAAAGACAGAAAAAGTTTTGGACGGTTAGTATTTTAAAAATGTTACTCATTATAATTACCATAATTATTAATCTTAAGAGTGTTTGTCCATTATGTTTCCTCAACGTATGTGCATTGGTTCTCTAAGAGAGTTTCACCTCCACACAAGAACATGCATCATCAACATTCAATTCAACTGACCAAATGAAGCTCCTACAGTTGCACTTGCACCTATACTTAAAGGTACACTAACCTTACACTTTCTTTCACTTCCATTGCTTTTTGTCTGTACTCCCAAAAGAACAATGACACTTTTCAACCAACTACCACGTTCGCAAAATCGAACGCAAAGACTTTATTATCTCCTTAGACAAACACTCTTCTTCAGTAAGATTCTAGATAACATAAATGGGGACTCGCAAATCCTTTTCTATCCTGACTTCAGTCGACTCTCTCAAATGGTTAATTTCCACCTTCAAAACGCTGATAGCTACACCGAAGACCAACAGATTCTTCTTAGAAAGCAAGTACGATGATCATGTACTCTGGGTAAGAAAAACTACAAACAGATATGGCAACACTACAGAAGTGTTTAGAGTGGATGAATATGGAAGGAAATGCTACATTTTAATTCCAGAAGGTCCTGAGCTAAGTGGGTGGATTTCTTTCCTCTCATTGATTAGCCCAAATGTAGAGACAGAACCAAAAACTAGACCCCCAGTGGAATTAAAAATTATCGAAAAGGACTACTCCTCTTCGGATTCAGAAACCTCCAGGAAATCTTATGCAAAAGTGTTATCTGATAGTAACCACAATGATTCTAGTTCTTCTGTCAAAGGAAAAAAAGAGTTTCTTTTCAAAATATCCTTTCATTTCTTCTCAAAATATCCTTTCATCTAAAACAACACAGTGGTAATCACAAGAAGAGTTATTCATGATGATTGGGCTAAAATAATGGTAAGCCTAAGGAAGCAAACATGTGCTACTCTCTCCTTTAAACCTTTCCATGTAGAAAAAGTATTGATCTTCTTTAATGACTCAGTGCATGCAAAGCTTCTTTGCAACAAAATGGAATGGTCAACTGTAGCTAATTTTTAAGTTAAATTTGAGTCATGGAACCCAGAGAAGCATGCATTACTGAGAATAATTTCCAGTTATAGAGGTTGGATGATTTTCGTAGGAATTCCAATTCATGCATGGACGTATGACACCTTTGTTAAGATCGGGAACGCTTGCAGAGGTTTTATCACAGTCGCAAAAGAAACATTCGAAATGGTCGATCTATTGGAAGCACGCATAAAGGTCTGATACAACTATTGTAGTTCTGTTCCGGCATTCATCAATCAAAGATTAAAAAAAAAAGCATTCCCCTTTATTGTTCAAACTTTCTCCATGCTTCATGGAAAGGGATTGATAGAAAGAGAAGTAAAAACTCATGGCTCTTTCAAAAGACAGGCAGCGTTGGAATTTGATGAATTCAACCCTCTCTGTGAACAGTTCCATTTCGACGGAAACCTAGCAATCCCATAAGAGAAATTTGAATTCAAAAAAAGAAAGTTCAATGTAGATCAGCCTATAAATGAGAATGACACGGAAGCCAAGGAATTAAATGAGGCAAATCATTCTAAAACAGCAGTAGCCAATCCAACAATGAAAGAGAAATGGATAGAGAAGGGAAAGGCATTATTAACAACAAATGATGATAATGTGGAAACATGTGATTCATCAATGTAATGTTTAATAGAAGATAACAAGAAGATACGTAGGGCGGCCTCAAAGAGAAAGTTGTTTTCACTTCCCCAAACAATGAAACCCACCTTTAGACTCCAGATGCGACCCTATCCAAAGAAAATGATTGTTGAAGCTCGATTGGGGAACAACAGAGAGAATTCTAAAGAAACGCAACCTTCTCTTTCAATCAAGGGCCCACATCAACAAAAAATTTATAAAGTCAAACAAATTAGCTGCTACTCAGGGAAAGATAAATTTCCTCATTCACCAAAGTTGACTTACAGCAAAAAAATAGAAAAGGAAGGGGAATTGTTCGTGGATTTAAACAGTAAAGGTGTAACGCCCTTAGAAAAAAAAAATTTTATTATTAATTATTAAATTTTATTATTATTATTATTATTATTATTATTATTATTATTTTATTAAATAAACCAAATGAAAAGGGGGGGAAATTAAAATTTCCTTCCCCCCCCTCCATTTTTTTTTCTTTTCTTCTTCTTCTTCTTCCGTCCGCCCAGCCCTAGCCGCCGCCGGCCTCCCTCCTCTTCTTTTTCGTTCAACCCCACTCCGCCCAGCCGCATCGCACACGCCGTCCAGCCGATCGTTTCCGTTAGCCGTACGTCCGCACGTCGCGCGTCTTTTTCCTTCAACTCCCGACTCTGTTCGTGAAGCGGCCGACCGTATGCGAAGCAGTGCGTCGCGAAGCCGTGTCTGCAGTGCGAATCCTCGTCCGCCGGCAGAAAACCCTCCCCCTCCTCAGATCCGTTCTTCGGGCGCCAGGTCCGTGAACTCCAACCGCCGCGCGTTTCCTTCCAGCCGCGTCGGGGTTCCGCGCCGCATCTCCATCCGACGAACCCACCCCGCGTCTCCCCTTCTCCGTTCACCTGAAGTCGAAGCCCAAGCCGCCGCATCTCCATCCGCCAACCATCCGCGCCGCTGCACTTCTCCGTCCGACCGACCTTCTCTCTTCACGCCGGTTGCCGGACTCCATCTCCGCCGGCGGTTCTCCATCTTCCAGCCGTGGGTTGCACGTTGTCGTCCACCTCCGTTATCAATTGAATTTGTTTTACCCACATCGATTTCACCTATTTGAAGACGCTTCTGCCTTACTGTGAAGTATTGGGTTGGTGTGTGGTAAGAGTAAATTTTGGATTTTGTTGTTTTCATGGATAATGATGAACACTACTATTGGGTTTAATCAATTGTAGGAATGTTTGATTATTGAAGGTACTGATTGAAGTCGACGAACGAAATCCTTTTGGAGTGGGTTCGTTCCTCCACTAACTGGGTAAGTGCTAAATTCACATGGGTGATTTAGATGCTTGGAGCTACTTGGAAAATATGTTGATTTCTGTTTGTTTATGTCTAGGTTGTAATTGTGGAAATTGCTCGATCGAAGAACTTGCATAAAAGCGAGGTAAGGGACTTTCTACTGGACTCAATAAATATTATTTGGATGTATTGGCTGCATAAATCGTACCGTTGTACTGAGTAGGGATAACAATTATGATGTGTATGTTTGAATGTGGACTTGTGGTTGAATGCATGCTAAGACTGTCTGGTTATGTATATGTACAAATATAAGGATGTGGGCATGTCGGAATCTCGTAGACTTTACTTAGATAAAGTGTGGCTGAAATGGATAAATTGTTGCGTAAACCAAATGAAGGATATACAACTATGGTAGTGTTGTTATGAATGGAAGGGATATCATGGTTGCGCCGTTGTAGACTAAGGTGAATGTTATGGTTATTTATGTTGATGACTGAGGTATGGATATGTTGATGACTGACGTATGAATATGTTGATGACTGAGGTATGGATATGTTTTGATTGTCTCTGGGTGAAATTAGGATGATATGGTTGTTGAGGTTAAATTGGAAGCTTAGGGGATAAGGAAATTTGATTGTATTGAGAATGATTTTTAAGATGTTTAGAATGGACTGAAGGGATAAATTATTAGTTTCCTAGTGGATAGTTACCCTGCGGGTGTCCTTCGGGATCATCCCCTTTATGTGCATCCTTCGGGAGCACTAGACTGATATGTGCAACCTTCGGGAGCACTAGACTGATATGTGCATCCTTCGGGAGCACTAGACTGTGACTGTGCAGGGTACACCATAGGATGCTAATAATTTATTGTTCCTCTAACGGGACCAGTAGCGGGTCTCTTACTGAGTATATTAATACTCACCCTTTTTATGTTTAACTTTTCAGGCAAAGGTAACATGAGGGGCAGACCGACAAGGGACAAGAAGGACTCGTGAATTTTGCCATAGGGGTCTGTCTTTAAACTGCTTCTGCTGACGGTTTGAAAAATATTTTTATTTAACTAAGTCTACAATAGTTAATTTTTTTTGTACACAGCACATTGTAAATTTTGTATTTTGGAAATAGGGCCCGATTAAATTTTCCTTCGTTTTCTTACGGTTTCAACTGAATATTCTTATGTCTTTTGTCAACAAACGGTTTTGGGTCAAATTGACGACTTAGACGGTCAGTCCGAAGAGTCCGGGTCGTCACAAAAGGATTGATCATCGTTACTACAACATCATCAATCTCAAACAATGAGTTCTTTAAAGCCCATCCAAACTAGGAGCTCAAAAACAGTCCAAACAAGCAAGAGAAAGGATAACAAAATAGTAGGGGGAGTTTTCATCGACTGATACAGAAGTGGAAAATATAAATACTGATCTTTTAGAAGTTGAGACTAACAACAGAATTTTGGGTTCTTCTATTTTGAAATGAAGGTGCTTACTTGCAATGTAAGGGTTTTAGGCTCTCTCTAAAAAATAGCACAAATAAAATTAATGGTTTCAATTTATGACTCCCATATTATCTTTCTTACAGAAACTAAAACACAAAATTTTAACCTTCCTTTTATCAAATTTCTCTAAGGAAAAAGAGCATTAGATGGATTTTCAAAGAATCTACAGGTAGCTTTGGAGGTATTTTCGTTATTTGGGATGATTTGCAAAATTCTTGTATAAAAAATCTTGAAGGCTCTTATAGCTTCTCTCGACTTTCAATCTGATAAAGGTTGTCTCTAGTGGCTAACTGCGATCTATGGCCCTCCAAAAAGAAGAGACAAAGTTAATTTATGGACAGAGCTTGATCATCTAGCAACATTTTGCTCCAACTCCTCACTTATAGATGGTGATTTTAATATTTCAGACACAATGATGAAACTACAGCAGTTTCAGCAAGAAATTTAAGCATTTGCATATTTAACAACTTCATCCAGAAGCACAATCTATTGGATCCCCTCTTAGAAACAACAAATTCACATGGTCCAATCTCATAATCAATCCAACATGCTCCAGATTAGATCGTTTTCTTTAATCAAAGGATTGGGAATTGTCCTTCAATCAACACTTCTCGAAAACGCTCAAAAGAACCATTTCTGATAACTACCCAATAATTCTGGAATCTGAGCAATTAATTTAGGGCCCTTCCCCCTTCAGGCTAAATGTGGACACTTTGGAAAACAAAGACTTAAAAAAGAATATCAAAAGATGGTGGAAAAGCACTCTCCTTCAAGGCTACCCAAGTTTCGTTTTTATGGAAAGACTAAAAGTTATGGTGAAATCTTTCGGAATTGGCAGATCACAAACAAAAGACAACCTCTCATGATAAAAAAGGATCTTATCAAGGAAAATGGAGCAATTGATAAGAAAGAAACTAACAATACGATTTTTGAAATCGACAATGTCAGAAGAACTGCGATAAAGTTAGAGCTTGGATCAATTGATCTTAATGAAGCTAGACACTGGTCTCAAAGAGCAAAAAACCTTTGGATCAATGATGGCGATGAAAACACCTCCTTCTTCCACAAAGCATGCACGATAAGATAGAGAAAAAACCTTATCACAGGAATAAAAGATAATGGAGGTGTTACTCACAATTCAATTCAAAAAGTTGAAAAGTGCTTCATGGACCATTTCAAGAATATTTACTGTAAAAATAAGAAGCCTTCTTGATTGATCGACAATCTAAATTGGAGACATATTGAATCCAACCTCCATAACATGCTCTACGCTCACTTTGACGAAGAAGAAATTAGAAACACAATCTTTTCCTTTAGTAACAACAAGGCACCAGGACCTGATGGTTTCCCTCTGGAATTCTACAAAAGCTCTTGGTCTATTTAAAAAAATGATATTTTGGATTTTTGCAAAGACTTTCATTCGAAATGAGTGATAAACAAAAATGTCAACAACAAATTCATCACTCATTGCAAAGAAAAAGGATTTCTCCACTCCTACAGATTTTAGACCCAACATTCTTACTACCTCGCTCTACAACGTATTAGCAAAGACTTTAGCCAACAGACTAAAGAAGACAATGCCTACTACTATTGCAGACAACCAATTTGCCTTTGTGAGTAACAGCCAAATTACAGATGCAATTTTAACGACAAAGAAGTAGTTGACTACTGGAAAGCAAGCAAAAGTAAAAGCTATGTGGTAAAGATTGACATTGAAAAATCCTTCGATACAATCAACTGGAAATTCATTGATTTCATGGTGGCTAAGAAGAATTTCCCTCATTGTTGGAGAAAATGGATCAAAGCATGCATTACAGGAGTTCAGTATTCGATAATCATAAATGGTCATCCAAAATGGCGAATTATTCCTAAAAGAGGATTAAGATAAGGAAACCCTTTATCACCTTTTATTTTTGTCCTTGCTATGGACTACCTCAGTGCAATCTTGAACCATTTAAATTCATCCAAGTTTATTCAAAGTGTAGTATTCAACAACACTTGCAACTTAAATCATATTCTTTTTGTAGACTACATTCTGATTTTTGTTGAAGACAATGACTCGACCATCTCAAACTTAAGGATTGCTCTAAATTTTTTGAAAAAGTTTATGGTCTTTCCATAAACCAAAGGAAATCCACCTTAAGCCCTATACATGTCTCAGATTCTCGTTGTTCCACCATGAAAAGCCTTTTGAATCTAAATTCCCAAGCTTTGCCAATACTCTATTTTGGTGTTCCCTTAAAAGGCAAACCAAATTCTTTAAGCTTCTGGGGTAATATCAAAGTCAAAATTCAAAAAAAGCTAAACACCTGGAAATACTCACTTTTATCAAAAGGAGGAAAACTTACGCTTCCACAGGCCAACCTATTCAACCTTCCAACATACCAACTCTCTGTCTTCAAAGCACCAACGGCTATTTATAAGAAGATTGAAAAAGTTTGGAGAAACTTCCTCTGGGATTCGAATATGGACAACCCAAGCTCTCAAGAGTCTTCCACCTTGTCAATTGGGACATTTTAACAAGCCCAAAAGAAAAAGGAGGATTGGGTATATCAAAGCTTAAAACAACAAACACTGCACTCTTATGCAAGTGGCTTTGGTGATATCTGTCAGAACCAAATGCACTCTGGAGAAAACTTATTAGTGCCAAATACACAACCTCTTTTTTGGGGGACCTCCCTTCAACAGGAAAGCACTGCAGTCTAGGCCCCTTGGATGTCTTTTATTGAAAACAAATCTTGGTTTGAAAGTAACTTCAAGTGGCAAATAAACAACGGAGAAGGAATTTTTTTTTGGCATGGTAGGGGGAATGAGAAAGTCCTTTAGCCATCTCCTATCCAAGACTATTTGCTTTATGCAATTCCAAAGATGTCTCTGTCAATGAAGTATGGAACCCAATCTCAAGTGAATGGAATATCAAGCCCATGAAAGGGAGATTACGTTATGGAACAACATAAAGCTCTTGTTACCAACTCCTAATCCAGAGAGGTTTTAGCATACCCAACATGGAGTCTAAACGAAAACAAATGTTATACAATTGCTTCTACCAAAAAAACTTTGCAAGATGATCATCACCATCAACTCTTTCAGGAAAGCCTTCAAATCTTCAAAATTATATGGTCTTCAACTATCCCCAAAAAATGCAAATTCTTTCTTTGGGCAGTCACCTACAGATGTACTCTTTGCTATGTCAATAATGAAGACTCCATCCACCTACTTCTGGATTGCAGGGTCACAAAATCAATCTGGAACAAATTAGTGGGTGCTATTGGGGATTCTATAAACATTGATAACCTAAATACCCTAAGCAGCTCTCTAAGCAAGATGAAACAAACAAACAGAAAAAATGTCATCCATTTCAATGCAATTGTTGCGCAGCTGTGGACAGTGTGGATCGAAAGAAACAATAGAATTTTTAAGGAAAAAACAAAATCTATTGTTAACCTGTGAGAAGATGTGTGTAATTTGATAGGAGTTTGGTCTAAGTGTCATTCAACATGTAAGCACTATGATGCTAGTATCATTTCTCTTAACTTTAGAGCTTTGTTAGATTAGGTTGTTTTAGGCTTCACTCTAGCCTCCCAACCTTGTAACTAAACTCTTTGTTAATAGATAAAACTTTTCATTCTAGGTTCATCCCTAGTTTGATGTGTTTGATTTCTTCTTACGAAAAAAATATTTAAATATATTGTATTTTGGTTGTTAATTAAAATGCTCTAAAATAGTTTTTCACTGTAGAAGCATTAAAATAAGAGTAATTGTTTTTAATGATAAAATACTGAAAATATTTATAAATATAACAAAATGTCATTGTATATTACTAATAGATAATTATTTATGTGTCTATATATCGAATGATAAATGATAATAGTTTATCAAATATTTATTTGTGATAGACCACAAACCCTTAAAATAATTATACTCTTCAACAATAATAATAGAGACATCTCAACATTGGGAGAAATACAATAACTAATTCCATTCAACTCAACCGGCCAAACGCCTCTTATAGATTTGATGTATGAATAATTAAATTAAATCTCTACCTAAAATATGCCATGTAAACTCTACTTTTCCCCTTTGGATCTTTTGGATTTTGTCTCCAACCTCTTTATCTCTCTTTTTTTCTTTTCTTTTTCCAAAAATTAAAGTGCAAAGAAAAGAATATTTCTTCTTACTAAGTTCTTCTTCGTTTCTTTTTTCTTCCTTCATTTTTCTGTTTTTGTTTGTTCTCTCCTTTTATCACGTGGATTTATTAGGTATGAAGTTATTTAGTTGAAGCTAAATAGTTAATACTGATTCCAAATAAAATTCTCAATTATTTAAAAAAAAAAAACAGAATTACACAATTTAACCAAAATATATATTTTTTGTTAAGACAAACTTAAAACCTAAAATAAAATTGTGTTAAAAAACATTACATTACTTAACATTAACATGAAATGGAGTAAATTAAAATTTACACCGTATCGCAAAAACGTAAAAAAAATGTATGTGTGGGTGAATATAAAGAAAATAATTAGATTAATAAAGAAACGTTTTAATTTGTTTAAAATGGATATAACCTATTTTAAATTAACTTAAATATTATTTAATGAGCTTCCTATTTATATTAATCTATAAAAAGAAAAATTAAACATCAATTGAATCAACATGTTAGAGATATTTCTATTGACATTTCATGCTAAAACATTCATTAACATCACGAACACTATTAGGGTGAAAGAATTAAAATTTTGGTTATTGCTACATAAATTAAATGTGTTTAAGCTCAAATGATCATGGTTGAACTAAAATAAGTAACCATTTGGCAAACCAGGATGTCTATGATTCAACTTTCAATGTACATTTTGTTCTAAAAAAAATTACAGTATGTGTACTCTTATTAGTTTAATCTACCAAAATTTGAAGCATTTATGTTAAAATCATACCTTTTCACAATACACATACACTAATTAGTTTTGTACTACAGCCTTAATTTTAAAACCAAACGCTACATAATTGAAACTTATCGACTAAGAATTAGTTAAACTCAAACCTCCCAATTACTAAAAGGTTCAGACAACTGATCAACATTAAAATAGAAACTTTTTCTTGAACTTTTCTGTAAGAAATGTGTTGATGGGATTACATATATATAAATTAGACATGAGAGGTAACGTGGATGATGGATGAAAATAATACAATGGACAATAAAATTTCTTAACATATATACGAATGTGAAAAATAAGGCTTTTGTGAGCTTTATATCCCTTGTGTTTTTCAAAAGAAATATATTGATAATGTAAGTTTTCTCTCTTAATCACTATTATATATGTTAATTTTTCTCTGGTGTTACATGTAATATTGTAAAATAGCAGGTACTTTGGGACACTCACTTTTCAAATAATTCGTCTTGGTGGGGATTTTGAAAACGACTAATTATACAAAGGAATCTTCTTTGTCAGCTTTGGAGGGATTGCAAATTACACACCTTTTACAAAGAGATTGCATCATAAATTTCTATAAAAAGAATTATATGAGAGGCAGAATTTTCAATGGCATTGGGCATGCAGGCCCCTTTTAACTTTATGATCATTTTTTTCTTGGTTGGGATGCCCTCTATTGCTACTTGAATTGGACCTTTGGGCCATCTTCTTTTATCCATCATTTCAATCAGCTCAATGCTCAGGGATGATTTCTCACTCCCATCAACCTACAAAATCCCAATTGATAATTGTTCACATGAGATTTTCGAAGAAATTTGATTCGTGAAATTGAACTTGGTTTGATGTTATAGTTTTATAGATTTAATGCGATGCGGTTCGATCTCTAGAATTTGATCCTCTGATTCTCTCTCGATTGGATGTTTACACTTCATTTGAAGGAAGTGGAGCACGTGATGTTCTTGAAGTTGGAGTCTTAAAAGAAAGCTTGTATCTTTAAAGAAGCTTCAATCTTCGAGAGTGGTCGACTTCAGGAGTTAGGGAGTCAATTTTCAACCCTTATAAATGAGAAGAACTCATCTATTTATAGAGTTCTCTAGTGGGTTTTATGGGTTTGGACCTGGTTGGTCTATGGACCAAACCCATGAGAACCAAATGGATTTGGGTCATATTTACCCTTTGAGCTTAATTAAGCTTAGTCCAAGTAAATAATATTTAATTGAACCAAAATAATTTATTTGATCCAACGGTCATGATGAAAAAAGGTGGCATTATCAGAATTGACTAATTTATGTTTTAAATTTGAATTTGGGACACATATCAATTTTTTATAATTAGTTCCAAATTCAATTATTTGTACTTTTCATTCTTAATTTAATAAATGATGTGGCAATTTGTGATTGCTCTCAAAATTTCCTATTTAACAAATACCCCTTTTCGAGATTTATGCACGTATATGGATGAATGAATCTTGAAAAAGATAAATTTGAATTCAAAATACGAGCATTTTTTTTCTCAATTCAACATATCAAATTAATCAAACTATGAATTTAGTACATGAGTTTCATTTAAATTTGAAATAAGGGTTGGAATATAGCCAAACCTAAAAAAGTTCAAGGTTTTATCCGCAATTTAATTTGATTTGAGGATAAAAATTTCAATTTGAGTTTTTAAAAAAAAGTAAAATTTGGAACATAACCAAAATTTTAATTTGAAACAAGTATGGAGTTTCTATCATACCTTAATTTGTGTTGAGCATGCACAAGAATTTGGAATGACCAATTTTAATTTGAGATAAAAATGAGGTCCTCAATCTTGAGATAAAGTTGAATTTATGGCTCCGATTTAAATTTGAGATAAAAACGAGGCCATATATGCAAGTTAATTTGATTTGAATTTTGAACCCAAATTTTAATTTTAAAATTAGGAATATTTTTTTTTGAAAATGTTTAAATATTTAAATATTTTAAATATCTCAAAAAATTAAATTCGAGATTTACCCAAAAAATGAAATAATTTAAAATTAGATAAGATAATTGGATTATCTTTTCTTGAAAAAAAAAAGGCATTCCTATTCCTTTTAGGAATTGGATTTATTTAAAAAAAAAACTATTAAATATCATTCCTAATCCTTTTAGGAATTGGATTTATTGGCGTTATAAATAAAACCACATCTTATCATTTATTTCTCATCTAGTGACAGAAAGGTATGGAAAACTTTTCTTCTCCCTTTCTCTCTTCCTTTTTTATTTCTTCATTTGTTTTACAAGAGCTAAAGGTAAGAACTTCTTCATCTTTTTCATTCCTTTTTTTTTTACAATCGTTTGCAGGGATGACTCTGTCATCAGCGATCCAACTTCTATTAGGGGACAATCGGTCATTTGCTGTCAGATCCACCTCCCTAGTAGAAATGATCGGGCATTTTCCTTGTCAGCGATCCCATTTCTTCTAGGGGACAATTGAGCTTTTGTCGTCAGATCCACCTCCCTAGTAGGAGCGATCTGGCATCTCAGTTCTGCTTCACCGTTTAAACTTCTTCGTTCTTCTTCTTTTCTTTTTTTTTCTCTTTTTTTACTTTTTTTTTCTTTCTTTTTTCTTTTCTTTTCAACTTTCTTTTCTTTTCTTTTTTTTTTTCTTTTTGTTATTCTTTTCAACTTTTTTCTTCTTCTTGTTCTTCTTTTCTTTCTTTTTTCGTTTCTTCTTTTCTTCTTCTTTCTTCTTCTTCTTCTTCTTTCTTCTTCTTCTTCTTTTGTCTTCTTCTTCTTCTTTTCTTCTTCTTCTTCTTCTTCTTCTGTCTTCTTCTTCTTCTTCTTCTGTCTTTTTCTTCTTTTTCTTCTTCTTCTTCTTCTTTCTTTCGCTATGGCGCATGGAAGATGAAGATGAATTATCTCGGCTGCAACACATGAGAGAAGATGTACATGGAAGATGAAGATGATGATCCTTTCGGCTGCAACACATGGAAGAAGATGAAGATGAATTCTCTCGGCTGCGACACCTGGAAGAAGATGAATCCTCTAGATTGTGGCACCTGAGAGAAGATGAAGATGAATCTTCTCGGTTGTGGCACCTGGGAGAAGATGAAGATGAATCCTCTTGGGTTGCAGCACCTGAAAGAAGATGTAGATGAACCCTCTCCGTTGCGGCTCCTAGGAGAAGATGATGATGAATCCTCTCGGTTGCAACACATTGAAGATGAAGCAAAGGCTGAAGCTTTAACATTGTATGCATCTTCTTAGAGAGGCATAAGCAGTTCTACACTGTCGTCGTCATCTTTGAGAGGCAAAGCTACAACATCATTATCCTCTCAAAGAGGTGGAGCTGCAACATCGACGAAGCCTTTAAGCTTGAATATAAGGAATCATCGATGAAGTCTTTGAGCTTGATTTTGAGGCTCCCTTTTTTGCATGCACTCAACTTGAATGTAGTCTTGCACAAATTAGTGTACATATTCAATTTATTGCATCACATTACTACTAGGGATGAACATCTTGGATTTAGGGAATTGCAATCAATTTGTTATGGTTCCCTAGTAGAGATGAACATCATTTGAAGAAAAGAATCAAGCCATAACAGAGTTCAAGTTTTTTTTTTACTGGACTGAACTTCTTACGTAGTCAGAACATAGTTCAATTTTTTTTTTTTTTTTTGGCCATTCACCCTTTAAGCTCTTGTGAGTTAGGAGCACCATGCAGTTTAAACTCTTGCGATAAGGAGCTTCGCATATTTAACAGCTCATATTTCCATCAAGGATTTGTTCACCTTCTTTATTTGTAGAATTGGTGAATATAATAACTCTTGACTTTACTGTCAAGGAACCTTCTGTATTTATGTCAACAGACAACTTCCTCTTCATGTGTGATGGGACACGACTGTAAATCTCATCGTTCTTGTTTTTTTCATGAAATGGTTTTGCCTTCAAAGTTATCATCTCTCTTTCGTGTTGATTGCTTGACATCTTTAGACGATTAAAAGCAGATGTTGAAGGTCGATCTTTCTTCGATGTGAAGATACTTAGCTTTTTGAAAGCTGGAGTTCGAGTGGAAGTAGACGTTGAACATTGATTTTCTTCTTCTTTCGTGGTCATACTCAATCTTTGAAATACTAAAGATCGAGTAGTTGAAGGTTGATACGATAAAAGATAGAAGTCCTTTTCTTAATTTCATTTGAATTGTCGATTTCTTCAGAAGATGCATAATTGTTGTCGACTTCTTCTATGTTGAGAGCATGACATGCGGTGACTTCTAATACTTCTTTTGGATGATCATCAAGGAAGCTTCTTGGGAGGAATTCTGTCAAAGTTATCGATCGTCGAGGTCAGAAGAAGTCCTCATCTCTTCCTTCGATAGGCTTAGGCTTCCACATCTTCTTGTTTCTTTTCTCCTTTTTAAAATAGTTGATTCCTTTTCCATACTTCTGATGGAAGTGCGACTTCGTTTGAATGAGATTTGGTTGTCTCCCTTTTTTACGAGTCACGACTATCCATCCTTCGCAATCAACTTCAACAGGTTATTCTTTGTTTTGAGATTTCGTCGTCATGATCTTTTGTTGGAATCGAACAAGTATAGGTTCGAAAGTCCTAAACTAAATCAATCTTTTCCTTTGATCATAAGACAGCATTGATGGTGGAACACTTAAAGTCATCTCAACTGCAACATGATTCGTCTAAGCTACTTCATCCATATCCAGCTCGATCTTTTTTTCACGAGCCAACTGTAGAATCAGCTCCTTCAACACGAAACATTTTCCAACAGGATGACTAATGACCCGATGGTACTTACAGTAGTTAGGATCATCTACTTTTCCTGCTTGTTTCGGTCGTTTGCATTTTAGCAGTTGAATAAGTTGTTTGTCTAGCAGCTGCTCTAACATAACTGAAACATCAAAGTCAGAAAATGGATAAACTTTTTTTTGCCTTTCTTTAATTTGGTCGATGCTTCTCTTCGCCATCGTGCTTTCTTTCAATTTTTGTTTCTTTTCTTTTGGAGAAAGATTTCAATGGAGACTCATGAACAACCATAGACTCATTAATGACACTATTTGTGATCTTTCTAGTGTCGTTGATTTCATTCTTCCCATTTTTTACTTCAGAGATTAAGAAATCTTTAGTTCCCCTATTAGCGATAAGTTCCCAATGCATGCCTTAGGTGCACATCTCCACTATAGACAGTTCTGTGGGCTTGTCTTTGCAATCTAAGCTTAGAGCTCTCCATCGGTTTATGTAGTCAAAGACTGGCTCTCTCTTTCGTTGTCTCGTGTTTATAAGTTTCATCATGCTTACAGTGCGCCTGGTGCTGTAGAAGCGATTGAGGAACTTCTTTTCCAGTTGTTCCCAACTGCTAATGACTGGCTACAGATCAATATACCACTCGAAAGCATTTTCCTTCAAGATTCGAATGAATTGTCTGATTATTTGGTCTCCTCTTGATCCTGCGTTCTCACATGTTTCAACAAAGTGAGCAATGAGTTGCTTTGAATTGCCCTTTTCGTCGAATTGTTGAAACTTTGGAGGTTGATACCCAACAGGCATTTGCAGGTCATTGATTCTCTTGGTATATGGCTTGGAGTACATAAAAGAAGTTTCTGTCAGTCCTCCATACTGAGCTTTTATGGAGCTTGTGATCATATCCTGCAGTTGTTGGACTGTCAGAGAGGTGACAAAGATGGACTGTTGGGTTTTATTTTCCTGCAACACAGCTTTTCCTTTATAGTCAGCTTTGACAGTAGGAGTTTTGCTCGACTCAGCAATTTCACAAGCTTTCATTTGGTCTTTCAAGGCAGCAATTTCATTTTCTCGCTCCTCGACAACTTTCATTGGGAAATTTATTTTCCTCTCCATCTCTGCCATGGTGGCCTCAACAGTTACATCAGTCATCATGACAGACACTACTTCAAGGTCTTACTCTTGCTTCGATAGATCAGAAGCAGGAGTAGAGTTGTCGAACAAAGAATTTTCTCTAATGATGATCCCATCTTTAGGAGATTCCATCAGTTACTTAAGGACGCTCTGTGCAATGACAGAACCTTGATCTTGCTCCTGGATGATCCCCCTAGAACGACTACGATGACAGATCCCGTGTAGGCGTCCCTTGCAACAGAAGATTTGAATGCAACTGTCCATAGTGCCATTAGTTGGTTTGTTGATTTGAGTTTCGAGAGAGAGATGAGAGGTAGAGATGTCCCACTGGATGTGCCAATTTGTTCGCACGTGATTTCTGGAGAAATTTGATTCATGGAGTTGAACTTGTGTTGATGTTGTAGTTTTGTTGATTTGATGCGATGCGGTTCGATCTCTAGAATTTGATCCTCTGATTCTCTCTCGATTGGATGCTTACGCTTGATTTGAAGGAAGCGGAGCACGTGATGTTCTTGAAGTTGGAGTATTGGAAGAAAACTTGTATCTTCAAAGGAGCTTCAATCTTCGAGGGCGGTCGACTTTAGGATTTAGGGAGTCTTCTAGTTCTTGGGAGAATTCTCTCTAGACCTTATGGAGTCAAAAAATTTCAACCCTTACAAATGAGAACTTCTCTGTTTATAGAGTTCTCTGGTTGGTCCATGGACCAGATCCATGGGTTCAACCACATGGATTTGGGTCATATTTACCCTTTGGGCTCAATTAAACTTAGTTCAAGTAAATAATATTTAATTGAACCAAAATAATTAATTTGATCCAACGGTTATGATGAAAACAGGTGGCATTATCAGAATTTATCAATTTATATTTTCAATTTGAATTTGGGACACATATCAATTTTTTTTAATTAGTTCCAAATTCAATTATTTGCACTTTTCATCATTTAATTTAATAAATAATGTGACAATTTGTGATTGGTCTCAAAATTTCCTATTCAACATCATCAAGAGAGGGAGAAAAAGTCCTATCTTTACCTCTTAAATGTTAGGAGTTAAATGTATTTTTTTAAAATAAAATACTTAGAGGTAATAAACAGGACTGGAATATTATTTCAACTAAACTGACATATCCTTAGTACCTGAAATTAGCAGTAATGCATTTAATAGAAGAGATAAGATTTGATATTGCATAGAGAGGTAGAAACCAACTCAACATAAAAGAGAACATGTAAAAATGTTGTTGAAAGGATTTCTGTTAAAAAACTATAGTAGAAATATCATAATTGCAAAAAATGCTTCATTTGTTGCACTTTGGAGGATTGCCAACAATATATGATAGGAAAAAGAAAGAGTTTGTTAGTAAAAGCAGATCTCGAGATATTTTCACCTTCATTGTTTTGCTTTTAATTTCAATTCAAGAGACATATTATTTAGAGATAATTGTCCTCTTATAAACTTAGGATCATTCCCTTATATAATCAATATGAGATTTTGATCGAATTCTCAATAAATTAATATAATTATTCACATCAATTACCTCAAGTTTTATTGTATTATTAACTAAAAGATATATATATATATATATATTTAACCTTAGAGGATAATAGCTAGTCCTAACATAGATATATATGAAAAATATATTTTTCTTTCTTAAATGTTTTAAAATTTTAAATTAAGTTTTCTTAAGAAAATGTAAACTTCACTCTTTAATATTAAGAAGCTTGTAGGTCATACTGCATAAAACATTAATTTTATACTGGTAAACTTTTTACACTTTCGGTCTAGAAGTTCACAACTCTTAAGGGCAACACTTCTTACTATTCCACTCTTGCCCAACACCATTTTCTCGAGAATTTTCCAACACAATGTCAAAGAACAAGTTGGTAAAACAAAAAGGTAAACCAAGAATAATAATTAATCTGATTTAAATCACAATCTGTGATCCATTTACATTTGATAAATGAAGTAGGTAATAAGGAGATATTAGGAAAGATCGTATGATGGTAAAGAATTAAGATCAAAAGGAGAAAATTGTGATGGGATATTTTTGTCCGTATATTAAATTTATGTTTTCAATCTAATACCGAAAAGAATAATTATAATTTAACTAATTTGACTCATTTCTCCTACCATTACTACAAGAATGAAAACCTTTTCTGACGCAAAAACATGTCGGAAAAAACACAAAATGCTTTGGAGAAGGTATTTTTTACATCATATACGATGTCGGCATGAACGTCGGGGACACCTTCTCCGACGCACGTGATGCGAACGGCAATGTAACATTCACCGACGCAGAAGTATACGTCGGAAAAAGGAAACCCCGACGTGATGTCAGCAAGTCGACGAAGTCTTTTTCGACGGGATGTCGAAAAACGTCTTCCCCGACGTCAATGCAAAACGTTGGGGTTTGGCCCTTTCCCCAACATATATTGCCGTTGGGGAAGGCTTTTATTTTATTGCTTTTTTTAATTATTTATTAATTTTGTTATTTTTTCTTTTTGTTATCGTAAATTACCAATCACCAAGCTGAACGCCCACTGCGACGTACTCAGAAGAGTTGTGGTTGCAAATGTTCTCAGGACTTTGATGATGATTATTTGGAAGATGATGGTGGAACCAAGGACATCAATAAACACATAGTTATCAAGCATGCCTTTGAACACATCGATTTTGTCTATCTCCCTTGAACTTATTTCGTTGAAAATCTGCAAGAAGGAAATTCATAATTAATTGAGTAGATGGGTTTTGATAATGTAGTAAATAGATTGAGAAAGTTGTTGGATTTGATCATATCATCAATCATCTCCCTATAATAACATAAATGCAAAAGGTTAGAAATAGTAAGTGTGTGTGCCTGACAGAACACGAATGAATTGAAGATGGCGGAGGCTACACGAACGGCCACGACAAAGACGGACGGCGTGAACGACAAGCTCTCTCCTCTCTCTTGACCGTCTTTTTCCTTTTCTTTTCTCTCTATGTTTTTATTCTCTTCTGTGTTGAAGGAGGAAAAAATTAAAACTGACAATCCCCGACGTCTTTGAAGTCGTTGAGATAAGTGACATTTCCCTGACGCCATAAGTGACACATCGAAAAAAGTTCACAATTCAAATTTATTTATATGCTTTTTCCCGACGTCTTTTTCCGCGTCGAAATTGCTTCGATTTCTTGTAGTACATAATAGTTTAGAAATTAATTTATAGGTAAGTGACTACCATGAAGTGAACTCATGACCTGTTAATTAGATATTGAGACTATGTTTCACTTTTTATCGATAGACCAACCCATAATGGTTATAAATAGATATTATTAATCTTTCTGATTAGATTGTCATCTTTCTAATTTTATTGGGTTTTTAAAAATATATAAATATACATGTATATTTGAAAAGTATTAAAAAACCATATGTTTATTAGGAAGATATTTGGTTTGCCTATCAAACAGATTCAAGTATTGTTAAAAAATCATTTTAGATATACACCAGAACTATTGCACAATACATTTACGTAGAAATTGAAAACTGTAACTAATGGAATAAAATTTGTTAAGATGTGAACAAAGTTCTATATCAGATAAGAGAAAGCTCACAGGTTTATAAGAGTTTATGGAATGACGAAGATATTCGAAGATAAATCATCACACCTTAGGAAGTTTCGGTTTGTGGGCAATTAGTTGTTGTTACAAATCTCATTATATATATTTATCAATATTGACCATATTGAGTGCAAATATTTTGCTACCAACTTATAGCATCTTAGCTATCCTAATCTATGATGTGAATTTGTTTGTCTGGAAGATAATGTTAACGTCCGATTTTCTTTTCGCTATGTAAGATTACTTTTTCATTTTGAGATGGGAGAGGCCCGGCCCCCACATAAATGTGTGTCCGACACTAACAAACAAAAATAAAAAGAAGAACAGTGTTATTTTAAAAAGGAGTGTTTTTCATTGATTAATTATTTTCTCTCTCTTAATTATATATTAAGCTAACTTAATCAAAGTATTATATACTGTGCGCTAAAATTTTGAAAGACAAAATTAACACCAAAGTTAGAAAGACCAGCTGTATGGTGTTCAATTTTCTGAAAACAAAATATTTAAAGTACGAGATTTAATAAAAGTAGTGTATGTTTTTATATATGTGTTAGGTAGTATTCCAAAATTGTATTTTAATTAAAAAAATTGGAACATTTTGAAGTATAGCAAGTGAATTAAAGTATTTAAAAAAATATTGCAAAATATCATATGTATTAAATATCTATTAGCACTACAAGAAAAAAAAATCTCTCTTAACACTAGAATTTTGAACAGTACAATAAAAAAGGTCTCTCCTAATCCTAAACTAAGAACTCCGAAAACACATGTTAAGGGTTATGTAGTCGGGAGATAAGACATCTCCCAACATTGTACAAAAGGCATCAAGAGTGTTCATGACTAAGATCCTTACACCGTATATCACCTATCGAAAATTCTTTCTTAAATCTCACATCTCAAATTGACACGATGACTATCTCCCAAAGATTTATTACTACAGTCGAGAGTTTTATGTCGTTGGAAATTTTTTTATTAGCAGTAGCATCAGACAAAAAGTTTTTTTTTAACCGAATATAGCAATTTGAATAGATTTTTGGTGTTTGAGACATTTGGTAGCTAGGAGTTATTTCTATTGTTAAACTATATTGATTTAGGGTTTATTGGCTTGAGGTTCATGTTTGTTTGTTGCAATTTTGGGTTTATTGGCTTATGATTTTGATTTAACACAATAGAGAAGAAAAATTAAGCCTAAGAGGTATGATAAAATACTAATTTTGATGTTATTTTGTTAGAGTGTATATTTATATCTTCTTACTCAAAAGTTTAGGCGTAGATTGTGTTAGGAAGAAATGATGCATACAAAGCACTGATTTAGTTGAGTTTTTGTGACTTATTTATAAGTTATTTTTTAATTTTAATTCAACAAAATGGAGAAACAAGCCATGGATTGATGAGGAGAAAAATGAGAGTCTCTCTCTCTATAATTCCCTTGTCTCCTCACCGTCGTTTACGATCCCCTAGATGAGCAACACCACCATTGTACACCTGTTGATCTTCTCCTGAATAACTACAAAACACCTACGGCATTTACTCCATCAGATATTTCCCCTCCCTAGGCAGGTTTGCTTTGCTACTTCATTTAAGTTACTACTAACTCTCCCCCTTCTTTTCTAATCATATATCTCTCTGGTTTCATCTCTTTTGCCATCTTCATACCAATATGGCTCTCCTCCGGCAACTCCCACGCTCATGCTCCATTGAAAAGAAGGATTTTGTGATTACTGTTGATAACCGGTCCAGAGAGCTGAAAATACTCAATTGGGCCCTACAAATCCTTCTCCATCGCTATCACTGTAGAGTCTTTAGACTGGCTGAAGTCTACCTTCAACACACTGCTGGATACGCCTAGAACGACAAAGTTTTTCATGGAAAAGAGATTTGAAGATTACTGCTTATGGGTTCAAAAGACACACAATAGAAAAGGACACTTAGCTGAAATTTTTCGAGTGGATGATAGAGGGTGTAAATGCTACATTTTAGTCCCTTAAGGAAGCACCTCAAAAAAGAAGATCCCCAACAAATTAGATTGTCAGAGCTCCAAAAGCTCCCTCTTATAGTTCATCAACTAATTCTGAAAGTCCCCACTGCACATATGCTGAAGTGCTACTCAAGGTAGCTCATCATATTCTGACTCTCCTAGATCTTACAATACTGATTCAAAGGGAAAAAAGAAGGAAGATATAGATTACGGGAAAGTTGAAACGTTTGACTGGAGCAAGACAGTGGTGATCACAAGGAGACGCTTCCATGACGACTGGAAGAAAATCATAGAAAAACTTCAAGAACAGCTGGATCTGAATTTCACCTACAAACCCTTTCATGCAGAAAAGGTTGTGGCTTTTTTTGAGGAAAAAAATCTGGTAAATCTCTTATGTAAGAATAGAGGTTGGACAACAGTTGGCAAATTCTATGTAAAATTTGAGGCCTGGAACAAGACCAAGCATGGTACACCAAAGCTTCTGCTGAGCTACGGTGGATGGGTTAAGTTCAAAGGTACCTTCATGCTTGGAATTATTCATCAATTTTATCAAATCAAGGAAGCATGCGGAGGTTTCATGGAAGTAGCTCGGGAAATTAGAGAAAGATTTGATCTTATTGAAGCTACAATCAAAATTAAGTCCAACTCTTCGGGGTTTATTCCAGCTTTCACTAAAATTGTTGATGAAGGCAACCAATTCACGATACAAACCATAGTTCAAGCCGAAGGGAGATGGATCAAGGAAAGAAATCCAGGAATTCATGGCACCTTCACTAGTGAAGTAGCAAATTTTTTTGATGAGTTTAAGCCAGAAAGTGAACAATATTTGATAATTGATAATGTGGCAATTTCACCAAACTGGGTCTCACCGGAAAACATCCAAGAAGAAGGTAAACAAAAAAAAGCTCACCGGAATAGTTTCTCTCCAAAAATTGATAAAAAATAATTGGGTCCAATGATGAAAATTTTAAATCATGACGGCGATAGTGACAGTAGTGTGCAAAGAGAAGACATCTTTTGAAAAAAAAAGGTAAAGAAACTATACAAAGGGAAAGCTCAAACCAACGGTCTTCTATTAATTCAAAAAGAAAGGTTTCTTTTACTTCACCAAAAAACAAAATTTACTTTTTTGACTCAAGAAGTGTGCCTCTCAAGCCCATCAGAATTAGAAGCCCAGTTGAGAATACACAAAAAGGTAGTCCGAATAATGGGACCTGAAGAAAAAAGGGAAACAAATTTACCAGGTCAAGTATCCTCAAAGGCGCCCAACGGATATGTCTAAAACAAACCTAGAAAAGGACCGTGGAAATAAGGAACAATCAAAGACCGAAATCTTTGACATGGCTGGAATTAATCTTTCAGATTTGGGCTCACTTTCACCCATCACCGATGCAGCTATCTCAAGTCCAGAAAACTTATCCCCCATGAGCTCTCCTCCTTCACCAACGCAATCTAATATAGTTAAAGATAGTGTCGGTCCCATGATGATCAGTGACAAAGAAGAACAGGGAATTGAAGTCATAGAACAGGGAAATGAAGAATAGATGTTCAAGAAGAAACTTGTGATATGGTTGAAAAACAACATTCTGAAACTTGCTGCAAATGTAAATGTTGAATTTGATAACAATGATAGGAATGTTAATGATGACCCTAATGATGTGAATCTGTATCAAATGGGGTAAACTAGCTCCCCATGAAAGTTGTATGTTGGAACACTAGAGGGTTAAGCCCTCCTTCAAAAAGAGCTCAAATAAAAAGTTTGCTTTCCCATTACATTCCTGACTTTGTGATTCTTGTTGAAACCAAATTGTAAAATGTTACTAAACAAATCATAAAATCTCTTTGGAGTTCAATCAATATAAAATGGTACTTTACTCGGGCTATTGGTAATTCGGATGGGATAATTATTATGTGGGACGACACTAGGTACAAAGTGATTGATCACATTGTGAAAAATTTCTCCCTCCATCCAAATTTCCTACCCAATTGATATTAACAATACCAACTTGTGGCTCACTGCTGTATATAGCCGACAAGCAGAAATAACATAAGTGAATTTTGGGTCGAGCTTGATGAGATCAAATCTATTTGCTTTCCAAAGTGGCTTATGGGAAGGGACTTCAATGTACTTAGATGGCATTCTAAAACCACTGCAAAAAACACAGCTACTTCAAGCATGAAAAAATTCAATGCTTTTATAAATGGTTGTAAGTTCATTGATCCCCCATTAACAAATGCAAAGTATACTTGGTCCAATCTCATAAATCAGCCCATTCTATCAAGACTTGATAGATTTCTATACACTTTGGATTGGAAAACTCTATTTGCCCCTCATTTCTCTAGAACCCTTTCTAGAGTTACTTCAGATCATTTTCCCATTGTCCTTGAATCTAATAGCTTAAAATAGGGTCCCTCCCCTTTTAGATTTATAAACCTCTCATCAAAGAGGCTTCTTTTTAAAAAAACATTGAATGTTGGTGGAACAACACTGCTCAAGAAGGACATCCAGGCTACTCATTTATGTGGAGGCTCAAACAACTATCGAACTCCATCAGAAGATGGAACAAAGACCTTAAAGAATCAAATGAAGAGGAAAGGAAGGTCTGGATAAAGGAGATTGATCTCATTGATAAAATGGAAGCTGACAACAGTATTACAGACCTCCACATCTCTCGTAGAACTGCGATCAAATCCGACCTCAACCAGCTAGCTCTCAAGGATGCACAAACATGGGCTCAAAAATGTAAAAGGTTATAGAATTTGGAAGGGGATGTAAACATTGCCTTCTTTCATAAAATTTGCTCTGCAAGACAAAGTAGAAGCTTCATTACAAGTATTTCCACTGCACAAGGAATTCTCTGTACAACTGATGAGAGGATTGAAAAAACCTTCATTGATCATTTCAGAGACATTTATATTGATCAAGATAGAGAAGTATGGTTTATAGATAATCTTCCATGGATCCCCATTACAAATAATGCACAAGATTCCCTTTGCATTTCATTTACGGAGGAGGAGATCTTCAGCGCACCTAAATCTTTCTCGAATAATAAATCCCCTAGTGCTGATGGATTTACTATGAAATTTATAAAAGCTATTTGGAAATTTACCAAAGAAAATATACTGAAAATTTTCAAGGACTTTCACGCCAATGGTATTATAAACAAAGTTGTGAATTCCACTTATATTGCTCTTATTGCAAAAAAGGAGAAATGTTTTTGTACCATCCAATTACAAACCTATTAGCCTCACTACCGCCCTATATAAACTCATTGTTAAAGTTATTGCAGAAAGGCTCAAAACAACCCTTCCATATACAATATCAGAAAATCAAATGGCATTTGTTCGTGGGAGACAAATCATTGATGCTATCTTGATTGCAAATGAGGCAGGGGATTACTGGAAAACTAAGAAAGTAAAAGGGTTCGTAATTAAGCTCAACATTGAGAAGGCTTTTGAAAAAATCAACGGGAATTTCATTGATTTTAGGCTACTGAAGAAAGGGTTCCCTCCAAAATGGCGAAAAGGGATCAAAGCATGTATATCAATCGTTCAGTACTCTATCCTTATTAATGGTAGGCCTAGAGGAAAAATTCAACCTTACTAGAGGCATTCGGCAAGGGGACTCCATTTCACCCTTCATTTTTGTTCTAGCCATGGACTATCTCCGTATTCTTCTCAATTTTCTGGAGGTACAAAACAAGATCAAGGCGTGAGATTTAATGGAGAACAAAATCTCACCCATTACTTATTCGCAGATGATATATTGTTATTTGTGGAAGACGATGATGAATCAATTGATAATATGAGAAATGTCATCCACCTCTTTGAACTGGCTTTCGGGCTCAACATTAATCCCAACAAATCCACCATATCACTCATCAATTCTGATGCCCAAGGAACAAATTGTGTTACGACAAAATGGGGTATATCCACAAAATTCCTTCCCATTCAATACTTGGGAGTGTCATTGGGGGGCAAACCTCTCTCAAGAAATTTCTGGTCTAACATTACAAATAATATACACAAGAAAATCAACAACTGGAAATACTCCCGTCTTTCCAAATATGGCAAAATTACACTCATTAATGCTACACTATCCAGTATTCCAAACTACCATTTATATCTGTTCAAAGCTCCCATATCGGTCTGCAATGATATTGAGAAAATTTGGAGGAACTTTCTATGGAGAAACACCTATGAGAAGAAAAACATCCACCTCATCAAATGGTCGATTGTTACATCTCCCATTAGTAAGGGGGACCTTGGCATCAGTCGTGTTTCAAATACAAACTTTTCTTTCTTGTGTAAATGACTATGGAGACTTCATGAGGAAAATAATCCTCTCTACAAACGCATTATTATAGCAAAGTATGAACAGTCGTATTTGAGAGAAATTCCTACAAAAGGTAAATTCAGCAGCTCCAAAGCTCCTTGGAGATCTATCATTAAAGGAGTCGATTGGTTTCTACCACAGATCAATTTAAAAATAAAGAGTGGTGGTTCCCTCTCCTTCTGGTATAGTCTTTGGCATGAACACAGTCCTCTCTCACAACACAATCCAAGATTGTATGCTCTCACCACTAAAAAAATGGAATTCTATAAAAGATATGTGGAATGCTGAAAACTCGGAATGGGATCTTTATCCCAGAAGACCGTTGAGAAGTGTGGAATTGACTTTTTGAGATAAAATGAAAATCTTCCTCCACCCCCCGACTGATATCGGACAGGACATTCCTTTCTGTAAATTGAATATCAATGGCTGCTTCACGGTTGCTTCCATTAAATGTGCTCTTCATGACAGGTACCACTTAGAACAAAATAATTCTGATCCAAAATTTATGGAAGTCAACCATTCCAAAAAGGTGCAAATTCTTCATTTGGTCCCTCCTATATGAGTATATTAACACAGTTGATATGTTACAAAGAAGACTCCAAACATGGTACTTAAAACCTTCTTGGTGTGTTCTATGTAAAGATGTTGAGGAAGACAAGAATCATTTGTTCATCGTTTGCCCCATATCAACTGAGTTATGGAAAAAAGCCGGTGCTCTGCTTAATATATCTTTCTCCTCCAATAATACTATCATCCTTTGCAAAAACATATGCAGTTCAAAGGCTAAAACAAAGAAGCAAATTATTCTCTTCAATTTTGTTGCTGTCACACTATGGACTATATGGAACAAAAGAAACAGGAAGATTTTTAATGAAGAAGAAAGATCCCTCTCCACGATTTGGGAAGACATCCAAGCTTTAACGGGATTTTGGACTAGTCGATCTTCTCTTTTCAGAAACTAATCAGTCAGTAGATCGCTTTAAATCTTAATGCTTTCTAATTTATTAGGTCCATGGGGCTTCTCTCTAGCCCTTTTTGTACTTCCCTGCTTCTTGTACTTTGCTCTTATTTATTAATGAAGCAGGGATGAGATGCTAAGGGGGTGTCTACCTAGTGGAGATGTCCTGGTGCACCCAGACCCAATGTATTTTTTTCAAAAAAAGAATTAATTCAACAAAATGACACCTCGAATTGTATTTGATCTCTTGTGGGTGCGGATAGAATTAGATTTTGCATATGGATGGAGATGACAACTTATTACACTAGGCCTTTGAATTTTATACACTCATTACTTTAATCTTCAAAACTTGGTAAATCTTGTATTTTGTTGCTCACTCTGAAGTAATTACCTTGTGACTTTCTTTCAATTTTGTATTAGACAACCAAATTATCATGATATATATAAGTATGTGTTGAAGCTACCATTAAGGTTTTGTTAAATTATTGGCCACGCCACGACTTTGTTTGATTTGCATGTATATGAAAACAATTTGATTAATTATTATTGATTTGCGTTTTAAATTCAAGGTTACAAAGACCAAAATAGAAAAAAAAAAAAGTAATAATGATACTATTTAAAAAAATTTACCATCTTCTTATGATTTTCAGCATCGTCAGGAAATCATAGAATTTCCAACACTATTATACACTCGTTTGGGAGATCCCTAACTCCCAACAATTGAGATTTGAGCCTTGAAAAATGGTCCGTCGACGAGTATTTTTCGACAAAACTTTCAACGATGTTTCTGTAGTCAGCTCCCAATGCATTTTTATTACTTATTTTTTATATTTTGTAAATATTTTCAGCATGTTTTTCACGAGTCAAACTACTTTTTTCCTATTCCTTTAGTTGAGCTACAATAATTTTCTATTTATAAATCATAAAACTAGATGTAGTTATTTTATTAATATTTTTTTAAATGGTTATCCACTACCATTTAGTTTACAATGAATTATTATTAATTTATTGACGAGAATATGATTTATGTTAAATTTAACTATATACTTATTATTTTGTAATATTATATAAATTTTAATACATTACATAATATATCTTTTTAAAAATGAATTGGGTATATAATATGATCAGATATTATATTTTAAATGCTTCTGTTTTTATTTAATATAATTTAATATTTAATATTCAAATTTTGGATATAACAAAAAGATATAAAATAAATATTATTTTCAAAATTTGCAAAATATATGTTAGGATAAGATAGTCCAAAAACCCTCTTTTTCAAAAACATAATCTGAATTATTTACCAAACACATTTGTTGAACTCGTTAAATTTGAAAAAAATAAATCTTGATTCTGTCTAACGAGCTCTTAAGATTCTGAGTCTCTCACTCCTACACGTTATTGAACTTCGGAAAAAAAAAATGGCATAATATATACATCTAAAAGAAGATCCATCTATTAAGAGGACTATAAATGTGTGATGCAAAATCTTAACCTAATCCAAAAGAACTACTCATTTTCCTCCTTTTGTTGGTTTTTTTAAATAATATGTTAATTGAAGGAATTGAATCTCTAACTTTGGTTGATAGTTCAATTATCTCTATCATTTTCATGTTTAATTTTTTGTGCTCTCAAAAATGTTTAAGGTTGATATTGGCCTGGCCCAGAAAATGTCCTCCAACACTCAGCGTTGGCATGCAACAAATTGATGGTTTTGGAAAGGATGGTGAAATTTTTGAGGGAACACAAGACATCAAAAGGCCAAAAAAACTCAATGTTTGTTTCCACTTTGATATTTGAGAGCACCATCATTGAGCATAAAGTAGGAGGAAATCACTTCAACTATCTACGGTATGTAATTAAGTGTATTATTATTATTATATATATTGGTTTCAACGTATTCAATATATATATATATATATATATATATATATTCTTATATTATTCAAAGACAAAAATGAGGATTCCAACTTTTTAACATTTTGATTGAAGATATATACAAATACACACATATCACATATATAGAACATTATAATCTAAACTTTAAACTTTTGATAGAGAATTGATATTGGGTATATTTGTTTAAGGTTGGTTGATTTTTATCCTTTAAGCTGTGTTTTGTTGATTGTCTTTGAAATTATGTTGCAGGATGTCTCTCTGTGTCATGCAATCAAATTCTGCAAATTATATATATTTTTTTAACTAAAAAAGTCATGTATTATTATTCTTGATCACGATTATTTTCCTTCAATGGGTGCCACTGATTTTGATTGGGGTCTTTTTTTCATTTTTCCACCATGTAGATATAGACTTGTTTAAAATCAAGACTAAAGATATGTTTGAGAAAAATGTTTAAAATAAATTAAAGTGGGTAGTCATCAATATGGAAAGTTTTTTTTTTTTTCCCTTATTTTTCTGCTTATGTAGGTAGAGTCACGTGGGACAATTGTTTTTGCTATTTAATAAAATTTTTGAAGATTAATAATATTATTTGAGTAATTTTTAGCTCAATTTAAATGAAACGTAAAAGGATATTATTTTATTTTTTTATTTTAAGTTCAACTCTTATTAGAAGTTCAAATAAATTAGTTTTAAAATTGTCTAAAGAAAAAGAGATCCACGAAGTAAGACATTAATTTATCTTTATTTGTATGAAAATGATAATGAAATATTAAAAAATTAAAAGAGCAATATCATATGATTGTAGTCTTGTAGAAATATATATATATATATATTGGGGAAGATTTTGTCATTCATTTAACAAGGGAGAAGAGAGTTTGAGTTAATTAACGGAGGAAGAAAGGTTTTTGTATGAAATATTAGGTCATACCTAACTTTGATTTCAATCAATCTCTTAATCATTAAAAAAACACATACATATAGAAATAAAAAAGAAAAAAGGAAAATTAAATTGGATTGAGATATGTATGAAATAATAAAGATAAATATATAGACAAAATTGATGACTGTTATTAGCGTAATCAAAACGAAAGATTTTGACAAGTTAAAAAGAAGGAAACAAATCGGGAGGCGTTGATTGATTAAGCATGCAATGAACATACTAATCAATCTTTATTAACCTTCATTATTACAAGAACCCATCTAATCATATTGTTGCCAATAAAAAAGCAAACCCAAAGCACATTTTCCTTTTTTTTAAAAAAAAAAAAAAAAGGTCTCTCTAGAGATTGATCGTGTAAAAAAAAAAAGTGTATATTTTTGGTGGGTGGAATAACTTTATATTCCACATCTTCCAAACAAAAGCTATAAAAAATCTCAAGTGGGTTTATGAAGAAACGAGTGAAAACTCAAAAACAGCCAACAAAATGAAGGCTTGAAAGATGAAGCCAAAAAACATAAAAGAAAAAAATGGCGTGTGGACAATGGACACACACATGGGCTTTCTGGATAATTCAAGGATTCAAGAATTCTATTGTATTCTACAAGTATAGAAGATAGATATCTTCTTAGGGAATGGGGATGAAGCATTAGTTTAGCTGCTTCTTGTAAATTTTATCATATAAATCGCCAAACCATGTCCAACCAAAAGATGTGCCAAATCTTCTTTTAACTTTGGAAGCTTGTGTAAAAGAGTATATGCTCTCTCAATATTTTTTCGATGGTATAATATGATTACATTTTGAACATTTTATGGAAGATTTTAGATTTTGGAGGAATATAGAAGTGACAAAACCAACAAAGTTAACAAGATAATTAAGGCAAAAGTAGGTGATGGAGAGGGTTGCCTTAGGCCTTGGCCAAAGGCAATATGTTCAACCTTGGTCGCAATTGAGGCCATTCATAACGAGGCATGATTATGCCTAAGAACATTATCCGGATCAAAATGGGTACACGATCCGTGGAGGTGCAAGTCTTCAAACTTGGTTAAGGCTCAACCTAGCTAGCAAAATAGTCAATAAAGTATCTTTGTTGCATGTCCCTACTTGAGGAGACGAAATAATTATTCTAATGTAGAATTAAGACTCTAAGGACAATAATCTACGTTAACTATTCCTATAAATACATTATTTATAGCCTTAAAGAAACCAAGTCAATACTCACTTTTTTAAACCTTCAAACTTTCATAGTCTTTCACTCTTTGGCTTGAACATTAAAATGTGTATATAATAAGCACTATACGTAGATGTGCAAGTTTTCTTTATTTTGTGTGTCATTTTCTTTTGCTCTCTAAACAACTTTATCTTTGTTTCTATGTAAATGGTTGGAATCGTTTTTCTTTTCAAATTTTGACATATTAATAGAGACATAAACTCTCACAATCGATTTTGTGATCTTTGTAACTATTCCAAAAGATCTTACTTCAACGAAGATAGCTATTATCACTTGTATACTATGAATCTTCACTACATCGATCTAACCAATGAATCTTCACTATATCTAACCCAAAGATCACACTTACTTGAAATATGGAATAATTCAATATGAAAAGAAGGGAAATTTGTGAAATGTCACATTTTCTTTTCTTGAGTTGATATCTCTGCAAAGGGAAAGAGGAAAGGAATTGTACAATATTTGATTCCCTTTGTGGGTGTGGGTGTGGGTGTGATGATTTGTTTGTGCAGTTGAAGCATCATATCTTTGTCCAATGGGTTGCCGTACAATCTATAATCTTTGCCCATTGTTCATTGTTTCAGAGTGTGGGGTTTTACATAAATATATCTGATAAATCTTTTTTAAAAAAGAAAAAACACAAACACACACTAATTAGATCATGAATAATGAATATAATGTCATTTGGTCTTTGCACACTATGCCCCAAACACACGCAAACCATTTACTTATTATTGCATTTTTCTTCATAATTGCTCGAATGCATATGAGCTTTGATATTTTCTGTCTTCCTTGGCTCCCTCTAAACCTTAAAATCTCTAAACCTTAAAATATATCTCATTTTAACTAAATTGTGATCTCATAATTTATATTCATCTAACTTTTTTTAACTTTCATTTCATTAACTACATAATTCAAAATATTACTCCATTCTTGTTTGAGTCCTCACTTTTTTTGTTCATGATCTTCTTTGAATTACCTAAAATTGACCTTCTTTACATTTATGTAACATTTTCTCTTTTTATTTTTTGTTTTATGTTTCTCACGTAACAATACATACAATACATGCTCAATAAAGTCCAATAAACTAAAACGAAAATTTTGTCAAAATCTAGAAGACTAAAGTTAGGAACTAAAGTAAAACCAAATTTAAAATTGGAGGATCAAAATAAAATTTAAATCTATAAATTGCATTAAAATGTCTATTATGGTCCAAAAAAAACTTGTGATTTAAAATCTTCAAAGTTAGAAACTCCCTATACATCTTAATTCATTTTTACAATTTAAACTGAGAAAAATCACATTTAGGACAATTAACTCCATGCAATATGCTGCACGCAACCAACTTTTGGTAATTATATATATGCCTGACATTTACAAGGAAACTTGACATTTTTAGTAAAAGAAAGATAAATAATAATAATAAGTAAATAAATAAATAAGATAAAATAATGTTTAGGTGATTTTCTAAACTAAAGAATGCATATGATATCATCTTCAGATTTTAAAAAAATCCTCTACAGATTTGAGCCCACCTAGATTTACCATCAAGACTAACTTAATAATCATTCATTGAGCTTCTTCATCCAATAAAAAAAAGTATTATATATTCGTATTTCTAATTCTTACTATAGTTTTGAGATCTTTTCCCTTCTATGTTATTGGAGTTTGACCAGCTACCTCTCAACAATATAGAGCTAAAAATAAATATTGATGAATAATACAATATATCTCCTTTCAATGATACATCTTTTTTTTTTTTAGAAAAGGATACTCATCATCCCCAATAAATATATTCAAAATAAGGCTCGAAGAAATAGTTCAAGTTTACAGGAAAGCTAGAGATAAGCCAAGACTATAAACCATACAAAAAACTAGCAAAAAACACTAAGGTGTTGTGCAATTATAGAAGCTGAGTAATTTTTGAAATGCTTGGTTTTGGTAACCCATTGTGCTGTGAGATTGCAAATGTTTTCCCAAACGTATGTATATGAGTGTGATAAGTTGTTGAATAGCATGTTGTTTCTTTCCAACCAAATGGACCAAGTGATGGCAATCAGCAGATTGAAGATAATCACCCCTCTTTGTGTCTTTAAGTTGTTTGAGCAGATCGTACTTATAAATCCTGTGATATTATCATCAATGAGATCCCAATTTAATTGATTTTTGGCCATATTCCAAATGTTTCTGGTATATGGGCAGTGGAGGAATATGTGGTCGGTTGTTTCATTGCTTTTCTTACAAAGTACGCACCAATTTGGGTTGAGACAAAGATTTTCCAATCTCCTTTGAATCTTTTCCATCGTAAAAATGTCATTGTATGCAGCTGTCCATATGAAGAATTTGCATTTCTTTGGAACTTTAGATTTCCAAAGTTTCTTGAAGTGGACTGCAGATTCTGAATTACTAGCATTTTGAGCAATTGTTTGGATCACAGATTTAACAGAGAAGGAGCCATCGTTGCTTGGTATCCAGATCGGTTGGTCTTTGTTGATGTTGTCTGTGAGTGGAGGAAGGCTTCTCTGTATAGTTCTCCACTGTAAGGCTTCTCTATCTCTTAGAAGTCTTCTGCTGTGTATATTCCAATTGTTCAAATTCCACATCTCTCTAATACAACTATTTTGTTTTGTGGACAAAGCATATAGCCTTGGGAATGATCTGCTTAGCACACCTTTTGTGCTCCAATTGCTATGCCAGAAGGATAATGAGCTGCCATTATTAACTTTCCACTTCATTTTTTAGATGAACCAATCTACGGATTTGCAAATTGATCTCCATGGAGCATTGGAACTGATGTATTTAGCAATTGTAGGAATCATATCCATATCTCTACAACAGTATTTTGCATCAATCAGAGATTTCCATAGAGCATTTGGTTCATTTACATATCTCCATAACCATTTTGTAAGCAAAGCAAAATTTGTAGCAGATAGAGGTGTAATACCCAATCCTCCAGAGTCAACAGAGTTTCTAACTATAGACCATTTAACAGGATTGAGGTTGTTTTTTTTAATTCCTGTTATGCAAGTGTTGTCATAGTTGCCTTTCCAGAGAAAATTCCTCCAATATTTCTCAATGGTTTTATATGCATGAGTAGGAACTTTAAACACAGAGAGTTGATATATAGAAAGACTGGCAAGTGATGAGTTTATGAGTGTAATTCTACCTCTCTTTGAGATAAAGGAATATTTTCAATTGTTCAGTTTTTTCTGAATCTTCTCTGCAATATTGTCCTAAAATGGTTTTGATTTTGCATCAATCAATGATACACCTTTTTTGCTTTTATATTATTCTAGATTGGGCTTTCCCCCCTCTTTTTTGACAATTAAAAAGCCAAATATATTTCTTTAGAAAGAAAAAAAAACTTTCTTAACAATGAGAAGATCTTTAACTTTTTCTATTGTGCAATCTCCACATTTTTCAATACAAGAATGAAAAGAAAACATTATTTTTTAAAATTGTTACACAAATTTAAGTGTAGTTTGAACTGCACACAAAGATGAGTACAATTTAAAATGAACTCATTTGTTTTTAATTTAATTTGATGTGAGTATTAATGTAGAAGGCAGGTGAGAGGTTACAAATGTTAGGCTGAAACATCGGACAACATTTTTCTGACTACAAGAGAGGGATTCATATATACAAAGAACCATTATTAATGGATAAGCTTTGAATGCGACACAACAAAGCAAGAAGCAATTTGTGATATCCCAACAGCCTTGTCTTCGCAACTCATTTTGTATGGTAAGTTTTCGACATTTTGTCAAGTCTTGAATCAGACGACTCAGTGTAAATACTAACCATCTTCTTACTTAAACTAATTCCTATCCTTTCAATAATTATTAACATTCTTAATTTCAATAATATTATATATATATATATATATATATATATATATATATATATATATATATATATATAATGTTTTTTTTTGTCACCACGTGGTTCAAAAATTCAAAACAAAAAGTGTCATTTTTATTTAATTTGGTAGTAATTTAACCAGCTACCTAGCTGCACCCACACTCATAATGAGATCAAGAGAGATAGTGATTTCAGCACTCGATTCATTTTATTTTTCTAACCAACCAACCAACAAAAATTCACCTCTTTTGAGAAATAATTCATCACCCACCGAAAGCTCTTCCGATCTTTCTGTTATTCTTTTTTTATGGGTTATTACAATAGTGCTAATTACAACTACTTGTCAACATCAATATAACGATCCAATTCCATTTATTTTTTCACTGATCTATGCTATCATAAGAACGTCTATCTCCAACTTCATCAACAGCAGTGGTAGCTGTTGGGAGTAAGCTTATATATTTTATAAAGATATATCATATGTTTGATTTTAGTTTACGATTCGAATATTTTAAATTTGTTGTTTTGTGCCTTTTTAAGTGTATCACATAAACTTTCAAACTCTTAGCACGTATGAGATTCTACAATCTAGCCATTTTCATTCTAAAAGTAATCTGCTCACTTTTTTTTTTGTTGTGTACGCGTAGTTAACATACTGATAGTAAACTACATAAATCTATTTTATATCAAATTTCTAAAAATTACATGTTTTTGTTAATCTTTATGGTTGATTTCTCAACAGTTCAATTTAAATATATAGAATATGATTTAATAAGTTGAAAATTTTGTATTTTCTACCCCATACACATTACTAAAATGTAGCAGTTTGAAGTTGGTTATGATTGTGTCACTAATACATTCCTCTATTCAACAGTTTTTTTGGTTGGTTCCATTCTTCATTTAACACATATATTTTGAAAATTTGTGGGAGAGAGAAAAAATAATAATAAAAGTGGAAATTGATTAGTCTAAATATATAAAAGATAATGAAAGCTTAACTATTGTTTTCCGTCTTAGAGTTGACTGATGAAATATGGGATGGGGAAAGCGGTAAAGGGATAGATATTGCTTTTGTACAATGTTGATTAAATGGGATAGATATAATTGCTTTTGTAAAATGTTGATTAAATGGGAAGGAATTTAAGAAGAAGAAGAAGATGACGACGACGACGACGATGATGATGAAGAAAGAGTAAAACTGCTGACTAGAGGATCCAATTTTCTGTACAACAAAATCTTATGTGTGGCCAAATTGGCAGTGAAAAGCAAGAAGAAACGACTCCTATAATTTCAATATGCCACGTGCACTTCACATGTCACATGTGGCCGGCCATCCCACCACCCAAAACCCCTTTAGCTTTTTAAATAAATTAATAAACTACACTACTCAGTACTCACCTTATAAGATATTAAATTAGATATTTTTATGAATATAACCACATCTTTTTTAATTTACTTCAACATAACTTTAATTAGACGAGGAAATTCAAATATAAAATAAAACCGATGATTCAAAGAAGTAGAATAATTCTACCAAATCTGTATGAATATTTGGTTTTTGGGTGGGTTTTGGTTGAATTCAAACAAATAAAAATTTTATAGATTGATTGGTTGTGTAGTGATTAACTTTTACCCACTATACAATAATACATTGATAAGTTTGATAAGTTTAATTTAGTGGTAATTTATCCATGATCTTTCTCACTCGAAGTTGAAAATTTCATCTCCACACATAATTAAAGATAATGGTAAACTTGGGATGAAAAATAATATATATTGAAATCATATGGTACCAAGTCAAACATGGATTAAGAATAGTAATATAGTATTAAATAACAAGTAAAAGATTATATAAAAGTAAAAAGTATGAGCTTTTACAGAAAGCAGTAGAAATTTTAGGTTTAAAGTTGAAGGATAGGTTAAGGTAACCTTTAACGGCAGAAAAGGGGAAAATGCTAAGGCTAGCTGTTTGTTTCTTTCTGCTTTTAGTTTAAGTCTATTTTTTTGCATAATTTTTTAATTTTGCTTTCAGTTCTTAAAAGACTAACGTAAGATATGGAAAGAATAATTTTGAAAATTTTAAAAACAAAACTTCTAAGACTCCCTATGATAAACATTTCAAAATTTTATTTTTATTTTGTCTGTTTTAAATTTTTCATAAAAAATAAAAACAATATACATTTGGCAACTGATTTATTTTCTGTTTTTAAAATACAAAATGTACTTTTTCAAAGCTTTTTTTCTTCATTTTCAATCTTTCACTTTGAATAATTTGCAAAACACACTCATTTTTTAAAATTTGATTTTAAAAACTAAATGAGTTGTCTAATAGAACCTAAATAGTTATAAAACCAAATCTAAAGAATTTAAGTCAGGTTTATCTTAGCAATCAAAATTGGTAAATACAATGCGATTTTATTGATAGATTAATCATAATGGACTTCAATTACAAACGTAATTAGATTGCATTTGATCATGTTTACTCGGACATTTAGAAACATAATTTGATTCAAATTGAGATTGTTTACGTTATTTTGTCTCGTATATCATTATCCTATTTTATCATGTCAATTGGTAAAGATAATAGTAACAAATACAGTAACAATTTTATAACCCTCCTACTATATAACAGTAACAATATTTGTAATGCCAAAAGTAAAATTATCTCTTAATTTGATTCCACGTAACTTTCAAATGCAATTGAATTGATACATATGACCCTCTACCATCAGATTTTATTTATTGTAAATTTTATATTTCATCAGGAACGTAGGATACAACAAGTAAGCAAATCTAATCAAATTAAACTCCCTGAAGAAAGTGGAACAGTAGTGGTGGTGACAGGGGAGAGTAAGAGTGAGTTTATTGTTTGTTCATTGCTGGAGAAAAGAAAACCAAAAACCAGAGTTTAGCAGTATATATATATAAGACGTCATAATTACAAAGCGTGACCCCTCAAGACTTTTAAACCCTAAATATATTCTTCTTCCTCATCAGCCATTAAATATTGTCTAAGAAAATTTGGAACTAATGATGGCGGTTTCATTCAAGGGGAGCATTATGTCTCAACCTTTTAAAAAAAGAACTCCCCCCTCTCGAGTTGCTCTTTCAATGGAAACATTAAATTAATAGACTATATACAAAAAGTAGGGAAATTAAGAGAATAAATTAAAAAGGGTGGAAGTTTTTCTACACTTCCGGCAAGGTGTGCAAAAACACCCTACCTGTAACTGACACATCTTACAGCTTCCGATGTGCGATTCCTCTTTGGTTTTGGACAAAATTCTCTTTGACTCCTTCGGCTTCAGTTGATTTTTATAGTCGATGAAATATTCAATATAAACTAGTAATAGTAGCCTATTTTACTTGGAGTGAAATAGTTTATATAAATTATTTTTGTTGAGATAAAAGTAATAAATACTATAACAAAACAGAAAAAGAGAAGTGAAAAATAGTAAATATTATAGCATTTTAAAATAGTATTTAATATATTTTATTATAGGTTTATAAATAGCTGTGTATATGGCTATTATTGGTATCTAAATGAAGTCAAGTTAATTCACTCCACCAACTTTTATTTTTATTTGCAGTCCAAAACCACTCCTAACTTTAATTATTCAAATTCTTCTAATATATGCCTTAAATGAACATAGATCAACTCTTTATATTGCTTATGTTTTTAAGAGGATCGATTCTCACTTTATATTGTATCATCTCAACAAATAATATTTTATTTCATAACTATTTAATTTATTTATTATTATTTATTATTTTAGACTAAGCATATATTCTCTCTTATTCTTATAATAGTAGGAATTTATAATAGTAGGCATGATTCTAACTATAAGAGTTGAAATCTTATCCAAATTTTAAAAATAAAAATTAATTTCTTAAGTTTCAAATTTTGATGGTTTTGAAAGGTAAAAAGTAGATTAAAAAGCCAGAAATTAAAAAGGTTAAAGGAATGTTTTTACGCTTGAATTTCAAAAACTAAAAATAAAAAATCAAATAACTATTTCTTTCCACTTGTATATTTCTTTCTAATTTCTTAAGTTTTAACTAATGTTCAGTTTTTAAAAACTAAAAACAAATAGTTTTTTTTAAAAACAAAAACTTGTTTTAATCTGAAATTTGAATTTGGTTAAGAAAATCCAACTCTTTTATATAAGAAAGATGCCAAACATTAAAAAAAAAATGGGAGGACAAACTTATTTTCTTTTACTGGTGGAGTAATCATAAATATAACAACTTAATTAGCCTAACAAAAATATAATACAATACAAATAATTTTTCAAATATAACGAAATTTAGAATCTATTACTGATAAGTTTATCATTATAGATTTTGTTATAGGTTTATAATTTTGTAAAATGTTGTAATATATTCAATTACTAATCATAAAAATATTTCTCGTTATAATTTCTTTTTTTTTTTTTATACATGTAACGTAGAAGAATCAAAGTACTAACTTCACAGTGTTCCAAGTCCAACTATGATGAATATGAACTTATAATATATTTAACACAAGGATTTAAGAGTAATGGAAAGTAAAGTTATTAACTTGTTCGCTCTTTATTTAGCTGCTCCTAAAGAGTTGGTAACCCACACAGACCCCTGATACAATAATTTGATGACTTAACAATTATGAAACAACACTATTGTTTTCTCCAAATTACATATCTAAAGTAACATGACTCATTGTCTCGTACTCTTAGAAATAATGTTTTATTTTTGAAAAATAAAAAGAAAAGAAATATGATGATAATAATTAGGGAAGTTGGGTTGGGGGTCGTGCGCGTTATGTTTATGTGTAGATGGCGGCTGAGGGCCTGGGTGTGTGTTTGTTCATCATTAGTCGCATGCTGCCAAACACACACATCCCTCTCTTTTATTAATTATTAATTTAAATCTAAACTTTCCAAACTTATCTTCCAAAAGTAAAACCATTTTCTATTAAACATAAATACTCTTGCTTTTAGTTTCAAATTATTATACCTACAAAATATCCACTTTAATTAATTTCACCTCTAATTTTATCCTACTCAATGAATAAATCTTTTTTTTTGCTCTTAAAATTGCATCAATTGTAATTATTCCTTAAAAAAAAAAATACTTAGTTGAATTTAATTAGAAATTTTCATGTACGAGATTGATTTTTTTTTAACAAAAAAAACCAATTTACAAAAAATTATTTAGATTGGACTGAGTTTTTCTCTAAAACAAATGTATGTGTTCAACATGATTAATACACAAGGATCCATTTAATAGACATTTGAATTTTAGTTTAGATTTTTTAAAACAAAAAGTGCGTTTGAAAACATTCTCAAATATTTAATCTAAAAATAAGATTTTTTATAAAATGAATGAGAGTGTTTTGACCACTGTTCAAAATAAGTTTTTTATTTTTTTAAACCATTTTTTATCAAAAAAGTTTAAATGTTTTTTTAAAAAATACGTTTTTTCTTAAATCATTTTAAGCACTCACTAAGTCTATAAACACTCATATATTACCTTATCTAAATTTTATTTTTTTAAAGAATAATTATAATAGGTAACTATTTGAGGTATAATAATTAAGTGGATAGTAACATTTTAAAAAAATACAAATATAACAAAGTAATAAACCAATATTTTCAATATAGATTGTCATTGATATACTTAGACAAATTTTGTTATGATTTTCTATGTTTGCAGTTTAAAAAAAAAAGTTTTATATATATAATATTTTGAATCTAATTATTATATTTGCAACTATCTTCTTCTCATTTAAATCTATTTTACATCAATATTTCTAAAAATCAAGTGAAATTTAAAAGCTAAAGATAATAGATTTTAAAGTTTTGTCTTAGTTTTTGAAATATGACGAAAAATTCAATCTTATATTTAACCTAACAATAAAACAAAAATGGTATAAATTTATAACCTCCACTGTCCATTAGATTTTAATAAATAAAATTAAATACATGAAATTTCTTCACGGTCAATATTTCAATACCAAAAAAAAAAAAAAAAATTGTAACTTTATTTTTACATGAAATCATTGCTCCCCCACTTACAATTATGATACTAAAATAGTGTTTTCCTCTATTTTTTTTCCTTCTATAAATCCCCTACAAATTGACTGACAAAAGTGTGAACAAATATAGGGTTATTTTCTTCTTTTATGAAAAGTGTACATAGTTTTTTAGTTTTACCTTAATACAACTCTTTATTATTATTGAAGCTGAAGTACCAATCTTTTTTACACTGTAATTCAAAGAAAAGAGTATCAATAATCTCTCTTTTTATAGACAAATTAGTATATGTAACTTAAAAATATATTTAGTCCCTTTGTTGTAAACTTATTTCTCTACAACTAGGATTCTCTACTTTCTCACTTGCAAAAAGTAATTAAATTTTGGTTGGGCAAGAAATTCCCCTCTTTTTAAAAAGTAATACGTAACGAGTCAACAGGTGCATTTATGTCTCTCTACCAAGCGCACTTATTAACACCCTACCATTTCACTCGTTACACTTTGTTCTAAGATTCAATTAGCATCAATCTTTTCCTAACTATCGTACGACAAATTTCTCTTGAAAAATTCTAAAATATGTTTGAGAAAACACTATTGTATCCGCTCCATAATGAAATGACAAATCTCTTTTCTTTATAAACAATTACTCTCAATTTTCCTTACAATGATATAGGTATGTATCCCTTACATATACTTGACTCAATTTTTAGCCAGTTGTGTACATTCACGAACGTTCATTACACATGAACAAAAAAAAAAAAAAAAAAAAGAATTTCAAAATCCAAATAATTAAAAAATTAAATTAAAAGTAGTAAATTGTTTTGAACCATAATTGGCGCTGCTATTATTAGTATAAATAGGAGGGCAGGAGGAGTGCGAAGTTTGCCACATAACCTATGTGTAAGTTAGTAATCAGCATATAATCATAGTAAACTAACTCCTATTTATAAGGCTAAATCCAGGGTTCCTAATCCGAAAAAGAGTTAGAGAAATGCTAATTTGTACCAGAGCCATTGGAATTAATTAAGATCATGGCTCATAGGATATTGTTGACAGACCTTTTATGGGAGGGAAGACACTTACCTCGACCTTGGCTTGTGAGGCCAAGACAAGCACGTTGGGTCATAAGAGAATATTTTTTTTTCTTTCTCAATCTCTTCGTTTTTCTATTCTTTATTTGCTCGTTTTTGTAACTATTTTAATTTTATCGTTAACACTCCATCCTTTTGAGTTCATGATTATTGGTCGTGATCCGGAATCAAAACTAAATTGTTTTATACAAATGCTTAACGACTACTTATAACCCTAAACCAAAATGTTCGATGGTATGTTTTTTTTTTAAGAAAATGAATGATTAAAGTCAAAATTTGTGGAAGATTATTCCACTAGCTTTTTCTCTCTCCATTTCGAAGTGTTGTAATTGAATGAGGTTGTCTAGTCAGAGCTAAGAGAAGGAAGGAATAGAGAGAGAGAGAGAGAGGACGAATGTGGGAGACAACTTTCAAACATTTGAAAGCTACCAACAGTTGACACAACGTCTTTTTAGGTCTTTCCAATGGGGCCCTTAATTATTTCTCCATTCTGCCCTTTTCCTTCCAATTCTCCTATATTTATATCTCCCCATTCCTCCCCAAATCTCTTCACAAAACAAAACAAAACCCATCTTCTCTTCCTTCTTTATTCTTTTTCTTTATAAAATTCATAATCTAATTAATAATGGCTGATCATGGAGGAGGCTCAGTTTCTGGGTCGTCAAGATTTTGGTGTTCAATTCCTGAGAAACTTCAACTCCATGGCGCCATGTTGGCCTTGCAATTCGGTTATGCTGGATTTCACGTTGTCTCAAGAGCTGCCCTTAATATGGGCATTAGTAAACTTGTGTTCCTTGTTTATAGGAACATCATTGCCTTTTTCCTTCTCCTTCCCTTTGCCTATTTCCTCGAAAAGTACTTTGCAACTCCTTTTTCCTTTCTTCTTCTTCTAATTCATTCATTTATTATGTACATCTCTTTTTGCTTTCATCATTTCTCACACAACAGTACTCATTATTTTATGTTCTCTCAGGAAGGAACGTCCTCCCATTTCTTTCAATTTTCTTCTTCAGTTCTTCCTTCTTGCCCTTGTTGGGTATGTCTCCCTAATTTATGACTATAGTACTTTTAGTTCAATTTCTAAGCACATACACCATATTTAAAGAATTACAAATATGACAAAATTCATCAATAATATACGTCAGCCAAATCATTTTATTTCTTTCAAACTTTTAATAGAGATGTTCATCAATAAACTCTAATAGCTAATAGCTGGTTTTAAATTAAGTTAGTTGTTTTTATATATATATACAACCTGCATATTTTTATATATCAACCTATTATATTTTATTTTATCAATAAAGAAACCTCAAAAAGAAAACTTTTACTTACTAGTGTGTAGGTAAGTATTGATACTTGTATGACTTAAAGAGTTGATATAATAAAATTTATCATAATAGTGTATTTAGTCTTTAAACTCTTAACTTTGTATGTACCAGAATCACGGCAAACCAAGGATTCTACTTGCTAGGTTTGGAGAACACGTCACCGACGTTTGCTTCAGCGATACAAAACTCAGTTCCAGCCATAACATTCCTTATGGCTGCATTACTCCGGCAAGACATCTATAATTTACACATCCAGAACTTTTAAAAAAATAATAATAAGATTATTGGGTGAGTACGTTTAAGTTAATTTTAATTTTATATGATTACACAGAATAGAACAAGTGAGACTAAACAGAAAAGATGGTATAGCAAAAGTGCTGGGAACAATATGCTGTGTAGCTGGGGCCACAGTGATCACTCTTTACAAAGGTCCAACAATATACAGCCCAACTCCTTCACTACAAATTGCACCCATCACCACCGCACCCATTTTCGCTTCACTTGGGGACGCATCCGGGAAAAGCTGGACCCTTGGCTGCGTCTTTTTGATCGGTCATTGTTTGTCTTGGTCTGGATGGCTTGTTTTGCAAGCACCCGTCTTGAAAAAATACCCAGCTCGTCTCTCTGTCACTTCTTACACTTGTTTCTTTGGGATAATCCAATTTGTCATCATCGCTGCCATTGCGGAGCGTGATGCTCAGGCTTGGCTCTTTCACTCTGGTGGTGAAATTTTCAGCGTCCTGTATGCGGTATGTATGTGATTTAAAATTTAAGTTGATGAGTTATAATAATATATTTTTTTATTTTTTTGGTTTGGTTTGGTATAGAAAGTGAGTGGGGATATATATAATTGTGTAATGCAGGGAGTGGTAGCGTCGGGAATTGCTTTTGCTGTACAGATATGGTGTATTCAAAGGGGTGGGCCGGTGTTCGTTGCGGTTTATCAACCAGTTCAGACATTGGTTGTCGCTGTCATGGCTTCCTTCGCCTTGGGTGAACAGTTCTTCTTGGGAGGGTAGGTCCTCTTCCTTTCTTACTCAATCTTCACACTCCTTTGCTTTCTCCTTCAAAATACAATTTCCTGCTTTCCATCACTTAATCATTTCTCTCAAAACAAATGTGAATTCAAATTTTCATTTGATAATTTTTAAAGAAAGACTATCAAGGTAAATACCCATTTCAGCTATTTAAAGAGCGTTTGAACCGGAAGTACTCTATTTAATGCTTGAGACTTTCATATTATACTCCTTAAATGTGCCTTTTGTATTAAAAATATCTATTTTTCTAACTAATGTTTACAAAATTCATGTAAAATTTTTAAATAGTAAAAAAAAAAAAAAAAAAGACAAAGGGATACTTATACGTGAGATGGAATATATAAAGAAGCAAAAAATTGAAATACTTATTTAAGAAAGCTGAAACTCATGAAAAAAATTACTGGAAAACAAATACAATTTGTAAAAGACAGATTAAAACCAAAAATCCAAATAACCCATAGGCAAAAACTAACTTGTTTCCTTTTACAACTTATGAGGAAGAAAAATATATTAAACGAGACAACTTTTACAATTCATTTGTAATAGAGAGTAATAGACCAAAAAAAATTATTATGTGTCTATATGTCTATCATGCTTACAGATATATGTATTGTTTTGTTGCAATTTATCGTAGATGGATTTGGTTATATTTTGATTCATTTTTTTATATTAGAAAACCGTAATTATATTTATAATTATAAGCTTTGTTTTTAAAAGCTAATATATATATATATATATATATATGATTATCAATTGGTTGAGACTTACAAAATTGCTTCATCTAATTTGACTCTTCCTTTGTAAAGAGTCCAAACACATACATCGAAAACTATGTAATATTTTAATATTTGATTAATTCATGTATCTAAACAAATTATCCAATAAATAAAACAGCCACAAAATTTTATCCTCACGCAGTAAACTTAAGATTCACTACCCGAAATCAATGAAATTAATTCTTTAAGATGAGTTATTGGGTGTTATATATATAATAAAAAAAGGAGAAGCTTAATTATATCACATTCACAAAGGTGGCGTCGTGGGTTAGACGTTCAGATCACAACTTTTAAATATTTATTTATTTAAAAAAGAATAGTAATAATAATAAATAAAACTTAACAACTTTAATCACCAATTAATTACTTTATATATATATATATATATAAAAGAAATCAGTATTATTTATTTATTATATGATGGTAGCTACGAAAATGATTGTTAATAATGAATGTGAGGGTGATGTACACACCACAGGATCATTGGAGCGGTATTGATCATCGCCGGTTTATACTTCGTTCTTTGGGGAAAAAGCGAAGAGAGGAAATTTGCACTTGAGAAGGCTGCCATCCTCTCTGCTCCCGACCACAGTGGTAACAATAGAACACCTCCACACATCATCAAGCCCTCCTCCATTACTCAGCCACTTCTCATCCATTCTTCAAACGACAGCAACGTTTGACTTTCACCAGACTCATAAATCTTTCAACTCTCACTTCTTCTTTTTTACCTTTCCAAAAGAAAAGAACAGCGCTTAATTATAAAACAAGGTTATGTGTGTATTAAGATTTTCTTTCATCTTTTTCTTTTTCTTTTGGCCATCTTTTGTTGACTTGGATTTTTTTTTTTTCTTTCTTTTTTCTCAATGGCTTTTGTTAATTAGAGATGGGTTGGGGAAAAGGGGGAAAGCCAAGGGGGGTTGAAAGAGAGATTCATATGTGAAGAGGGATGAACTTGTATTGATCATCAATGCCACTTTCAGTTTGTGTGGGCTCTAAACCCCATCTTCCTTTCCTTTTTTTTTTCTTCCTCTTTTTTCTTTTTTAATATCTAGGTCTCATTTAGTAATAATTTTGTTTTTATAAGTTTTGTTTGCTTTTTAACAATAACTTTATAAATACCACTATTTTGCTTTTGTATGATTGGTTTGTCTACATTTTATGAGTATTTTCTAAGTCTAAACTAAATTTTGAAAATTAAAAAAAAAAAGAAAATTTCAAACAACACTATATGGCCGACGATTTAATATTTATCAAGATAGATAGAAGCATAAGGTAATATGTTTAAATTTGTGCCATTATTTTTCTCTACAATTAGTATTGATACTTACACCTAAAATCACTATCTGTGTTTAAATTTACACATGAAAAAAGAAAAAAATAAAAAGCTTGTGACCGACAATCTAAACCATGATATAATAATGAAGGTGATTAGTTTAATGATGAGTGATTAAATTTATAATTAGGGATGAGAAATGGGTTTGTATTATCTTTTTGAGAATGGATCTTCTTTTTAGCCAAAATATCACTTTTCCATGTGTAGGAAGGTTTACTTTTTTCTTGGCTTTAGAGTTGTTTGGGGAAAAGGGAAAAGGAAAAGAAAAGAAAAGGAAGAAAGAAACAGGTCGTGCTCTCCTGAATTGTTGCTGTCTCCCTAGTGGAAATGTTGTTTTGAGAAAAAAGAGATTCAAAAAGCATCATTTAGATTAATCAATATAATAATATAATAGCTAGAGAGAGGGAGAGCAATTAACATATAGCTTTGTTTGGTAGGAAATAATAATGCAAAGTTGGGCTCACACCATCATTTCATGAGATTAGATTCGATGACAAATTAGGTATGTAATAATTAATAAACATAATGAGTAATATGAATGTTAATTTTCATAAATATAATATATTTTAGTTTGGGCAACAAAATAAAAAAGTACATGATATTAAAAAGTAAATGTTTGTCTTTGAATATTGCATACGATTTTTTACTTCTTTTTTTTCCTTCTTCGATTTATTCATCTCTTCTTCATATTATTAATTTTTTCATATTATTATTTCTTCTTTTTTATATTAAGTTCGTGATTTCTTCGTTTCCTTTTCTAAAATTTCTTTCTTCTTCGTCTTTTTTTTTTTCACTTCTTCAAATTCTCACTTGGCAAACGATCTCCGTCATCTTTCATATATTTCCTCTTCTAAATGTTAATGGTTTTAGTTCAAGATCGTGTACTAAATATAAAAGATCTTGGTACATGATCTTGAATATAAATAGTTTAGATCTTTGTACTCGATCGTTTAGATTTGTATATACACGATCATGTACCAAATCTAAACGATATTAGTACACAATCTTGTACCAAATATAAAAGATCTTGGTACACAATCGTGAACCAAGATCATTTAGATTTGGTACACGATTGTTTAGATCTTGGTACGCGATTGTGTATCATTTTCTACACGATGACATATCATGATTGTTTAAAAGAAGAGGCATGTGTGTGGTCAATTATTCGCGTGTCGACTTGAACATTTTTTATACTACTCATTGTGGACATGTGAGTTTTTTTCGTTTTTAAAATTGTTCTATATGTTGTAAATATTTTATCGGTTTGTTATGTTTTTTAAACAACCCTTAATATGAATATAGTATTACAATATAAAAAGAAATCTATGTATGTAACAAATATACATGTATATGAAGTCATTTTCCACGCCATTGACTACACTATGTTTTTTTTTTCTATTATGGTTAATTTCATTATACTACAAGAGAAATTGGTTATGTAGTCACAAAACTAATTTTGTTCTTGAAAAGGTATTTATAGCAACTACGTTTTGCGGCATAAAACGCTTCAAAAAGGTCATTATTAGCAACTACGTATTAAATGGAGCCACTAAAAAGTTTAGCAAAATATAAACCAACGCCACAAAATATATAATTTCTAGAACAACTTCATTAAAGGAACGAAGGCGTGTTTGAACGGTTGACCGGACGGCGGCGTGCTTACGAGTTACGAACAGTTGGTGAACTGTTGTTGCAGAAATCGAACAAAAATGGGTGAGGACGAAATCGAATGGTAGCAAGTCAACGTGAAAGAAACTTCAACAAACTGTGCTACATACGATCGGTTGGTGAGATTTCGATTTTGATACTTCCTTCTTTGATTTCGTCCTATTTTCTTTTGATTGTTGGTCAATTTTATGTTTCTTTTATGACTACGATAACGTTTGTTGCGTAGAAACCAATATTGCTAGAGGAATTATTCATTGTTTTTTCCCCTTAAATTAGTGAACCCTCCCCCGCTTATTGTTCCTGTGATAAGCTTTGAATGAATGCTTTGTTGTTGGCTCTCCTTCTCTCTTTTTATTGGATTGGATTGTTTTGAGCTTATTAATACTTTATTTTATAAGAGTATGGATTCGTCTGAGTTAGCAGATTTTGTTGAGGACATTAAGGTTTTAGTTGTGTCGGCTTTTGCCTGTCCTTTTAGTGGTGTCTGCGTTCTCCGAATTAGTTAGGTCGGTTGTGTTGCATGGTAATTAGAGGGGGTTGTTTTGTGCTCTCCTCTTCTTGTCTCTTCGAAGAGAGGATGGAGCTTCTTGTGTTATCTCTAATTAGTTATCTCATCCATTGGTTAGGATTGTGCTCTTGTTAGCTTTTCTATATCAAGTTTTTTTTTTTTTAAAAAAAGAAATAGTGAACCCTAAGTGATGGATTGCGGTTGTATACCCTTGAACTTAAGCAATTAGTAAAAAGCGGATAATTTGTGCTATATTTTCAAATGTTTATCCTATTAACTTTAAAAATATTAATAATAATAAAATGGACTAAGAAGAAAGGCAAATTAAGAAGTTTACTTTGGAAAAATAGAAAATTTATTTTTAAATTGTTAGAATAGCAAAACTGAAAAATCTGAAAAATAAATAAATGGAACAATGTCTCAAATGCCCCTACCCAATTCAAAAACGGTTCTAAATACAATTGTTCACCTAAAACCCAAATACCCTGTAATTAAATTACACATCCTTGTTGAAATTGTGCATGTTTAGGTATTCAAAGTCGAAAAGAATCCAGCTTGACTACCTTCCACTTTCCTAAATTCCACCAAATCTTCAAAGTCTTCGATCATTTGCAAAAAAGATTGGAGCTTCAAGCTTCTCCTCCTCGAAACCTTCAAAGTCTTCATACATTCAGTGCAAATCAAAGAATTTTCTTCTTGTCAACCATCTTCTTCATCAAACTGATTACAACCATCTTCTTCATCAAACCGATTATAGATTCTTTTTCGTTTCGCGCAAAGGTGAGATTCTTCAACGATTTTTCTTCTTCGCTCGTTTAAATTACAGCAATATATCCACTTGATTTTTAGGAAAGATACAATGTAATTACATCCAAATACATTGTATTCGATATCAAACATCAACCACATACGTTGTATTCTCCCTTTCCATCTTCTATCCTCTTTGGTCTATTCCAAAAGATCTAAATATTAATATTATTTTAACTTCAAGGGGTAATTAAGAAAAAATACAACAAAACCTCAACAACCACAAAGTCACTAAAATCCGACGACTGACGGTGGCTGGAAGTTTTGGCATAATCGGTGAACGAATGCAGATGAAGGAGACCAGCCCGACTGGGCGTGGGACGGGCGAAGGAACAAGCGGCGCAAAGGCGCTTGGCTTCAGATGAAGTAAACATGCGACTAGCAGCGTGCAGTGGAGGAGATGTTTCCTTGCAGCTTAGTTCTCGATTAACAGAATGGAGGGGATGGCTACAAAGGTGGAAATCTCGACTGGACGAAGAACACTCAAAAGGAGATGGAGGTATCGGCGGCAGCTAGGGTTTGGTGAGAGTGAAGAAGATGATGATGAATAGTAATAATAATATTTTATTAGTTTCCCTTAAATATCTTCCTTTTCCTTTTTTTTCTTTTTCAATTTAAATCAAACAAATCTTTTCTTCTCAATTAATTCCTTCCAAAAATAAAATATTCATTTTTTATAAATATTTTGGAATATAAATAATGCGAAAATGTTAAATTTATGTTTGATATTATTTTGGAGATATAAAGATAATCTTAGTACGATTTTAGGGATGATAAAATTTTAAATTCAAATTATTATTAACAATAACTATTTTTATAAATTTTAAAATCAATTTTAATATTTTGGCGGTTTCAAATCAAAATTTAAAATCTATTTTTAAATAACAATTATGGAAAATAGATAAAGGATATTAACAAGATAATCCTAAAATTTGAAACTCTGTTTGACATTATTTTAGGAAATCAATCAAGTACCACGATTATAGGGGAAGATCAAAATTTTCTTAGAATAATCATATATACATTAAATGCATCATAATTATAGGGGTAAGATACAATTTTAATTTTAACAACCAGAACTAAATAAATTGTTAATTACTTGATTTGAAACCTACAAACACGAAAATCTGGAATAAATTGCAGACTTAAATCTAGGGGATGTTGATTCAATCAAATTCATTCCGAAAATAAATATTTATTTAATATTTTTACACAACTGAATGATTTGCAAATACACTGTATTTGTGATTCTGGTTTATATTCCATCATATTCCATCATTTTAACCTACACAAGTACACTGTATCTATTGGATAAGAATTTTCCTCTATACAAGTAAAATCGGCTAAAAATATAAAAAAATAAAATTCTTGTATTTATATTTGACATAATTTTAGGGAAGGATCTAAAATTTAAATTCAAATTGTTATTAAATCTATATCATGTATTATTTAATAAATTATACAAAATAACATGTTTCGTTAAGATTTATCAAATTTGAATGTTATTTACAAAATACAGTGAATTTGTGCTATTTTCAATATCCTGTCTCGTTTTTTTGACCTATTGAAATAAATTGTATTTGGAATATGTGAAATCAAGATGTAATATCATTACATATATCTAGGGAATGATACTACATCTTGATGACCAAATTTTTTTATCTTTTTTTGTGTATCCTAAATCTGTTGATTGGAATATGTTTGTATAATAGATGACTATGAGATTTTGAAGATTGTGGATCACAATTATGGTATATTTGAGACTCTTACACTACAAGATTATGGAGTTATCGCGACGCCAGAAACGACATCACTAAAAGCAAGTCGGCGTTAGTAGACTTTTCGCGACGTTTGCCGCAAGACGTCGGCATATGCACCTTTCCGCGACGTCTAGAACGAGCTGCGTTGCGAAAAGTGTACCCGACGTGCTTTCCGCGACGTGGTTGCTAACGTCGTGCACAACGTGACAGTAGCCTTCCGACGCAATTTGGGGTTTTTGGTGACGTTGCAATGCGTTGGGGAAGACCGTAATTATTGTAGTGTTACTAGATGAAAATAAATGTAGATATTAACGTAATTTGAAAACACGTCTCAAAATAATTATTCCTACCATTGGCACAATAAAACAATTTTTTAAAAATAAAAATCAACCAATTAGCACAATTTTAGGGGAAAATAAAATTTTAAATTCAATTTGTTATGAACAATACGTATTTTTGAGGTATTTAAATTAAAAAAAATTATAAATATTTTGGAATATAAATAATCCAAAAATGTTAAATTTATGTTTGTCATTATTTTAGGGATATCAATCCAATAACACAATTTTAGGAAAATTTACAAGAATTTAAAATCAATTTTTAAATGGTAGTAAATAATATCTATAGAAAATGTTCCTAATTTAATGATAATTACATACAAGATTGCATTGCCGTTATGTTATCATTTATTCCATAAAATAATGCTTAACAATTTATTATTATTAATATGGTCAATCCGAATATGGAATAATTGCTATATGCATAATTATAGGGAAGATACACCATTTATATGAAGTTGTTATTATATAAAATGTATAATTTTAGGTAAAAGATATTATTTTAAATTCAAAATTTTGAATATCCAACGAAGCCTACAATTAAGCAATAGGATAATCTGTTGTAAATTTAAGGCATGAATCTAGAATTTAGTTAAATGAGATCAATAGATAAAATAAATATTTATTTAATATTATTATAAAATTGAATGATATCCAAATACATCGTAATCGTAATTATGTGTTATGTTCTATTGTTTTACGATTCACAAATACATTGTAATTAACAAAATGATATTCATTCTATCAAGAGGTAGAATCGGTTGAAAAATTCTCAAAAAATAAATATCTTTTACAATTTTGCTAAAAATCAAATTATTTTATATGTTTGCTATTTTCCAAATAAGATTTTTTAGCAAATTGGAAACGTGTGAATTTATGGTTGTTTGTTAATCTCAACTTTACCTCTAATTGTAGGATACTTTGTAGGTTCAAAGTACCGTGTATTTTAATGGATCGATCAAGGAGAAAGGTAGCTAGATTTGCAGCTTATTTTACAAATCCGATTATTTAGTTATATCCTATCTAAAATTAGAATTTATTTGCCCATTAATCGAATATCTCAAATAGATTCTCAATTAGTTATCTCATTATAACATAACTAAAACTCAATCTTTAATGAATATATTTAATAAATGAATAATATTTTGAAACTATATAATTAATTAATTCATAATATATATATTTTAATTAGATTCCGAAAATATTGATTTATGAAATAATTTATTTTTAATAATTTTTGAAAATATGTTTATTTATCTTTTCTTTTTTGTTGTTTTGAAGGGACATTTCTAAAAATAGCAAAATAAATTAAAATATTTACAATTATAGTAAAAACTTTTATTATATCACTGATAGCCATTGATAGACTTCTATTATTGTCAATCAATGCTACTGATAGAAGCATATCAGTGGCTACCAGTGTTTATTATTGATAGAATCTAAAATTTTTGTTATAGATTGTAAATATTTTGTCAAATTTTTTACTTTTGACAATTCACCTATTTTGAACTATATTTTCTACATTTTCGCAATCTATATTTAAGATATTCAATTAATATAGGGCAAAATTGAAATTTTGTTATATGTTTAAATTTAAAAAATATGGGACAAATTTGAATTTCTGAAATAAGTATTTTTAATAAGTTTTGAAAACATGTATCTTTATCTTTTTCATTTTTATTATTTTAAATTGTATCATTATAGGTTTTATTTTCTACATGTTCATAACGTATATTTAATTTTTTTTTAATAGATTTTATAGTTAGCTTTCCATTCTATCTTTAAAAAATGTTCACAATGATGTATTTTGTATAAGTTTTTTAAATATTGTTATTTATGTTATTTGTCTTTATTATTTTAATGTTATTTAAAACTAATTTGTATACTATATCTTATTTGTTTAAAATTATTTGTATATTAGTTACATTCTTTATACTACATCTTTACAATATATTCTTAAAACTTGGGTATGTTATATAATTGGATAAAATAGAATTATAACAAACAAGCTTTTGTTACGGCTTTACAACGATGAAAGACTATTTTTTATGGTAGATGGATTAAATATTTTCGGTATCTCGATTATCTTGTTGTTGAGGTATATGTTTCATTTTCATCTTTGTTTCAAGAATTTGTTTAATGTATTCAAAGTAAACTTTTCAGTCCTCCAATCTACCGTGTCTTGTTTTCATGGTTGTTGACTCCGTATTGACTGGTACTGTGGAAAGGAAACATATTTTTATATTGAACTACCTAGTACCCAATGTATTTAATGATTCTAGGCAGGGAATTAATAATAGGAAATACAAGGTATTTTGTATTCACATTTTTCATTTTATGAATGGTAAAGTTTTCTTAAATTCTTGAAATTTTAATTTAAATAGGCTTAAATTTTCACTTTTGTTAATACACTAATTTTTTCCTTCTATCTTGTATATTGATTTTTTTTTTCAATTTCAACAAATACAAAAATATTTAGGGGCATTTTTAAAAATAGCAAAATAAATTAAAATATTTACAAGCTATAGCAAAATTTTGGATTCTATGATAATCTTCTATCACTATCAGTGATAAAATTTGCTATAGGTTGTAAATATTTTGTAAAATCTACTATTTTAAAAAAAAAAATGCAAGTATTTATGTATTTATTTAATTATATATTAGAATTGAAAACCAATTTACAAGATTTAATTTATTTCACTTTTATTATTATACTATTTTTCCTTCTATCTGGGAATTTGTTTTCCAATTTCAAAAAATACAAAGTATTTATTTAATTATATTTTAATTTATTTTTTATATTTAGCAAATATAAAATATTTATTTAATTATATTAAAATTGTAAACGAACGTGTACAAGATGGTTTAGTTGTTAGATGAAGAAATTTTTTTTTATTAAATGACTAGGTATCCGTCTGTTTTTTAAATATAAGTAAAATCATATTTTTTTATATATAAAAATGTAACGCCCTAAAAAAAAAAAAAGTAATAATAAAATAATATTATTTTATTATTAAACATTATTATATTATTATTATTATTATTATTATTATTATTATTATTATTATTATTATTATAAAAAAAAAGGGGGGCAGCCCCCCTCTCTCCTTCCCCGCGTGCAGGCCCCCCCCCTCCATTTTTTTCTTTTCTCTTCTTCCTCTCCCACTGCCCTAGCCGCCGACCACCACCGTCGCCCAGCCGCATCGCGCCCGCCGCCCAGCCCCGTCGCCTTGCCCCGTCCACTTCTTGTTCGCGAGTCGTCCCAGCCGCGGATTTGAAGCTGACGCACCCCTCCCCTGTTCCTTCCGTCCGACCGGCGAAGCCCAGCCGTCTGTCTCCATCCGTCACGCCCCGAGCCGACGCACCCCTCACACTTCGCGACCGAGCCCAACCGAAACGCCCCTCTCCGCCGCGTTTTCTCCCCTCTCCTGTCCGCCGCTCCTCTCCTTCCGTTCATCCGGCAAAGCCGCCGTCCGTCCCAGCCGCACGCCGACGCCCAGATATGCACTTCCCGCCGTTCCCCAGCCGCAGGCTGACGCCCGGATCTGCACGTTCTGCCGCCCGCTGCCATCTGCACGCCACCGCCTGACTCCATACGCGAAGCCCAGCCGCCGCCGCCTGCCTCCGTCTCAGATCTGTCCGCGCGTCCTTCTCCATCCAGCCGCGGATCCGACGTCCATGTTGTAACTTCATTGGTAAGGATGAAATTGATGAATTTGGGGATCTCCATTGAAAAATTCGATTTGTGGATGTTGTTAAATTGATTGCTTGGATGTTCGATCTTAGGTTGAGGGTAACGCTTGAAGTCGTTGGGTTCACAACGAACAAATTGTTAATTGGAGCTCGTTTCGTGAATTTGAGTTGTTGGCAAACGTGGGATTCAATCAAGGGGTTAGAATAACGCTAAGGTAAGAGACTTTCTACTGGACTCAATAAATATTATTTGGATGTATTGGCTGCATAAATCGTACCGTTGTACTGAGTAGGGATAACAATTATGATGTGTATGTTTGAATGTGGACTTGTGGTTGAATGCATGCTAAGACTGTCTGGTTATGTATATGTACAAATATAAGGATGTGGGCATGTCGGAATCTCATAGACTTTACTTAGATAAAGTGTGGCTGAAATGGATAAATTGTTGCGTAAACCAAATGAAGGATATACAACTATGGTAGTGTTGTTATGAATGGAAGGGATATCATGGTTGCGCCGTTGTAGACTAAGGTGAATGTTATGGTTATTTATGTTGATGACTGATGTATGGATATGTTGATGACTGACGTATAGATATGTTGATGACTGAGGTATGGATATGTTTTGATTGTCTCTGGGTGAAATTAGGATGATATGGTTGTTGAGGTTAGATTGGAAGCTTAGGGGATAAGGAAATTTGATTGTATTGAGAATGATTTTTAAGATGTTTAGAATGGACTGAGGGGATAAATTATTAGTTTCCTAGTGGATAGTTACCCTGCGGGTGTCCTTCAGGATCATCCCCTTTATGTGCATCCTTCGGGAGCACTAGACTGATATGTGCATCCTTCGGGAGCACTAGACTGTGACTGTGCAGGGTACACCATAGGATGCTAATAATTTATTGTTCCCCTAACGGGACCAGTAGCGGGTCTCTTACTGAGTATATTAATACTCACTCTTTTTATGTTTAACTTTTCAGGCAAAGGTAACATGAGGGGCAGACCGACGAGGGACAAGAAGGACTCGTGAATTTTGCCATAGGGGTCTGTCTTTAAACTGCTTCCGCTGACAGTTTGAAAAATATTTTGATTTAACTAAGTCTACAATAGTTAAATTTTTTTTGTAAACAGCACATTGTAAATTTTGTATTTTGGAAATAGGGTTCGATTAAATTTTCCTTCGTTTTCTTACGGTTTCAACTGAATATTCTTATGTCTTTTGTCAACAAACGGTTTTGGGTCAAATTGACGACTTAGACGGTCAGTCCGAAAAGTCCGGGTCGTCACAAAAAAAATTATATTATTGAGTTTCTAATTTAAAAAAATGAAAAATTATCTTAAAAATTTAAAGATGGTTTGTTATTTAATATTTAAATTTGAGATTCTTAATCAAATTGTAATTTATTATTTATTTATATCTTAAAATTATTATTTATTTATTAATAATTTATATATTTAATGTGAAGTTGTTGGGATTTTGCTTTTTTTTTTATATATTAATAATAATTTTTTATGGTTGGTTATATTGTTGAGATTTTGTTAAATTATATTAATAATATGTGTTCTTTTAAAATTTAAGATTTTTTTAAATTAAATCGTAATTTTAGTTATTTGTTGTTATGTAACTGAATTTTTTTATTAAAATTTTTTAGACACGTATTGCTATTTTTTAAAGAGAAATTCGATGGATACGACCAATTCATGATACTGTTTGCATCAGTACAAGTTTATGACCAAGTGAATGTTCTTCGATATTGACGAGTTCATCTACATGATGCTCCAAAGAGCATCATAAAATCGGTTCTGGATTCACATTCAGAGTACTCTCAATTTACAATTGAGTAGATGTCGATAGCAACATGATGAAGTGCGACTGGTTGAAGTAGAGTACTATTTAGTTGGTGGTTATTTTGTGAACGACGTTGTGGTCGCGGTTTTGTGAGGAATTCGTCATATGGCAATGTATTTTATTGAGAAGGGAAAGTTTGATATGGACATGGAGATGAAGAATTAAGATGAAGTTTGGTTGGAAAATTTGAAAATTTTAAGGGCGGGAAGTAAGGGATGGTTAGTGTTTTGCTTGGAAAAAATTAAAGAAAATGTTAATTGATTTGGAATGTGTGATTCAATTAGGGATATTTTGGTTTCTGAGAATTATTGTATTTGTAATGTGAGTTTTTTTATAGTTGACGATTAAGACTAGGAACATTTAAGGCATTTTCATAGCAATTTTTTTTTTTTTTTGATTTTATCATATTAACAATTAAAATAAAATCTTGTCATTTATCTAAAGTAAACTTTCAAATTTGCTATTTTTCTAGTCATTCTTATTCTAAGAGTTGCTATACGATGATATACGTTCCTATTTGTTAAACCAAACGGCCCAGCTCAAATATGGAGGTTTTCTTTTTCTTTCAATTAATATTGTTGTTTTTTTAACTTATTATATGAACATATATACATACATATAGTTATTTTGAAACACATTATTCAAATATCGTAGTTTTGTCGTTTATCTCGGTATCTTTGGAAGACAAAACTCCACTTTTTATATCGAAATGGAGAATATCATTAAATTTATTTTTCTAAAATAATGTTTCCCAAGTGACTGCAAAATTTATTCATATTGAATGGTTTAGTATCGTTGACGTCTCCATACACTAATTGTATCAAAGAAAATAAAAATAATTGATTTGTTTTTTTAATTTTTGTTTTACAATTTAAATAAAATAAGTTAATTTTCATAAATATAACAATACACTAAAATATTTACGGGCCCGTATAAGAAAATCAAAAAGCCCATAAAGCTGGCCATTTTTTAAATATTCTAGGTTTGCTCTTGTCGCGACTCTGATTTCTTCTTCTTCCTTTCCATCTTCTTTCTTCTATTTTTTTTCTGCGATTTTTATTTTCCTTTCCAACTTCTTTTGTAATTTTTCGTTTATATATATATTTTTTAATCATGATCTATGTTATCAATTAATTATTTTCTTTTTCAAAGTGTTATTTGGTTCAAGATTGGTTATAGCATAGCCACACATAATATTGAAACATGCTTTAACAATATAATTCTTTAAATTTTAGTTTAGAAAAATACCTAAGTGTTTGAAGGTGCATCCTCTTCCTCTTCCTCTCCTAGATCCAACTTCTTTTTAATGTCCGTCCACCTTTGTTTCCATTTTGCAAGCTCACTAGTTAACTTTTCATTTGCTTCTTTAAGATATGTCATCTCATTTTTGTCTTTTTCACGTGTAGATGACACATTACTACCTAACCATTCACCACTTTTTAGGTTGACAGATTGCATTGAGCGACTCCCTAATACAATTTCACATGCCTTCGCACTAGAGATAGTTTGAACACCAGCTTCAGTTGACTCTGCAATGACTCGTTGCATTTCCAACTATATGAAAGATCTAGTTAGATTAAATATATTGAATAATAAATGAATTTACTTAGTCATGACAAAACAAACTTACGTATGCATCTTTCGCCTTATCATTTATCCATCATTCTTTTTCACGAAAATGCGTTTCATGGAATACCTCTATCTCATCAACATCACAACCTTTTTTTTTTCTATAAAAAGAATGCAATTGAGATTTTAAAAAAAAGTCATACAATAGTGCAAAAGATAATTACAATGAATTGACATACCAATTCATGTTGAACTAGGAGGAATGATTTCGCCCCAGTGACATGGTTGAACTTGACAGCATAACGACTTCTTATGTTTGTCTCTCGTTTTTTCTAATTGAAGTAGTGATAAGAACAATTACACCATATTAATGTAAAAAAATTTGTTGAACTAAGAAAAACATACCTTCCATGCATCAGTTTCCCATCTATCACACAGTATGTTCCAATCCTCATGTGTTATCCTGTCTGGTGGATTGGCACGAGCTTCAATAGGATCATCAAATTCACAGTAATCTTTGTGCAAGTCTGCTCTAAATTCTCTGAAAGTATTCTGCATCTTTTCTTCCAAATACTTTCTTACAACCATGTTAGTGGGGTCAAATTCAAAATGTGTCTATATATTCAACAATATACATATAAATTGACTGCTTTTACATTTTAAAACGTACACTACAAGAAATTTTAGTTACGATAGCATTAAAAAAATGTTATCGTAGACTTTTGATACCGTTTTCAAAATGCTGTTGTAGCCCATGTTGTTGAACCTCCATGACTTTTCTATAGCATTTTTACAATGCTATCAAAAACGCTATAAAAAGTCTGTTGTTATAGCACATATTTGTTGTTATAAAAATTTATCATAGTGTGAAAAAAAAAGTGCTATTAAAAATTTTGGATGATGTTTTTTATTGCGACGGAAAATCGCTATCAAAACGTTTCAATAACATTTTTAATGATTTGTGAAAATGCTATAGAATTGTTTTTGTAGCATCTTGTACATTCTGTCGTAGTCAATGTTATTGAAAGTATTCGACTTTTCATAGCGTTTTTGTAGAGCTATTAATAACACCATAGAAACATTCCATTATATTTAAAATATTACTATAAAAAGTTTTTATACAAATTAAAAAACATTATAAATGATGCTCAATAACTATTTTAGATACGTTATGAAAGCCTATTATTTTTCTATTAGCATTATTCATCGTAACGAGGATGGATTTTAAAGTTAATGGACTTTCTATAGCATTTATGTAGTTATAAACACATCATGAAACCACATGTTGTCCCCATACCAATCACCTAATAAAAATTAAAAAAGAAACATCATGATCTAGACAAAATTAAAAAAGAAACATCACATATAACTAATGACCTAGACATGCAATACTTGAAAAATTGGAAAACATGGTCGATTTAATGGGCTTACTTGCCCCATGTATGTTCCAACCCATAATTATCACAAGCGACCGATAGAATAACACCAAAATTTTGTATACCTAATGAAATAAAAAGTGAAAAAAAAATCTTTATAGTAGTAGTGCAGCTTTCTTTGACTCGGTAGTTTTAAGTTTCAAAACCTTCGTACAATCCTTTTCCTTCATCATGATGGGTTGAAGCCGAAGCTCCATTCTCTAGCTTTGGATTTTTCTTTGAAGTGATTGTATCTACTTCTACGAGTTAAGGATTCCATCAATGTTCACCATCAAGCCCTTCAATGACCAAATGTATAAATGATAAACAAAAACAAAATCATGACGTCAGGTCAGGATTCAAAACAAGCAACAGACAATCCAATCCATGGATGACTCGACTAGTATCCTAAACAACAAGATCCAAGGTTTCAATATTAATTGTTAGTACGTTGATAAATCAATTGCACTCTATTAAAAATAAAGTGAATTTGTTGTGTGTCAGTGTTCTATGCAACACGTACACTAGAATCACATGAACAGAGTAAAAACGAAAAGAAATTAAAACGATCAAGATTAAGACAATTATGACAAAATCTATCATTCATTGCACCAATCTCATCGTAAGACCATTCATCCAATGTTATTGACAAAACCTAAACCAAAATCAATAATGTCCTTACAACTACAACTCTTATTTATCTATCACAACACATAACCAAAAAGGTAGAAGCTCTAAGTTCAAGCATAATTTTCTAATACGAGAAAGGAAGTAAAACCCTCTAGTGTTCTCTTTCTTTAGAAATATTCAAACAACAACATCATTGACCAATATTCCAAGAGCTTGCTATGATCTTTTATTCACACATCAGCATCTATTAACACTGATAATTACACTAGACAACGATTACAAATTTTGCACATGGTGGCTTATTCAAGTTTCAAACTAACTAGAGCAATTACTAATGTGATAAACATGACCTTGAGTTTTTAACTATAATCTAGATTGTATCAATGTACAAAATCTTTTTTTTGTTTTTGGGTAAAGATACACGAACAAAACAATGGAATTGGAAGGGGGAAAACACCTTTTTAGGAAATTATTCCCATTAGTAATCTCTATTGTTTCTTCAAAGTCTCTAATGTCGATTTGGTTGTTAGCAGGATCATTTGATGCCACATCCAAATGAGTTGATATATGTTTTCTGAGATGCATGTATGCATTCTGCTCTTTCTTCTTTTGCAAGTGTTGGATACTTAGCCTAGAAGAAAAGATTATATCATCAACAAAAATTTAAAATTAAATCAAGTTGAACAATTAGCAAATCAAAAGCTCTGTAAAGAGATAAGGTAAACTATCATGTTTGGCAAAGCACATTCATCTTCATCAATAACTGATTTTTCTTTTTATAATAAACAACTCAAACGTTCATTAAGAACTCAATTAATTCAAAACAGAAAAAATATGCTATTTTATCTAGTTAAGCGTGAACAATTTTCTAATATAAAGATTAGTGATAGCATTTATCAAGCTTTGTGGGAGTAAATAGTACCTAAGACAGTACAAAATTGACTAGAATAAATTTGTTTTCTATTTCTCAAAAGCATTAACCCAAGAGTGGATAAGGAACCATCGATTTAGTTATTATGGTTATTTCTAATATCTCTCGAACATGATTTCGAATTTCTTTGAGAAATCTTGAAGGTTGAAGTATCTAAAGGAAATGCTAGAGTTAGCTAAATTTGTCCACCATTATATGATAAAAAATATTCAACATAAACAAACCTGCAAATCAGAGTCCATCAAGATATACAATATAAAAAGTTTATGTCAAACATGAGTTGAAAAGATTAAAAGTGGAGTCATATCGGAAGCCTGAGTATTCATCAATTCAAATGCAGTTTCAAAACCAGAATCTTTATATGAAAATCCAACTTTAAAAGTTTCATGGATGATGTTCACATGCGAATTGAGAGTTCGTATTAGCTGCTCTTTATCCAATTTTAATTTTAACATGATAGATATCTTGAAAGTATTTTAGCTAGAATTAAAATATTTTAATTTTAACTAGAATCTAATTTTAACATGATAGATAGAAGGATATCTTGAAAATATTTCCATGCTACAGGGATATATGCACAACCATGTTAACTTCCACACTCATTTCACAGACTGGACATACCTGCAGTTTAATAATATTTTCAATCTTAAAACTATTGTAGCTATCATCTTTAAGACTTGTGATGAATAGAATTATGCACTCCACCATGCACACATGAATTCACTCTTGGCTAAAATGAAGACATATTGAACAAGGAGATGAGTGATAACAACATTAAAATCATGCTCCGCAATCTCCAGCTCCCGTTTTGCAATCGTGACAATAAAAGCAGCTTCTTTCTTCTTTGCCTTTTCTAGCTAAAGGACGAAACACATATTACATTTAGCATGGAGAAGTTCTAGAAGGAATGAAATTTTACAAAAATTACAAGCATACTAACCTGTATAGAAGGGAGCAACCTAGCAAATAAAGAAACTTATGCTATTGACACAAAAAATAGGGAGTAATGCAATCAACAAACTGTCAAAAAGCTTAGAGAAAAGTGTCTCGGTTGTAAAAGTCAAGGCCAAATCATAATAAAAAAACTAATAGATATATCACATTAAACAAAATAACAGAATACTTGAGCATCATTCACAAGTAACTTAATTAGATGGAAAGTACTCATTCCAAACTAAAATTTAATCTAAGATAGAAAGTGGGAACATTCCGGAATCAGGAGTATACAAGTTAAAGAATAAGTATCCCTGTTCTCTCAAAACAATTAAAATCAACGGAGCATCTTTAGAACCAAATTAGAACACCATTGATTAAAATCCTTCTTCATTTTCTCGTATCTCAAACGATTTATCAGCTACTGGTCCATTAAAAAATCCTTCTTTCTCCAAATCCACAAAATCCTCATGTGCACTCATCTGGAAGGAACATTTTGTTTGTATGGAAGGACGAACAAATCAAACTTGCATACCGAAACCAGATCCAGTATCCTTAGTGAAAAGAGTCAACCAAGAAGTACCAATATGCACAACATAATCAAAATAGAAATTCAATTCATTTATTGAAATTTCACACAACACAACAAAAAACAAAAAAGCGCACCAAAATGATCCATATTTAACACAAAAAATAAAAATACATCTTACCGATGCTCATTGAAGATGGTGAACTTGGGCGAATGAAGGAGTTACAAACAATAGACTTGGGTGAACGACGTTGACAACAAACGAGGTTAAAGGGACTTTTATTGTAGTTACAAGCAACTTACTGATGCTATTGACACATTTGTAAATATTTCCATTTTATATGATGTTATCTTGAGAAGTTATTAAAAGAGACTTTTATTGTAGTGCATAATGATTATGATAATTCATTGATCAGTTAAAATCAATGTAGCTTTATGAAGGTGGAAATGATGCAAGGTAATACTAAAGAAAATTGAAGAAGAGATATTATGGCTCTTAATGATCTCTTCCTAATAACGAGGTTAAAGCATCAGCTTCTCCCTTGCGGATAAGGCTTTGTTATGTCTTTTGACCACTAATAACAGCTAAGAACACCATCATTTCTAATATTGAATAACCAGATTGCAAACCATATTTCAACTTTGACACAAAACTTCACTAATAATGGAATCTTTGAAAATTAAACCTTAAATGTCAATGGGCATAAAACTTATAATTACTACAAAGTACAAACATTGTCTAAAAAGCAAACTAACAGACAAAAGAACGTCCGTCTCTGCCCCTTGTGTGTTCTTAAATGTTACACAAACAGTTTGAGACCGTTCAATTTCACTGCAAGAGAAAAATACCTAGTGCTTGCCTAAAATTAAACGAAGAGAATATGTATCATACACAAAATTAAAATCAAACAAGCTAGGGGGTCTTGGGTACTTGCCACTGTGATGGACCAGCTGATAACCAAGGAGGTAACAAGTATATGATTTCCCACCTACCAAAAGCAATCACTAATCAGTTTGGCATCAATTCAAATTACAAATATAAAACACTAATTTATGATAAATTCAAATGGAGGAAAAAACGAAAGGGAATCAACTTCGGGGAAACTCCATAAGAAACAGGGCAATAAAATCTTTTCACCAAAATTTGTGTCCAAATAGAAAATAGCTCACCAACGAGGCCATGGAGAATCTGTAAAGTAGGAAATAAGAGAAGTAATTATAAAGAAGTTCATATTAAGCAGTAAAATGATAATCAACTTACACATTACACATTGCACATTGCACATTGTGAAATCTAATCACACAACACATTATATAGAGATCTAATCTCTTTGAGCACATTACACCATAACCCCAATGAAAAATTACAAAGTACTGACCCAAATCTAAGCCAATGAAAATTTTCCCCAACCATCTCCCCACAATCTCAATCTTTTTCCAACACGGCGATAAGAGAGGAAAATTGAGAAAGTACTAACTGACGTTGCTAGAAATGAGGAAGATAACATCATCGAAACGGAGAAGGAATCGACCTACAATGACCAGAAAATTGAAACCTAAACAAATGAAGAACAAAAAATTTGATTCTGAATATAGGATTTTCCCTTAGTGCGTACAAGTCTTCGTCACCTCTGATAAGAGAAAATCGCTATGGCACGACAACAAAATAGCGAGTTTGTGAAAGGAGCTCCATACACCGGCGAGAACTGAGTTTCCGTCGAGAAGATTGACAACGAGAGAAGGAATGACGTCAAAACACTTCGTTTTCTAACAGATGTTGCAAATTATAGAGGAGAATTTGGTGGAAACATAAGCTAATCGAGCCGAGTTGCATTGAAGAAGATATTGAGAAGAATGTCGTCGAAAAGGGTAGGGAAAAGGGAATCAACCATGAAAAAAGGAAAAAGAAAAGAAGAGTTTGGGAATGGAAGGGAAAGTGATGAAGTTGAAGAAGAAGAAGGTCTGATATGTTTAATCGCAAGAGAGGGAAAAGGATTTGATGTGTGACAGAGGGGGATTTGAATGGATGACTAATTGTTATTCAATAAATGAGAAGAGCGCAAGACCAAAAATTTCACTCCCGCCTCCTTTTTTTCATCCTTTCGCCTTTTTTCTATTCTTTTTATAACAATTTTAGTAAAATGTTATGCTTACGTGTTATAAAAAGTGACTTTTGTTGTAGTGGTATAAGAACACATAAAAGAAACATAAACGTACCTCCAACCGATCAATCACGAGCTTCTACTATAGAACCCTCAGGACGAGCTTTGTTCCATAAATATTGTTTTAATGTTTACAAGCTTCTTTCTATGGGATACATCCAACTATAGCTTACTGGACCAACAATCTTTGTCTTAGTCGGTAAATGAACTGCAAGATGAACCATCACGTCAAAAAATGTAGGTGGAAATATTCTTTCAAATTTGCAGAGTATGAGCACAATATCAACTTCCAAATGATTCAAGTCACTGATATGTATTGTCTTCGCACACAAATCACGAAAAAAATTACATAACTCAACTATAGTTGTGCACACATCCTTATGTAAGTACGCTCGTACATCAATGGGAATAAATCGTTGAAGTAAAATGTGAGAGTCATGAGTCTTCAGTCCCCATAATTTTCCATCATTAACACTTACACATCGTGATATGTTTGAGACAAATCCATTAGGAAATTTAACCGATTTCAAGAACTTACAAAAATCTATTCTTTCGGTACTAGTTAATGTATAAGTAGCATGTGGTTTTATCAGCTTAGTTCCTTGACTTTGCAAATATAATTCGTTTCGTATATTCAAGTCTTCTAGATCTAAACGGGCATTGATTGTGTCTTTTGTTTTACCATCGATATTTAATAACGTGCCAAGCAAGTTGTCACAAACATTTTTTTCAATATGCATTACATCCAACTTCTGTCTCAAAAGAAGTTTAGACCAATACGGAAGTTCAAAGAATATACTTTTCTTATTCCAGTTAATAGTACGATCTCTTTTCTTACTCATCTTGGATGGATGCTTACTTAAAATTGGAAAGTTCATGGAGTTTATTTGTTGTAAGATCTCATCTCCATTCATTACAACAGGTGGAGGCTTGCTTTCGGGTTTTTCGTCATTTTGTCGACTTCGACACCAGCTATGATCAGAAGGAAGATAACGTCGGTGTCCCATAAAAGATATTTTTCTTTTTATTCCAAACGTGATGTATCTTGTTTACATGTAGGACATGCTTGATATCCTTTCGTACTCCATCTCGACAAGTCACCATATGCAGGAAAATCATTGATAGTCCACAATAAACATTTATGTAGTTGAAAGTACTCCTCATCTGTACAGTCAAAAGTCCACACACCATTAATCCACAACTCTTTCAACTCATCAATTAAGGGTTGCAAATATACATCTATCTCTTTCCTAGGAGATTTGGGTCCAGGTACAAGCAAAGACATGAAAAAATTGGATTCTTTCATGCACTTCCAAGGGGGCAAATTGTATGGTATGAGCACCACTGGCCACATGCTATAGGCAGTACTCATATTCTCAAACGGATTAAAACCATCTGAAGCTAAGCCTAAACGAACATTTCTTGGCTCTAAAGCAAATTGAGGAAATTCTCTATCAAAGTGCTTCCATCCTACAACATCAGCTGGATGTCGTAAAACATCCTCTATGTCAACACGTTTATCCTTATGCCATCTCATCTCACAAGCGATATGTCTTGATAAAAACAATCGCTTCAACCTTGGAATTAATGGAAAGTGACGCAGAACCTTATTTCAAATCTTCTTTCCTTTTCCACTATTTGTTATTTTATATCGAGATTCACTGCATACTGGACAACTCTGACAATTAGCAAATTCTTTTCGGAATAACACACAATCATATTTGCAAGCATGGATGGAATCATATCCTAACCCTAAGTCACATAATTTTCTCTTAGCTTCGTAAAATGATTTAGGAGTAAATGTACCAATTGGAAATGCATCTTTCAACAATTCTAATAGGATATCAAACGATTTGTTGCTCCAATTATTCAGAACTTTGATATGCATTAACTTCACCAAAAAATTTAACGAGGAAAATTTGGTACATCCAGGATATAACGGGTTACGTGCTTCATCCATCAACTCCTAAAAAATGTTACTATTATCCATTTCATCGACATCTTCTGAAAATTCATCATCAAAACCATATCCGTCATCAAAATTTTCTTCTCACGCTATCATTGATCCTTGCAAATCAGTTAAAAGATCTAAAATATCATCGTCCTCATTAGACTCTCCACTTAATCTACCACCTTCTAATGAAGTAGCACCATGTTCAAACCGAGGTAAGTTCGTTGCTTCTCCATGATAAACTTATTTATTATATAAAGAAGATATTCCATATGTAAATAAATGGTGCTCTACTCCGTACAATGTTTGTGTAATTGAATTTTGACAATACTTACATGGACACCTAGTTTTTCCCACATCATTTACATGACACTTAGCCACTTCCATAAATTAAGCAACTCCATCAATATAATCAGTGGGGTATCCAGAAATCATATCCAGAAAAATCATATGTAGAGCACTATTAACATAAAAAATTAATTGTAGTAGATGAGATTTGAAACCAAGACTTTGAGGTTTTAAAGGGGGTACAGCTACTATACCAAAGGCAGAATATAATAAAAGAAATGCATTATTTAATATATATTGTAATTTAACACTTCAAAATTAATATTAAAATACAAAAATCGAGAATATGGGGGAGGCACGTGCCCCCTGGCCCCGTAATAAATCCGCCCATGAATATAATCACTTGAAAATCTATTTTTTAGTTTAATCCAATCCCTAGTCATCTTCAAATATAATGGACAAAAATTAACCCTGTAGCAAAATTTGACAACATATTAGTTAAAGTGTCAAACCAATCTAAAAAGTTAAAATGTGCTTAAGTTACACTTTAACTGGAAAAAGAAAGAAGCTAAAAAGTGTTTAGCTCTCAAAACAAGTTAAAACTACTCAAGTGTAACTTTCAAACTAAAAAGGTTCAAAAACTCATCTACAAAGTGTCTTAAACATAAAACCATTATTTGCATGATCGATGTTGACACTTTAACTATGAACACAAAGTTAATAATGACTAAGTGTGACTATTAAACAAATAATCTACTCAAAAGTGTATTACGTCTAAAAAATCATTTCAAAATGCCTAAGTGTGACTTTCAAACAAAGAATCAACTCAAAATTATATTATGTCTAACAAAATCCTTTCAAAATACCCAAGTGTGACTTTCAAGCTACTAACCAAACACAAAATAAATAAGAAAAAAAATAAAAATGATAGAACTAAAACATGCACAGCGGAAATAGAATCGAAATTCTACCCTAATTGCCCCTAATTAACATGTAACCCTAAACTAATCAATATAGGGTTTTAGGGAATATTACCTTTGAAGCTTTTGAAAATCTTCGAAATCTCCTTACCAATTCAAACCGAGACCACCACTAGAAGTCACCAACTATTCTCTGGACAAAGAACCGGGTTGTGGGACCCAATTGGTGTAGAAAATAAAGGAGATCAAAGGAAATTGGAAGGTAGAAATTTCTTTGGTTGAGATTTTGGAGGGTAATAAAAAGGTAATTTCTAAAATTACTAGAAAATGGCAAAAGTTTTTAAACCATGTGAAAACACCCCTATTTATAACCTAATTACATACAAAAATGCATGTAATTAATTTGTCAAATCTCAACACCTAATATTCCATTAACAATTAGTGGAACGTACTGGGCTAGGTGTCTACATCTCAGGTAGCCACATATCCCACCAAGTGTTAGTGGGATTATCCAACAAAATGTTGGATTTTTTCACTAACTTAGTCCAAGGGTAAAATGGTCATTTGACATTTCAAGTCAAAAGTAAAACTTTGACCTTTCAAGTCAAAAGTCAAACTTTGACTTTCTAAGTCAAAAGTCAATATTTTGACTTTTATCATTTTGTCCATATTGACTAATTTCGACCTCCCGAGCATGAATCCGCATTCATTTTTCCAAAATTCAAATCACATTTGAATATAAGGTCGGTCAAAGTTTTGACTTTTCAAAGTCAAAAGTCAACATTTTGACTTTTTACAACTTTGACCATTTCCATCAATTTCGAGCTTCCTAATATGAATCTGTATTCATATTTATAGTATTTAAATATTATTTAAACATAAAGCTCTATTTCTAATAAGAAGACCGACGACTATATCACTTTATTTGTCGATTTCTCTTTCTTCTCCCAGTTCGAACAATTCGACTTATTCCATCACACTGTTCTAAGTTTATTCCATATGAGCTAGTAGGGGATCCTAATGGATCTATAGATCATGGGCTCCAACGATTCAAGATTAATTAGCTAAACTCTTTTAGACCGAGTTAATCAACATTCGTTAACTAACGGGTCATTCTACTAAAGTTTCGTTGTTGCACTCCCCTCACTATAGATATATTTGTGTCCATTTGATAAAACCATAATCAGTAAGTTAATCCTTCACAGGTTGTTCGTAACCTTGACTGGGTCAAAATACTGTTTTACCCCCAAGACTACATCTTGCTCCTTAAGTCCCACTAATCCACTATTGAACAATTAGTTTAAGGTCCAACCTATAAACTTAATCCCTTTCGGGCCAATGAGAGGGTGGGGCCCCTTGTTCAAGACTTAAATTCAGTGCTTAAGAGAACAACCTATCTACTAACCCTAAAGCGGGTAGGAGTGAATTCCGCCTTGCACCCTATGTCCCCAGCTATCCACCAGATCTTACCCCTAAAATGGGAGGCTTATTGGGCCAACGCTAAAGAGCTGCCCTCACCTATGCAGATCTAAGGGTAATCTCGTGTGAACATGAGTTCATAGTTAGCACAAGATTAAAATTAAGTTACCTAGGTCATCAATAATGGAGATAGTCAGTTTTAAACAGTAAACGATGTTATAACGTAAAAGTGACTAATTCATGGTTCAGTCGTATGTAAACAATTTACATAAGATGCTCCACTTTCATGTTTCTACATGAACAATTTATGATCACCTCGTTTGTACTTACTACAAAGCGGGCCGTATCCATAGTTTCTCTAAATAAGACGTCCAATCTTTATTCATATACTATAGACTATTTGGGCTATATACTCGAATTTGATCCACGTTATGTCTACACATAAAGTTCAAGTTTACTCAAAAATAGCCTCGGAACTTAATTTATTGGATTTAAGATTATAATATTCAATAACTCAATAACGACTTTATTGAAAAGAATACGATTACAAACTACGAGTTTTAGGACAAAAATTCCAATAAAAAAAACTTTTGTGTAGCCATTTATAAGTCAAAACAAGTTAAAAAGTGTCTAAACCAAGTATGTTAACCTTCAAATTAATTGAAAACTACTCAAGTGTGACATTGAAACTAAAAACCATACAAAAAACACCTTTTGAATGTCTTAAATCTAAAAAACAACTTACAATTGTCCAAGTATACTTTCCTAACTCAAAACGAACCCCAAAATGTCAAAAAAATAGTCTAAGTGGCACATAGCTCTCAAAACAAGTTAAAACTACTCAAGTGAAACTTTCAAACTAAGTTCAAAAACTCATCTACAAAGTGTCTTAAACATAAACCCACTATATGTATGATTGATGTTGACACTTTAACTATGCACACAAAGTTAATGTGACTAAGTGTGACTTTCAAACAAAGAATCAACTCAAAAGTGTATTATGTCTAAAAAAATCCTTTCAAAATACCCAAGTGTGACTTTCAAGCTATTAACCAAACACAAAATAAATAAGAAAAAAAAAAAAGAAAAAACTTTTGTGTAGCCATTTATAAGTCAAAACAAGTTAAAAAATATCTAAATCAAGCATGTTAACTTTCAAATTAAGTGAAAACTACTCAAGTGTGACATTGAAACTAAAAACCATACAAAAAATCACCTTTTGAATGTCGTAAATGTAAAAAACAACTTACAAATGTCCAAGTGTACTTTCCTAACTCAAAACGAATCCCAAAATGTCAAAAAAATGGTCTAAGTGGTACTTAGCTCTCAAAACAAGTTAAAACTACTCAAGTGTAACTTTCAAACTAAAAACCAACAAAAAAATATGATTGACTACCGTAGCTGCAGGATAGCCACACCTATTACAACTAATACATACAAATAAATATGAAGTATACGTATAGATTAGCTACCATAGCTGCAGGATAGACACAATATACTACAACTCAAGTATACAATAAATATGAAATATATACAATAATTATGAAATATATGGATGACTAGCTATCATAGTTGAAGGATACCTGCCAGTAACATCAATGTCAACCTAAAAAGTTTCTTAAAAGTGTAGACTTATCAATATAACTCTAAAAACAAGTTAGATTACAATAATATCCATTACTAATATCCATAAAGTTCTTAACATTCAGTCAGATTACCAACTGTTGGATCAAACTTACAACAACAATGGGTCTTTTCAGCAAGCAAGAGAGTTGTGACTGAAACAAGGAAATTGGGGGCGATGGTCGTGAACCCATTCAGCAACCGCTTCAGCAAGCATCTGAGTCTGACGTCCTGCAAACAGAAAATCAAACTTACTGCTTGTTTCATCTTGGGCTCCCACCTCATCTCTTCATCTTAAATAAATCCCCTAATCCATTTTCATTTTGCTTTATTTATCATCTCACTTTTTACTATTCTTCCTCTTCATTAAAATCAAGAACCCTTCTTATTTGGTTGTCCTAGAAATAATTTAACATGAGATATTTATCATCAGGATGTGTAATTTCTACTTGTGATCAGATTCTGTGCTTTTAATAAAACAAAGCACATGTTTGACTTTTCAAAACTTAACTTAATGTAGTCTAAAATTAGTTAAATATGTACAGTAATAGCAAGTGATTTTATATTAAATAGGTTTTTTAAGTGTCAATAACAAACTAATCAATTCACCTAGACTCATTTGGGTCTAATTGATAAGTTACAATAAAAATTAAGATTACAATGGAATGAAAGCAAATAAACAAAACAAGTTATTAAAAAACTGGGAGTGAATATTAGTTGTTTGCTTTGAGTTTCATAAGAAAAATGATACTAAAATTCACTGAATAATTTTCACAATCTTAAGATGGTCGGGACACATTAAGTCAGATTACCAACAGTTGGATGAAACTTACAGTAGCAATGGATCTTTTCGGCAAGCAAGAGAGTTGTGACTGAAACAAGGAAATTGGAGGCGTGGTAATGAACCCGTTCAACAACCTCTTCACCAAGCACCTGAGTCTGATGTCCTGCAAACAAAAAATCAGGCCGGATGAGAGGGATTTGGGAAAAAGAAAATGGGAGGAGGGGGTTTACTCATCGACATTCGATGACTGAAGAAAATGAACGGATCCTCCCCGACGTTTTATGCTAGAAGAAAATGAAGGGCCTCGCCGGTGTTTGCCGGCGAGTTGGTGTTCTGTCGCGCGAGAAGAAAAGAAGATTGGGTGAGTCTCTGCCACGCGAGAAGAAAAGAAGATTGGCGTGGGTCTCTGCCGTGCGAGAAGAAAAGAAGATCGGAGTGGGGTTGCTCTGCCACTCGAGAAGAAAACAAGATTGGCGTGGGTCTCTGCTGCACAAGAAGAAAAGAAATCGGGTGGGTTTGTGTTCTGCCGAAAAGAAAAGGGGGAGGGAGGGGAAGGGCTTTTGAGAGTGAAAAAACATGGAGGGAAAGGGAAAGTAGAAAAAAGAGTAAATTTTTTTTTAAAAAAAATTTGTAGAAAAAAGAGTAAAATTAGATTTTTTTAAAAATTTTGTTCAAATAAGGGTAAAATTAGATTTTTTTAAAAAATTTTATGGCCACGTTATTTGCCTTGCCATATGTTTAAGTTTTGCGTCGTCATAGATATGTATAAAATTGTTGGGTTTTTCGCCACATAAATTACATCGGCAAATATTTAAAATATTGTCTACACACAATATGTGACCATAAACTAAAATAATCGTCGGCAAAAATTCAAATTAAAAATTTTCTTTTTCACCATATAACTTTTTTCCCACATATTTAATTTCGTCGGCAAAAATGATAATGTGCCCACACAATACACAACTTTTTGCCCACATATATATTTTTGTCCGAAAAAATGAAGATGTGCCAACGCAATGAATTTAAGTCGGAACATCGTATCTTTGCCTACATTTTTTTCCGTTGCTAGAAAAAAATGTTGAAAAAGCCAAAAATTCTTGTAGTGAAGGGACATCACACTCCGACGGGGCTACATTACAGCTAGAAAGGCACGTGCCCTCTCAACTTTTCGAGTTTTGTATTTTAATACATATTTTGAGTAAAATTTAATAATGTATAAAGAAAAATCAAATTTTAACTCAAATGAGAAGTTTGGTCTAGTGTTAGGGGTGGCATACTTAATTTGTGGGTTTTCGTTCGAATCTTACTTCTTATTATTCTGTCTCTATGATAAACAAATCATGTCTAACTCTAATGATTTTCAATAGTTTAACGAGAGACATAACATTAGTTGTTGAGGGCAAATTATAATTGCAAAATCCAAACATAAGTTAGAGTTATAATTGTAATTGCATCCTCAAATTTTCAAAAGTAACAATTGGGTACATAAACATTTAAAATTGCAAAAATTGGATCAAGTTTACAATAATGGTAAAAATTAAATCTCCTGTTCGGTTTGATTCGAGTTGTTTCACCTGACTAGGTTAAAATTAAAGAAAATAAGTTGTTAGTCTTTCTCTTCATTCTCCTTCGTTCTCTGTCATTCGTGGGTCTTTTTCGTTCATTCTTTGTCATTCGTGGGTCTTTTTCGTTCATTCTTTGTCATTCGTGGATCTCCTGTTCATTCTCCGTCATTCTCCTTCGTGGGTCTTCTCTCATTCTCTATCAGTCTCCTCTCCTCCGGAGCCTCCGGCGTGGGTTTGGCTTTTATGGTAGCCTCCGACGTGCGTTTCGTTTTGACAGTAGCCTCCAACACCGGTTGAAGCTCTTGAGGTATTTGATGATTTTATAGTATTTTTTATGTAAATATTTTGATTAATCTTGCTGTTTTTATGTAAATTGTAGGATTAGTTTGTTTCTTTGTTTAGTCTTTCTAGATTGGTTAAAGATGCTTACTGAGATTTTACAGTATTTTTTATGTAAATATTTAGATTAGACATGAATGATTTATAAGTTCAGGATTAGTTTGTTTCTTTGAAAACGCACTGAAATTGGGGGAAGAACTGCAACTTCTTTCCTTCATTATGAACAGTACAACACAATAAGTGTAAGAAAGGTGTTTTGATTTTGCTTTTTTCCTACGTCCTCTGTTGACACTATTCTTCCATCCATTTTTGTCCAATACAACTATAGTCCATGGGAGTGTTTGAATTTTCTTTTTTCTTTTTTACAATTTCTTTCCTTTTTGTTAGCTTTAGCTTGTTTCCATTTGGTTAGCTTACTAAAAAATGGAGTGAATTAGAGGATTTGGAATAAAGGGTCAACAAAGAAGGACAATGCCAAATTGAGAATCACATCAGATTTTTATTTTTAAATTATGTCACCCTCTGGTGTTTAAGTTTAAGAGTATTTCTTTGCTTTTATTCAGGGAGATATTTCAGTCTTTAGTACGGGTTTGTCTTGTCTTCCTTGTTTTCTTTGATGATTATTAGTTAAAATTTATTTGTGTGTGTGTGTGTTTTTTTAATTTTTTGTGTTTTGTTGATGATTGTTAGGATGACTTCATTCTCTGTAGACAAGACTTGAAAACAAAGTTGTTCTAGTCCAGTGTTAGGAAAAAGAAAACCTGTTAAACCACCACCATCGGTATGGGAACATTTAATAAAAATACAGGATGTGATCCTAAATACCCTAGGGCTGCTTGTAAACATTGTGGGGCTTCATATGCTTATGATTAAAAAATAAATGGGACAATTAGTTTAAAAATACATTTAGAGAAATGTAAAAAGTATGCAAATCCATTGGAAGATAATGTTGAAGGAGAGGGAGATTCTGAAAGTTAGTTTGATGGTCACATCCTTCACCTCATGAAAATTGTAGAACAATGCTTGCTAGTACGGTTATCTTGGATAAATTGTCATTTAAGTTTGTAGAAAGTGAAGGGTTCATCAATTATGTCAGGCATTAAATCCAAAGTTTGTGATTCCATCAAGAGTAACCATTGCAAATGATTGTTTTCAAATGCATATGAGGGAGAAAAAAAAAAGTTAAAAAGTGCATTAACTTGAAGTGGCCAAATAGTTTGTTTAACAACGAATACATGGATTGTCAAACCCCATTCTAGGTCTTTCCCTCTAACCAAGATCGTGTTGTGAATCTACTCCTTAAAATAATCCTTTTCAAACGTAAGATTAATAGAACACTTTTTCAATAAAACAAAATTCTATAAAAATTTCAACAGCACCTTACCTAAAATATGAGGTAGCTAAACCTTAAAAGGAAGGTATTTTCACTTTTATACATATATAACTAGACTTCAGATTCTACAACACAATAAGTGTCTCGCCACATACATCTAGACGATTCCAGAGTTCATGTAGAGTTTAAAATTTAAGCTAGATATTACATACAAAACGATTACAATCTAATGAGGAATCTTTCAAAACACAAGTCCTTAGCGTCCCTCTTGTTACATCTAACCACCCCATGATACAATCACAAAACTAACTACATACATACAAAATGAAGATCTACAATTGATGATGAGGTTTCAACTGACGCTTGGTCCTGGACTGCTACTTGGGGGTGGAAGAAAACATTGAAAACGTAAGTTAAAAAATCAGTGAGTGGCAAGTAGTTAGATGTAAAAACTCATAAAACATGCTAAACAAGATGTGCAAATATGCATCGATAATGAAATATTAAATAAAAAATGCTATCATCACATAACCACAAATCAAAGCAACAAACCTGTACTCAATCCGACCATGGCAAGACATCTAAATATACGGCCAAGGATAGCTTGCACATGACCAAAGAATCATGCAGTCAAAACTAGCTCACACATATTTAGTACACGCCACGATAGCAACCTCCATCTAATTCGACCATGATAGCATACTAAATACTCTGCCTGGAATAGCTCACACTTGATCCATATCCACAAAGAAACACGCAGCCAAACGGAGTTCACGCATACTTAGCACCTACCACGGTAACAACCTTCATCCAATCCAACCATGATAGCATACTAAATACACGACTCATAATAGCTCACACGTTATCCATATCCACAAGAAAATGCGCGGCCAAACGGAGATCATGCATACTTAGCACCTATCATAGTAACAACTTTCATATCCACTTCTATGTGCACATAGAGCCACCCCACCATAGGTTAAACTAGGCTTGAAGCCATATCTCAATCCTCCATCCATATCCTCAACTAGGCTCATGTTCTCGAATCTCTGATCATGACCCCTTTTAGCCCCGGAACCCCCTGACTACCATAGGTGGCGCTACGGAAACACATTCACGTAGCCTTAGGGAAATCATCTTCTCATTGACCATAAACATCGATTAATCATATTTCAAAACCAAGTATAATAAAAAACTTGAAACATGATTTTATAAAATTGAAGCTATACGCACTCTTACAATAGTGATGAATAAACACACCGTTTAACTATAAATGAAAACATGAACTTGAGCCGCTTTTATAAAATTCGAGTCATAAAAATTCTTAAAATCATGATATGTAAACACAGTGTTTAAATATAAACGAAAGCGTAGTCATAACATGTGTAAGTCATGGAAATTTTCAAATGATATCATAAAATAACATGTATATGTACAAAGAAAGTTTGAAAATAAGTCACTCACTATCAATGACCCGATCCCTCAAGATATACGCTTTTCCCATTTCAATTTGGCCTGAAACATAGATTAAGGTGTCTCAGTTATCTTCACTTAGCAAGATGGCACAACTATCTCTAACAACACTTCATTATGAGCATTCAAGCTATTTTACATTTCTAGAGTCCTTACATTCTCAAATCTCCTTGGACTCGACTAAAAATCCACTTCCAAACCTTTAATCCTCAAATTTAGATCCTTAAAAAAATGGATGTCCAAACTTAAGTCAAACTCATTGGGTCTTTCGTTTCAATACGCTCTTACACCCAATATCCATACCTTGGAGATTTAGATCGATTAACAATCTAAATATCAATCTAACGGGTCAAATACTTAGGAAATGACCCAAACTTGTCTTAAACGACCTTAAATAGTCTTTGTCTTTCTATAATAACTTAAGATGATGCAAAAACTATGGTGCACATGGATTCTACACTTAACAAATGAAATCATAATTCATATTTTTTTCAGAAATTCTCAATTTCAGTAAGCTAACTTCAACTATTCATAATTTCTTCAATACTTTATAAACATTAATATACTTTATATCAAACTTTTCATTTTCGAGTCCTCTACAACTTACTTGAAGAAATGAAAGTGAGATTCCCACTGAATTTGTTCAAAATTACCCCAAACAACAGGTACTCCAAATTTACATTCTCTGTAACCTACTACTTTCCTTCTATATTTAAACATATTTTCAGTTGGAATTGGTTAATGATAGCTTCATGAAAGTTATAGGACATTGAATAAGCTTTCCAACCATATCCAGTAGAGCTTTGAGTTACATCTATACACTCTACGATTCTTGAAAGACCAAAGGCTTCTTGAAATTGTATGAAAAGTCTGTAACCTGTTTTCTACTTCAAAAATGATCCACTTAGTCTCAGAATTTGCTCAAGTTTTATTCACAAAACTTGTTAGAAATTGAGTTAACTTTAAAAAAAATTCAACCTTACATTTTAATTCTTCTTATGTAGCTTAAACCGAAATAGAAACCAGAGATGGTCTGTGAACACCAAGTTTCTGTCATGGCTCTCTTTCTTCAAGTTTTTCTTTAAAAAAAATGTTTGTAAGCAACATTCAAATCTTCACAAAACTTTCATTAAACAATTTGTTATGAACTATGGTTTCAAAGATAAAATCCCTCAATCAAATAAGCTTTCAAAACAAGATGTTTCAACGTCAAAGTTTCAAATAAATTACAACTAAACAAAATATTAAATACTTAGACAGAACAAAACTTCCAACAATTAGTATAAATTATTAAAGCAACGGTCCTCAACCAAACTTACCAAGAACTTGACAAAGTAATCTTAATTTTAATGAACAATCCTCTAACAACCTTCAACTATCAAATCCCAATTTGTGCCTAAACGCCCAACTTCAAGCCATCAAATGACTGGACAACGACTAAAAACTTCCTAAGAATCCAAATCTAGCATTAAAATGTAATGGATATTGTGAAATCAAAATCGATAGTTGAGGGGTATTCGAAAAACTTTAAAGAACCAAACAAAAATGAACAAATCCTTACCCAAAATTTCAATATCCAACTATAGACAGGAAGATCGAGTTGTACCAATGATTGGACAATAAAACAGAGATATTCAGCATTGAGTTTCAAATTTTTAACAGCCACAAGCCATCGTAGGACTTCAAGACCCACAGTGCACGTGAGTTGGATAGAGAGTTGAGTGGCTCGCTTATAGTGAAGCTCTAGCTTTGATGAAACCCAAACGATGGCGAACTTCAACAAGCGCGATATATGTGGCTATAAAGGCACAACCAACTGAAACTGCAGATGAGAGTAGTGACCCAACAACAAATGATGAACGGAGCTGCAGTACGGACTGCAGACGACGTGGAGGAGACGAGTGGCACAGACGTGTTGTCGTCAGAAGTGTGCCGGTGTGCGAGAGATCAAGATGGTTTGTGTTAAAAATTTTTGGAGAAAGGGGGGCTACGTACGTTCCTTAGAGTGGAGAAGAAGAAATATTTTCTTTTTCCTTTTTTTTTAAGTAATACTAATAATTTAAAAATGACCATATTGCCCCTCACTTCAAATTAAACTTTCCTTTTTGCCCTTAGTTTTCCTTCTTTCAACATTCAAATTTCCAAGTCTAACCAAACTAAATTTTTTTTAGCTTCCTTATTAAAATAAATCAACCTTAAAGAATTGACCATTAAATTTAAACTTGTTTTTCACAAGTTAAGAAATACTAATATAAAAGGAGAATGGATGAGAGCTTACATGGGCTTATGTGCATAATATTAATTATATGGTTATAACGGATCATTTCATTGATGATGATTGGAACTTGCACAAAGGAATTTTCAACTTTTGTCAAATAGCTAATCATAAAGGAGATACAATAGGTAGAGCCATTGAAAAGTGCTTAGAAGGTTGAGTATTGATAGACTCTTTACTATAACAGCTGATAATGGAAATTCAGATGATGTAGCCATTGCATACTTGGTTAAAAAGTTTAGAGGCAGAAATGGGTTGGTGTTGGATGGTGAATTTATTCACGTTAGATGTTGTGCTCATATTCTGAATTTAATCGTTAGTGATGCCGTAGAAGATTTTGCGAGATCCGCGTTGAAACTTTTGAAACCTTTTTGAAATCCTTTTAAGGCGTTAAAAAACTAGGCATTTTAACAAAAGTTAAATCTTCGCCAAAAATTTTAAAAAGTTAAAAATTTTGTATTCATTTAAAATAACAACTTCTATGTTGCCTCCTCTCACAAAAATAAGAAACAAAGCTTCAAAGTAAAAGTTCAGAGAGTTGAGTAATAAGGGGTGATATAAGTTACAGTTAAGAAGAGAAACAGACTCATAGAGTACATATGACTTTTCACTCAATGCCAAACCCAATGTAAATATAGTAAAAAGTATTCTTTCGCTAATAAAAGGGATTCAAAATTCTTCAGAAATTTAAGCCATTTTTAACTTTAAAAATAATATTTACAATGGGGAATGAACAAAGGTATTTTGAGTATTAAACTTGCTCCATTGTGAACTCAGAAATATTTTCAACTACGCGATGACATTAAACACTGAATAACGAATAAAATTTTCGCATTTTGAGAAATGTAGAAACGCAAAGGAGAAGATGATTCTTTAAAGATGAAAGATGCTTGAGGACAAGCATAATACGGAGTGATGCTTGAGGACAAGCACTATTCTAAATTTAGAGGTGTGATGACGTATATAAATATCCGTTATTATAGCTCATTTTATTAGAATAATGAGACCAAAACGCATGAGAAGAGGATCAAAACACATAACTTATACCGTAAATTCATAAGTATTTACAAATACATCTTACATAAGTATCGTGACTGGTTTACGTGATTGCCATGTCTAAATGCAGGATGAGTGGACAGGAAGAAATAAATAAATCGCAGAGGAAATCTCGCGCAAAGGCCACACGATGGAAACCCGCTTGGCGAATAACATCTCCAGACAAGGAACCACGTCATCACGTGAGGAAGGCTCGCTAGAGGACAAGAATGGTAGTTGAAGTGATGTGACTTCTAGGGCTGAAGTCGACGCTAAAGTTCTCAGAAGAAGAGAAGTATCCCACCAAAAGCTGCCTATAAAAAGACCTCATCCCCACAAAGAGAAGCAGGTCTGAATGGACCAAGGGGGCCTAGATGGGCCAGTTGGACACATGTATGGGCCGAAGGCTTGAATAGGTCAATCCCAAGAGAGAGTGGCAGAAAGGAATAGCTTTTCCACAGTCTGTAAATGTTTTCTTCTTCTCTGATCAGTTGTAAAAGTGGAAGCTTGGCTCTCGAGAAGGGCCCGTTGTCCCCTAACTTATAATATTTTTCCCTCTTTTTTCTCTCCATTTTTACACTTCTTTGTAATATATGTTGTTCATATCGTACAATGGCCTAAGGCCTACATTCTTTATATATTACATGTTTATACCTTTTCAATCCATCATTTCTTGACTTCTCATTTGTCAATGTGTTATTAGTAGTTAGGTTTGTGATAAGTTCTTGATAAGAAGTCTAGCTTATAATTCTTATCGCATTAATTGAGCTATATTCATCGCTTGGCCAGTGTCAATTGCCATCTACTCGAGTGGGCAAGTAGCAAGGATAGGGCTAATTTGCGCAAGGAGGAGTTTGGTAGCTAGATAACTTCCAACAATTGTGGGCATTAGGTATCGAGAGGTTACTATCCTTAAACGAGAAGTTCTATAAGTATTATAAGTGAACTCTTCTAGATATATCTCGCCTAATCAAGCACAATCATTTGCATCCCAAAAGGTGAGCAAGTGTGCCGTCTAAACACTTCGAGAGAAGCTCGCCTTAATTATAAGTTGGTTATGCAAGTGATATCGCATTGAAGCTCTCGCATTGCTTAATCGCCTAATAATGCGTAGACCTTCCTTTACATTTTTCTCGCATTGAAGTTGGTTAGTCTACAATTCCATGTTACATCCATATATTCCTCTTTACATATTCTCTAGGTGTACATAAGTAGTTTTAATCCTGGTTCTGATTCTTTTATACTTTATTTAATTACTTCTTTTATACTTCTTAGAAGAGAAGTAATTCCTAGAAATAATGTCTTGAATCAATTCCTTGTGTTCAATCTTGGATCATCCAGGTAAACCTATTGTTTTGCTTGCATTTGGACAAGCTGTAGGAAAACTTGTACTCAACGAGAACTTAAAAGTTATAAAGAGGAACATAGTGAGCATGAACATGCTATGATCATGACTAATGACTTACCGCATAGAATTAGTCATGCAATAGAGAAAGATATAATGAGCATCTTAAGTGAGATGAACATGCTTCGTGATGTATTGCCTAGATTAAAATTGCACCACATAATTACAGAATTCCGACAGAATTTGAGTTTAAAATATATGTTTATATAGTAAATATTACTAATACAGTAGTAAACTACACATTCACAATGTATCTATATTAATATACAGTGTGAATATCATACATACACATTATCAATTTATACACAAATATACCACTTCATATACACAATAACACATATATAATGATATACAATACGACCTCCAAATTTCTTCCTTTGGTAATTTTTAAAAGAACAATATATACTTTAATATTATCACTTTATATATATTTTAAATGAACAATATATATTTTAATACATCTGTAAAATATAATATTTTTGTTTTGTGATTTAGTATATATATACCCCATCTTATTTACAACATTAATATTTAGTGACATATATTTCTAATAATTTTTGACAAGATGGCCAGAATCTTCATTATCTTTTGTTTGCCTATTTAGTTCACCAATTAAACGAGTATCTAAAATTTACTCAATATACCCTAATCTTCGTATTTTTCTAAATATACAGTACTAACCTCGAATTTTAGATCCAAATTCTGTCGAAAAATTACTGTTTTTACCGACTATTGAACTTTTTCTTCTTCACCGCCAAAATCTCTCAAATTTCTCAGTATAAACGGTGGCTTCTACGATTATAATGGAAGGAGTATACCACGGTATTCGAAGAAGGAAAATTTGAATCGTGGTTGATTTCTTTCCTAAGCCCCACATTTTTTTCCATTTATTTATTTTTATTTACAATCAATTTAATATTAAGAATGGGTATATATGTAATTTGTGTCCTACATTTATGTAATATATAGGCTCATTTAGAACATTTGTGAAATTTATTAGAAATTTAGGTCCATCATATAATATCATATAATAATTTAGGCTATCTTAATTAAAGATCCTACTACGTAATATGGGTATCAAATATCAGAAAATTTAAACAGTTATCAAGTTCGTCCAATAAAAGGAAATTGAGTTTTGATCAAGAATATGGTGATCAAAAGTCCTCACACACTTATAAGATAAATGAGAAGTATGATTTTGAGTTGGATTGTTTTCATACTATCAAATACAAATCTCTCTCTCTCTTTGGTAGGTTGTTGAATATTGAATTTCTATGTACTGAGTTGCTTGTAAAATGTGAATCGACCAATATACCCACATTTCGCAGGGGATATTTTGTCCGATTTTCTCCTGCATCTACACAATTGGACGAGGAGAAGAAACTGTGGGGAGGGAGAGGAGACGAGATGACAATTAGAGAGAATAGGAAAAAACAGCCACATAAGCTCAAATTAAATTTTCAAAATTACCAAAAAATTTCACATCAATTACGGCTAATATTTTTTTTCCAAACCTGAGGTTTAAAATATTAAAAGTAACCCGGATTAATTTCATAAATAATTATAAACATGCTTGGCTTTTTTTTTTTCAAATCTTGATCATGAATTTATAAATGAAGACAACTATTAGCATAATTAATATGATATTTTTAGGGTGAAACAAAAAAAGCCATAAAAATTCAATTCTCAAAATTAACAATATCATATCATTTAACATTGAGATATATGCAAGGTCCTTAAAGAAAATAGAAATGAAAGAGAGAAATCCCATGGAGTGAAAGTTGTGAAACATGATCTCCAATATAATATTTGGCAGAAAAATTAGATGGCACAAATCCAACGAGAACTCCTCAACCTCTAACTTTTAATTTTTTAATCCAATCTAACTTTACTTTCACACACACATTAAAGAAGTTCTTCTTGTCTCTCCTGTGTTTTCAGGTGCTCAAATATATGATAAAAATGAAGTTTATTGTCAAATTAAAAAATAAAGGGATTCAATTAAGGATTATGGGAATTTGATGGGAGGGTGATTGAGAAAAAGCTGGAAATTAAGAATTCACAAAAAGCATCTGGATTTTGATTCGTTGAGGAAAAAACAGACTTAGGACTGGAAATGCCTATACTATACTATATAGTAAGAGAATGAAAGAACAAAAATATGAGAGTGACAAGAAAGTGTTACCGTGTTATAGGGTGTTTATTAGCACACAGTGTAGTGGTTGGAACAATACAACCCTCTAGTAATTCACTCTACTCAAAAGTTGTACCTCAGCCTTGCCCTCTCTCAAAGACTGTTTTGTCATAGTTCTACTTCTATGAAACCTTATCTTTGGATGGAGAGAAATGATTAATCATATTTTGTGTGACCAATGCCATCTCCTTAGCAACAATTTGGTATATATACTAGCTAGCTAGGATCAAAGCCCTTTGCTAATTGTAATATTCTTCTTCCATTTTGCTCATAATTGGGGTATTTTGCCCTACCCCACTTCTCTCCCCCTAATATGTTTCTCACATATGCAATTTAATTATTACCATCTTTCTTCCAAAAACAAATATTGTAATTTAGCCTCAAGTAACTATTTTTATTTACAAAAATTAAGTCTTTCAACATTTTTTTAAAAATTTTAATGTTGGATACTCAAAATAACTTGCTTCATGTATACATATATGTGTATCTTATAAAGATCAATACAAAATTTCTCCATCTTTTCCCTATAAGATATTCTTAGTAGAACACACAAAATTTAATAAATAGTAAAATTAGAAACTTCACACATTCATATTAGAAAACTAATTGCGAATAAATTAGTTATAAGCTCAAATGTTAAATTTTTTTAGTACAAAATTGTAAAGATTAGAGATCAAATTTCCAAAGTCAAGAAATTTAACTCATCAATATTGAGTTTAACTTAATATAATTTAAAAAGATGCTAATATAAACATTCATAACATATATAATCACATAAATCAAAATTCAAACGCCCAATATCCTCACAATAACAATTTCCACAGTAAAGATGAACATGATAACCAATAAATCGAGTTGACCAAAGTGAATGCAGTTGATAAAAAATAATGAGAAATTTAGTTGTTATCGGTTTGAAAAAAAATTCAAACGAACAACATTTTAAATTTTTTTTTAAAGACTTAACTAACTGAAATCTATCGATAGAACAAATAACGATCAATTTGTACACTTCTTTATGTTTGAATTTAATATTTACTAAACTGAAACCAACGCTCACCCTACTTCACAATTAAAAAAATCATAGTTCTATGTCTAAAAAATAGGAAAAAGAAACGAAAAGCATTAATGGTACTACTTATTTAATTAATAAAAAAATACAGAAACTAATTAAGAATGGACAGTGCCCACTGCCCTATAAGAACACAAAAGGGCAAAATAAGAACTTCAATTGTCTTCTATTTAGGAGAAACCAATCATGAGAAGGTACGGACAATCGTATGGATATGCGAGAAACAATTAGAAAAGAAAACAGTTCAATTTTTGTTGTTTTAAGACATAAAATTCTACAAATTAATACAAAATAAAGTATAGATTATTGAGATCAAATAGAGATGTAGCTGATGTTGATTAATTAATAATTACCACGTAATTACGACACGTGTATAAACACAGTTGCGCTGCGGGAAGAAGGATTAAAACACTAATCCATGTTCATCAAGTTTAACTAACAAAATATAAACCCTCCAATTAAAATTAAAATCTAAATATTTTTTAAAGTTGTTTGAGAATAATTAATATTCTTATTAAATTTTTAAATTTAGACTTATAAACATAAATTTTACATAACCGAAATCTACATAGGAAACTAGAGTGAAACAACTAAAAAAAATGTTTAAATAGTTGACCATGCTTTGTTCCCTCCCAGCAACTCTGGCCGATTAAACTGCGTAAAGCAACTTCGAGTTCCACACCAACAAAAATTTCACTAATCTCTCTCTCTCTTTTTGTTTTTTTTTCCTTTTTCTAAGCGCCGCTTCAGCCGCACAAACAGTACTTGCCAACCAAAACATTCGCCTTTTTTCACTTTTTATTTAACATTACATTAAATCACTTATTATGATACATATGGGAACCAACGCAAACATAATAATGCAATACATAGCCTCCAAATTTCAATCCAATTATCATCATTATCATTATATTCAGCTTAACTCAATACATAAATTAAACATCGATCCATCATAAAATCATTGAGTTTTCCTTTCTAGTTGTATGAATTCAACTTGAATCCCATTTTTTTTTCATGTTCTAGAAGAAGGGAAAAATTGCGTACCGTTGTTGAATGAGTTGATTGGGATGGGATACAATGAAGATTCCACAAATGGGGTGGATTGGTTATTAACTCTCCCACTGCCGTTTGATGCTCCGATCACCAAATCTAGCCCTTGCCCACCATCTTCTCCGTCCCCGCCTGTGCTCAAATTTTGGCTGTATTCTGGACCTTGGTCGTAAAGAATTCCTTTGAACATATGTCCACCAATGTTCACTGCTGTTTGATATGCTAATTGTTCTTCTACATTGTCAATCGCGCTAACTTTGACGCATCGAAAAACAGCTGACGAATTGAATTCACCTTGAAAATTTCCATGTTCTAACCCTAATTTTTCAAACCAATCTCGACCATTAGAAGAAGTTAAACAAAAACCACCTTAATTACAGAGATGGATGGTGATTGAACTTTCAACATCTAGGGATCAACAAATATTTTAAGTCACTACAGCATCCCACCCCACCACAAATTTTGGTTGAACGAAATTTTTTTTATCATAATCCATCAGCTTATGATTATGAGTTTAGTTAAGACGAATAATTACCTGAAGTGGTAGTAGCAGTGAGAGACGGTGGAATTTCTCTATGAATTTTGGGAACAGTCTGATCTGACGATTGTTGATGACGTTCCTGTTGTCGTTCACGACGTTTAGCAGCTGGAACCCAAGTGCTTTTGACATGAGTTTGACAATGAAACCCTCGACTCTTGCAACAAGTCCTACATCTCAAATGGGAACAATCCTTCTTAGCTTGATTCCCACAATCTTGACAATTCATCCCACCGCCAGTTCCTCCGCCGCTATGTCTCGTCATCGTAAACCCTGATCTCGAAACAAAGTCACGATCAAAAGCGTTGATCATCAAGCTGGATCTTCTACTAGTCCCCACACCAAAGGAAATGTAATTCTCGACATTTTGGTGTGGAGGATGATGGCTGTGAGAATAGCACTGCGGCCATATCTGGAATTCTTTGGAGCAGATCTGTTGTGGATTGTTTGATCTACTATTATACAAAAACAACTGTTGTTCTGATCTTGCTCTCTGATTTTCTGGATCATCTTCTTGCTTCCGATCTAAATAGAACAACTCCGTCATAATTCCTACCCACTTAATACTGTTTTTCCACCACCAATTTCGCCATAAATATAAATATCACTAATAAAATGGACCAGCTCGAAAGTTTTTTTTTTTGGGTTTAGGGCAAAAGTGAAAGAAAGAGAAGGTAGAGAAGTTATTATTAGATTTGCAATAATGGAGTTGGAATTTGGAAGATGGCCTGCAAACGCCGTCTTGCTTAAGTACTCGGATCTCTCTCCTTCTCAAATATGATGCTTTTAGAAATGTACCATTTTAACCCTTAGGTTATTTGAATTGTACATTTCAAAATTTGTCTTTAAATAATAGTTATATAAAATTTTTAGGAATACTTGCCAAAGTAGTAAAAAAAATTATGATAATAAAATCTATGTCACTACATTTTCTAAATTGCAAAAATAACTAATTAAAAAACCAATAACTATATGATTATCGTCTCATAGGCCTGTGATAGCCTTATGATTATCATCTGATAGTCATATGATATTACTAATTTTTCCATATTCGCAATATGCTTAATAGGTACCATGAATTTTTTTTTGTAAATATTTTTGTCATTTGATGCAATTTTTCATTTTTTTAATTACTTTAAATAGGGATAGAAGATTATTAATTTAATTATTTAAAACTTGATTAATACTACAAGTGAGTTTAGCGAAATTTGAGGGTGTACCTTTTGTAATTTATAGACTAAAATAAAAAAAATAGATTAAAGTCTATTATAATTTTAATATTAGAATACCAAATAAAAATTAAACTCAAAATTAATTAATTGTGAAAGTATTATAATAGAATATCAAATAAAAATTAAACTCAAAATTAATTAATTGTGAAAGTATATTATTTTGTAACCTATAAATTCAAAATTTAGGGTAAATTTTAAGTTTGAAATTTTTTTATAGAAACATTATTTTCTAATATAATTAATAAAAGTATGAGGGTTTGATTTGCAATTTGATAGTCGCTAAATAGTCGGATTGAATTTTTGTTAGGAGATAGGATAATATTCGAAGAGGTTCATCATTATATTCAACTCATTAAGGACTATATTATGTTGATGTTGATGTCTCACATAGTGGACATACTAGCGCTAGGTGCGTTAAACACTTTTAAAGCAAATTTTCATTGATGCAAAATCAAGATTCTTAAAGGCATGAAAAGTTTTGTTTAGAAGTGGTAAACTTATTGAACAACAAGATGTATGATGTTACTGAAGTAATGTAATAATGTAAGGTAGGTTTAGAAGATTTTTGTAGGGATTTGAAACAAAATATTAGAAGAGAGAGGAGAGAGGGATTTAATGTATACGTACAGATTTGAACAGTGTAGAACACTTTTCAGTTCAATGGATCCAATCAACTAGTAATGCCTAATGTTATTCTGCATGGAGATCCGACGGTATTGGAGGGTCCACGTTTCAACATCAGCTTTAACCTATCGTCCTTCTACCGGAAAACCCGCACATACTTTTCTATCCCATAATTAATTCTTCTCTTTTTCTTAACCTCAACTCTCAATACTTCTCTTTTTCATATCCATAATTATATTAATTGTTTTACCTTAATCTTTTATCTTTGGGTAAATTATTGTCCACGTACCCAATCATTGTTAGCGTGGATTTTAATGTAATTCTACTCCAACAAAACCTACTTAACTACTGTAAAAGAAAAAAAAGTAGACCTATAGTCCATTAATGGAAAGTCCATCTGTATTTCAACTTTTCGAACAAGTCTATCAACATTTTTACATAACTAGATAAATTCATCACCCACAACTATCCAATTTAAATGGTAAGAATTGAGTTAAATTAGCTTTATAAATATATAACTTATAAATATTATACTTCCAGTTACAGGGGTTTATATGAAAATTGTAGTAGATATATGTTGGGTTTTTATTTTTAATATTTGAATTTTATTTTAAGTTAATAGAAAAATATGGTTAAAAAAGAAAGAAAGAAAGAAATAACATGAAAATCCAATCCAATTCAATCAATGGTATACTTCTAAATTGTATTTGTTAAAATTACAAAACCTGTAAATCAATTCAATTAACATTACTATTGCTGCAATTTGTTGAATTGAGAAGTTTGTAGTTAATTTAAAATAAAGAGTGTGATTATGGTATAGGAATTAGAAAAGATGTCTTAGTTGGGAATTAATTAATGATGGGAGCGGCGCTAGGTGCACATGTGAGTTTGAAAGACATTAGTAATTTAGTTGGTCAAATGGGAAATGTGTTTGCAAAATTTGCGGGTAATAAACGCGTTTTTATTTTTTTATTTTTTTAATTTTTATTGTCAAAATATAAATAAATGATTTTATCTTTCATCTAATCATTTTATTTTTCTTTTCTTGCGCTATCGGCTGGCTCCATTGAATTATTTTGTCTAATTTTAGACGCAAATAGTAACACGTACCCGCTAAGCCGCACCTAATTTACCGGACAATATACCCCTTTCTCCACTACATAATTCAGTGTCTATGATTTTCTAAAATATTCTCTCAATAAATATGGTATATGTTATTTGATTTTAGAAACATCAGACCTACGACAGCCTCATGTGTCCTCCATAAGTTATTTTCTTAATTTTGTTTTATTATTATAACTACTGTTATGGTCAATATGATAGTCCAAACAGGTAAGTAAGAGGTCTGCGGACTAAAGACAGAACTCATAAGATCTATGGAGAGTCTATGCTGAGTATAGAGATCTACAAGAGAATTTTAGAGTTAGCTTATGAAGGTTTTGTTATATTTGTATTCTTTCAGTTTATTCCTATACTAAATTTATCGATACGTGGAAGACATGATTTGCAAGATACGTGCATGAAAAATTTAGGAGACGCGTGGAGGAGCTTACAGGGCCTTTGGAAGACTTGGAAGTCACATGGGATGTTGGAAAAACATCCCCTACTACTAACACACGAATAAGTAGACAAATAATAAAGAAATTACAAGAAAGTTAAACAATGAAAATGAAAAACAAACTCTTTTCTTCTAGAAAAAAAAGTCCACTATGTAAATAATTCTCTTCTTGATCTCAAAGAGCACTCCTTAGAAAGTTTTTGTCGTACAGTCACTCTTTAATTCACTCTCAATTGGTGACTATAAAAGAATTATATCTATATTTAGCATAGCCAACCATAAAATGTTATTAACTAAGACAATTTAAAACCGAAGACACAAAGTACTCCTTTTATAGTACTTTGGAATCTGGGACTTATTTAAACTTTTTCAATGTGAAAAAACTACATTTGTAATATTTTTCCAAAACTCAATATAGAAGAACTTAGAGGACCTAGCTATGAAAGATTTTTCCATGACCCATAGAGGATTTAGGAGTCACATGAGAGACCTTGGGAAAAACTCAATGAAGACCGCCTCTTCATGACCCATATTGAGGACCGCATAAGAATATGAAAGAACTCAGCAAAGTGATTGAATTTAAAATCATATATATCTGTATTCTCAACACATTCACTACAAAAAAGGGATCTTCTGACACGCAAAATCGTCGAAAGATATATGCAAAATCATTGAGAAAGGATCTTTCGACGCATAAGCGTGTGTCAGGACGAAAGTAGGGCAAAATAAGTCCGGAGAGGATCTCCTGACGCACAAAACAAAGCGTCGAGAGATCCTCTATTTTTTTAAATAAGAAATAACTTCCATTATTAAATGGAAGGTATATTGACAGTACCACAGATTGGGTAACCATCCATTTCCTTGTCAGAACTGTGACGACCCAGACTTTTCGGACTGACCGTCTAAGTCGTCAATTTGACGCAAAACCGTTTGTTGACAAAAGACACATCAAGATTCAGTTGAAACCGTAAGAAAACGAAGGGAAATTTTAATCGAGCCCTATTTCAAAAATACAAAATTTCAAATGCTGTTTACAAAAATTTTAACTATTTGTAGACTTAGTTAAATCAAAATATTTTCAAACCGTCAGCGAAAGCAGTTTAAAGACAGTCCCCTATGGCAAATTCACGAATCCTTCTCGTCCCTCGTCGGTCTGCCCCTCGTGTTACCTTTGCCTGAAAAGTTAAACATAAAAAGGGTGAGTATTAATATACTCAGTAAGGGACCCACTACTGGTCCCGTTCGGGGAAAAATAAATTATTAGCATCCTATGGTGTACCCTGCACAATCACAGTCTTGTGATCCCGTAGGATGCACATATCAGTCTAGTGCTCCCGAAAGATGCACATATCAGTCTAGTGCTCCCGAAGGATGCACATATCAGTCTAGTGCTCCCGAAGGATGCAGATATCAGTCTAGTGCTCCCGAAGGATGCACATATCAGTCTAGTGCTCCCGAAGGATGCACATATCAGTCTAGTGCTTCCGAAGGATGCACATAAAGGGGATGATCCCGAAGGACACCCGTAGGGTAAATATCCGCTAGGAAACTAATAATTTATCCCCTCAGTCCATTCTAAATATCTTAAAAATCATTCTCAATACAGTCACGTTTCCTTATCACCCAAGCTCCCCCTTTAACCTCAAACAACCATATTATCCAATTTTCACCTAAGGACATTCGAAACATATCACTACATCAGTCAGCCACATAAAAAGCCCAGCAGTCACAACATACATTAGACAAAGTCCTCGTCAATCCATACATACATATAAAATTTCATTCAGTCAGCACAATATACATTAAACTTTCAGTACACACCCAAACACTCAACATAACCGTCATCCCGACTCAGTCCAGACATAACATTTCAGTTCATATAATCAATACGCCTTAATTCTTATTATTGAGTCCATTAGAAAGTCCCTTACCTCACTCTTATGCGATTTCTTCGAACGAACTAAGTCCAATAAATCAAATCCTAAAACATAAGCAAACATAAGATCAATATCTTTGTACATAATTTCGTTCACCCACTTCACCCCAAGTGTGAATTTGGCAACTTACCCAAGCCGATGGAAAATCGAACTCCACTTCAATCCTCTGGAAACATCAAGGATTCATTCCTTGATTCAATATATTCCTTCAAAAGTTTTAGCATATTAAGCTCAACGGTTAACATTTAACAATAGGCACTAAAACAACGGAACCCACACTTTAACCTTACCCAAATCTATCACCAAAAAGTCCACGGCAGGGGGTGGCGCGACGGCTGTGCGTTGTTGGCAAACCCGCAGATCTGAAGGAGAACGTTGGTCGGACGAAGCGGCGGCTTGAGGTGGTCTCACGGCGCGCTGCAGATGCTGTCCGATTCCACGGCGGCGGCGAACGGAGACGCCAGGAGACAGATCTGAGGAGGGGGAGGGGGTTCGGCTGGTTTCCGGAGCAGACAGACGGAGAGGTCAGCGCGGACGGTAGCAGGCGGTGGCTGGCTTGAGGTTGAGCGAAGGAGAAGAGAGGAAGGGTGGCGCGGCTCGGGCTTTGCGGACGGAGATCGGCGCGGATGGATGGCGGCTGGACGCGAAGATCTGGACAGTGCGACGGCTTCGCGAACCGGACGGACTGCGGCTATGCGACGAGGCTGGGCGGCGGCTGTGGATCTGAACAAAAAGGAATGAGGGAGGAGATGGTGGGAGGTGGCTAGGGCAAAATTAAGGAGAAGAAGAAGAACAACAACAACAAAATTGAGGGGGGAAACACGTGAGGAAGAAGAGGGGGGAAAAGGAAATTTTAATTTCCCCCCTTTTTTTCATTTGTTTCATTTAATACAAATAATAATAATAATAATAATAATAATAATAATAATAATAATAATAATAATAATATTTAATAATTAATAATAAAATCTTATTATTTTTATTATTACTTTTTTTTTTCTAAGGGCGTTACAAGAACCATCTTTATCGTGATCATCTTCATTGCTTGGGTAACTATCCATTTCAACATCTTCTTCAACTTCCTCTTCTTTTGCAGTTTTTGGTGCAAACGAGCAGAAAAAGACAAGGATTCAGGAAAAAAATCCAAACCATGCAGATAACAAGAAAAAATAAAACCATGCTTTAATTACCTTCTAAAATTAACTCAAAAGCTACTCTTTTTAACCTGTTGAAGCATCTGTAACCAAAGATTGAATACATGCATCTCCTACAATATGTTGAGTGATAACACTACAAGAATTAGAGATATTTCTAATGCAACATTGGCCAAAGTAATCCCTACGTCAAATCATACGTCGACAAGCTGGGTAACTTTTGTCGACGTGCAAATGGGAGACGTCGGTATATAGGTATCCCCGACGTACTAAGATCACGTCGAAAAGGAGCTTTTTCGACTTGGCGTTGGTAAATTTTCTCTGACGTCTCCAATTGACGTTGGGGAAAACTTATATCCCGACTTACACATTGCGTCGAAATATATTTTTTATTTTACTTTTTATTTTTAATTATTTTATTATTGATTTAATTATTATTTTGTTATTTTTTTTGTTTTTGTTATCGTGAGGTATTGTTTTTGGTTCAGCTTCGGAAGGCAATAAACAAAATTCACATTAAATTATGAAAATTAAAAGATTTCAATTTATAATAAAACAAGATACACGAAAGATGTATAACAAAAATTACAAATAATATGTTAAAAGTAGTTAAATTAAAAAAAAAAAACCTACACCTATGTCCTATTGCTAGTCGCGAAAGCTAAATAAAGAATGTCAAACCTACAAATGATATAAAAGTACAATTAGAATATCACACATGCAAAATCAAACGAATTAAGTATTGAAAAGTATGTACCCCAAGTGTTCACGGTCCTCTCTGTGTCCAACTCATATCTACGATCTTCTTCTTCATCTCTTCCATTTGTTGTGCATATATTCTTCCATTGTTCAAACAATTTCTTTCATGTGTCAATCACGGTATACTTTTAGTCGGTTTCGCTCCTCCTCTAATCGTTGCTATTCCATCAGGCGATTAGTGTGTTCAAGGCTGACCCTTAGTTTGCTAATCTCCGTCATGTGTGCCTGGTGGTCATAATTATTGGAGGAAGAAGCGGAAGCAAAACTTTTTCTATACTTGGGTTTGGGGTCCCAACCAAGACCTTTTGAGTAGTCTGATTGTCTACCCAAAATGATCTCACATATCTCATCCTCACAGAGTGGTTGATAACCCTCTGGAACGGACTGGGGTTAAAGTACCAGCATTTGATTCTGCACAATAGAAGTTTGTAAGTTGGAAGGTGATCAGAATTAAAATAGAATTGAAAGTGTAACAAAAAGTTTTCATAAACTTACAAAAGCATCTGCTACTGCCTGTGGAACGAACTCGCCAGTTCTACCGAGCAACTTGACACGGTCTACCGAGCGACCACGTACGTTCTTCAGTGAGCTCGATCTGTCTTTGAAGGAACAACTTTGTGTCGCTCCTGTGGTTGTAAGGCTGCTTCGGTCTAGCAGCCTTACAAATATTTAATTGGTCCTACATGCAAACAATGATGATCAAAACGATATATTTTCAAACAAGTTAAATGAAGGACTGTTAATTGATTTTAAGGTAGACTATACAAATCATCTAAAACTGTCAAGTCATGTAATGGTCACAAAGAAAGTGTCGATCTTGCATCCGATTGGCCAATCTGGGCGGCGGGTTTGGAAGTGCTTGTTCAGGATCACTGTACTTCTTGAAATGTCGGTGGTTGTCTCCCTTAAATTCCTTCCACATGGGGAGCATTTGATGCTCAACAAACCGATGGTCCACGTGCTTGTTCATAATAATGAGGCGCGTTATAGTAAAAGGCATTAGAAATCTTCAAAAGGAAATTTAAACAGAACCTTCAAAACAATTTACTCGATAGCCAACAAAGAATATGAAGAAAAATACCTAGTAAGAATTAAAAGAAAATCTACAACTAAAAACACCACAAATATAACAGAAATTGCAACACTCTGACATTTCAAATGTCATGTACTATTAAATTGATTACTAAAAGGATTGTATCTTTTATGCTAAAGTGACCTCCACTAAGGATCGCTAATTCCCCAAATGTACATAGATCTTTAAGAAGGCTTCTAATGAACATATTCCAAGAGCATGAAATACCATCTCAATATTCAAAATTTTAACCACTAGTAAGAGATTCAATATTGAACAATTGATGAAATGAATCCTTTAGAGATTAACCAACAACCCACGTATCTAATTAAAAGTGTATTCTAAGCATTAACTCTCGTTACAAGAAATATGAGCTTCAATGACATTTTGTTATAGCCAAATTAAGGTTGGAGGGTGAAAAAATGTCATAAAGGTAAAAGACAAGCATTTTTTGCTGGAAAAGAGAATTTTTTGTATTTTAAGAATTTATGACAATTTTTAAATGTCATAAATCTATGGCAATTTTTAAATGTCATTAAATATAAATAATAAAATTATAAGACTTCAATAAAATAAAAAAAATATTTGATCTTCTGTGAAAACCCTTGACACTTTACCTTCGTTCGCGCATATCCCCACTCTTCGTTCTCGTTGCAGGTTTTCCGTTTCGTCTCTTCATTGGCGTTACATCTCCTAACCGCTCTACCGCTGGCGATCCCTCCAACATTGATGGAAAACACTACCGTCTCCCAACCCTCGGACTTAGCAATACCATCTTCTAGCACTTCGATGCACAACTGCAGAAGCCACCGCTCCAACTTTTGCGTCTTCCTCCTCAATGCCTTAACCACGAAAGGCTTTCTTCACCATCTCATCGTTCGTCCACTACTCGTACGAAATTTCTCTCTTTTCAATTTTCATTTTTCAATCGCAATCTCTTTGTGTTCTCCTTCAAGTTGTCGCATCAATGGTTAAGGTTCCCTTCATGTTATTGGTGACTCAAGCTACTGGTGCCTTCATAATGCTAGTGCCTCACTCTTTCAATTCTGCCTCATGGTCTCGGTTCCCTTAGAGTTTTCAAAGGTTTATTTGAGTTTTCCTTCAAGCCACTGCACGTAATATTCACTCGTCTATTGTGTTAGGTATTATACATTCGATGTCGAAATTAGAAGATTTTCATTGTTTTTTGGTGTATATTGCGACCTTGTCTGGAGTTTTAGTGAAAAAAAAATTATTTATTTAGTTCAGTTTAGTGAAAATGGCTTGAAATATTCCTTGACTGATTTTTTACTAAGACTTAAGGAATCTTCATTGTATATATCATGAAATTATGTATTATTAGCTTCTGCCATTGAATCAATCTTATTTGTGCTCATTTTTTAACTTTTACTTTATTAATTTTTTAAAATAAAAAGTACTATTTAATGGCTTGACCATGAAAGTTGGGTTGTACAGTGTTTGAAAGTTGTTGAGCCTTTTTCTTTGGTGATATTGACATACATACATAGATGAAATGATGCTGAAAATATATTTGTCCTACAGGTTAATCTCACATAATGTAGTATTTTTGCCAACAAGTTCTTTGTGTTTCTTATAAGTGGTTTCACTACAAGTCATAGTTTTTTCGACATTGGAGTGCGTCGGGGAAGGTTATAAAAGACGTCGAAAGATGGTCTCCCAACGTTGAAGAAAACGTCGGATGCACGTTGGGACATCCGTGTTGGAAGAACTATTCTTGACGCACCCAGTGCAACACGTCGGGAATGCCCTTTCCCCGATGTTCATTATGCCGATGACATAACTGCGTTGGGGACGTGTGGCTCACCCGACACACAACTTAATGCTGGGAGAAGTGTTTTCTCGACATGGCGTTGTGCGAGCTTTCCCCGACGCATACAAAATGACGTCTGAGAAAGGCTTATTTCCCGATGCAAACAGTGCGTTGAGAATAATTTGAGTTTTTTTTTCTTGTTTCAGTTTCTATTCAATTCCAATCTGATTTAATTCAATTAAATTTGAACAACCAAAGTTAATAATTGAATATAATGAAAAATCGAAATTGTATTATAATTAAATAAACTTTTCATTGTCGCCGTACATTCAAATTTGTTAAAATAAAATTACATGAAAAAAAAATCAAGGTAAATTTTTCCACGGATGCCATAATTCAACAAGTCCAGACCTTCAAGGAAAAAAGAAAATTTAGATATATATAATGCTAATATCAATAATATTGCAAAGTAAACAACATTAATGTTAAAAAATACGTATCGCAAACTCATGGTTCTCTCTGTGCCCGAGTCATTCAATGATCTTCTTCATTTCTTCCATTTGTTGGGCCTGCAGCTCGAATATCCTTCTTTGCTCTTCAATCATGCGCTTAGCTACTTGAAACTCGAGTCTTTAATGTTCAATGAGAACTGCATTAGCTTGTTCTACTTTCGTAGAGTGTGAAGATGTGGTCGAAGAACTGCAAGCAATTCCCATTCAATTTTCTATTCAACTTTCTATTCAAAACAAGTCCAATTTTCTATTCAACTTTCTAACCCCCTGTTCAATTTTCTAAAAATATTTTCCCCTTAACAATTCCAATTCAACCCCCTTTTTTAACTGTCAATTCAAGCGCCCTTCTTTAATTTTTTTTTCACCTCACCCCTATTTAACTTGTGAACTCCCCCCCCTCTAATTTTCAATTCAACACCTCCCTTACAATTTCAATTAAATCCCCTTCCCCTCTAATTTTCAATTAAACCCCCCTTCTGTTTTCAATTCAACCCTCTACAATTTCAATTGATTCAACCACTCCCTCTTTCAAAATTTCAATTCAACCCCCTTAAATATACATTAATTCATAAATCTAAAAAAAAAAGTTAAAATTCAAATTGAATACCAAAAACTAATTCCAAAAGCTAATTCAAAATATTATTCCTAAAACATAATTTAAATTCAAATCTAAATACGAAAAACTAATTCAAAAATATTATTCCTTAAATCTAATTCAAATCTAAATTAAATAAACTAATATCAAACTAATACTTACCGGAATACGAAGGCAGGCTGTGGAAGACAACGACGAGCGACGGAAACAGACGGCAAGAACTTCTCGGTCTCTCTCAGTCTCTCTCCCTTTCTCTTTCGATTATGTAAATCACAAAATGCAATAGGTTTAAAGACAAAGGAACTCCCAACGCAGACCCAAAACATCAGAAAAAGTATGACCATTCCCGATGCAGTCATTAATGGCATCGGGAATGGTCATACTGTTCCCGACATCTCTGACATTGCGTCGGAAGAAGGCCAACAGTACAATTTAATTCTTCGACCTTCCCCGATGCAACACTGTTGACGTCAGCTTATCCGTAGGATTCCCTAGCGACTATAGTGTTGCGTCGGAGATTCCCCGACCTTCTCCAACACAACACTATTGACGTTGGCTTATCTCTAGAAACCTTCGATGTAACACTATAGATGTCGGGTTTTGTTTTCGTTTTCCCAATGTTTATTTTAGCACGTCGAGAGTACCTACGACATTCCTGACGTCCACATGAGTGTGTCGGCATACGTCTCCTCCCAGGCATTAAGGTTTGAGCGTTGGAGGAAAAAGTTTCTATCGGTATTCTAATTCTCGACGCAGTTTTGAAAAATTCCCGAAGAAGTTTTGTGTGTCGGGAAAACACAGATTTCTTGTAGTTTGTTTATGCTTAGTATACTTAAAAATAAGATTTGTTTCTAACCTTTCTAACTATTTTTTTCTTTGGGAGAGGCTTTTGCTCAAGGTGTCTTTGAGAAACTCTACAGAGGTACTTATGATGGCAAATTTGTTGCTACAAGATCTTGGAAAGGCTAGAGAATAACCTGGAAAAGGCCCAGTTAATGGAACAGCAATATCAGCAAGAGGTGATTATGTTTGCTACTCTGAAGCACCCAAATATTATCTAATCTATTGGATAATACCATAAGTCGATGGTTTGGTGCATTGTTACTGAGTATGCAATGAGCGATTCAGTTGGAAAGTTCTTGATGAGGCGTCAAAGTCGTTCTGTCCCACTGAAATTAGCTGCCAAACAAGCTTTGGATGTTGCTAGGGGGATGGAATATGTTGATGCCCTTGGGCTGATTCAAAGGGACTTGAAATCAGACAACCTTTCGATTTTTTAGTACAAGTCTGTAAGACCCGAACTTTAGGTAGTGTAGATTTTTCAGAGAGTTTGAGCAGTTAGAAAGAAGGAAAATGTTTGGTTAAGTATCAAGGAATAGTACTTTAGGCGTTTTGAGTGTTTAAGGTTGGCAAGAAAGAAAGATCGTAGAGGTTGGACGTTTTAGCTAACTTCATAAAGGAGTTTCTCACAACTCACTTGGGTAATTGCACACAAATTGGTCTTGAAAGTTCATAATTGAGTCTAGTTTATTGAGAAAGGCGACTGAGCATTTGGATATGAGAAAGTTGGCGTTTTGGATAAGAGAAGGCGAGAAGGTCAGTTCGTGAGTGAAATCTGTGTAAGATGCACTCCCAGAAGGCTACATAATTCATAGTTTGGCATTTTTCTTTGAAATTTGAAGAAAAGAAAATTAACTCATTATAGAGCAACTTTGTAGAAGGAAGTTTGGTCAAAAGAGTTACGGATTTTAAGTTTAACTTTTTAAAGTTGGGTTATATAGTCTTGGCGAGAAGCTATGCGAAATGGTCTTGGAAGCTAGCTATGCGTTATGGACAACTATGTGGTAGGTTTAAGGCAAGCGGTTCAAGGATTAAATTTAAGTTTCAAAGCCTTGTTAGGATGCATTTTGAGGTGTAAAGTAAGAAGGAAGTGTCTTAATAAGGTTTAAGGTGGCATTAAGCAAGGATGAGGTGTTAACATAAATTCATGACATTGACTCTAAAAATAGGCCAATTTCAATATTAAAAATTTCTCATATTACACTCGTGCATTTTGAATTAAATTACTCCCAAAAATTTCCATTTTGAGTCTATTTTCTAAGTTGAAGCTGCTGGTTTAATTTGAGTCAGAGAGGGCTGGTTTTGAGTTGAAGGAAGCAAGGAAGGTTAGAATTCATGTGATTCTGAACAACGTAGACTTCTAAAAAGATGTAGAGTTCATTCGTTGGAATATGAAGCTGAAATTTTGAGGTGACAATATTAAGACAATTTGAAACTACTTTGTAGAAGAAAATATGTTTATTTGAGTTCTGAATTTTATGTTATTAAGCTCTAAAGTGGAATAAAGGTTCTTGCCGAAAATGAGTTTTTGGGGAATGGGGGTCGTTGGGCGTGGCATGTTGGATCAAAGAGGTTTTGGACAAGAAGGAATCAGACAAGCATATCAGCCAAAGGTTTGACCTATGATCTGTGAGTGGTTTTCTTCTTAAAAGTTTGTGATTTTGCTTTACTATTTTGAAAGATGATTTCAAATGAGAAAGTGTTTCAAAAAGAGATTTCTGTAAAATGTTTATATGTGTTCAAGCATGATTTATAATGTTGATGCTTGATTTGATGATTACGATTTCCATGCTATGAAATGGTTTTCAAACCATAGTTGATTTCTTAAGATGATGCTAACTTTTATGTACACATAAAGAGTCAAAGCCACCATGGGGTGTACGGACCACATGGTGATAAGAAGCTGGCTTATGCGTTTAAAGGAGTGTATAAAGCTTAGTGGCCTGAGCAACAAAGACGAATCTTTATGTTCTCGGATGTTGTTGATACAGTAGTCAAACGCGAGGTAATGAGACCAAGCGTAGAGAATGATTCGGGATCCTTGGTGAAAGGAGTTAATGTTAAATAATGTGTGTTTATGTGAAATTGTTATAAATGTGTTTGTTAAGCATAAAGAAAGGTTTATGCAAAATGAAATGATTTGATGTTGTTTATGCAAAATGATGTTTATGAAAGGGTATTACGAAAAGGGTTTCATAAAACCTCACTAAGTCTTTTAAACTTATTCTTTCAAAATTTATCTTCCAAGACTAAGGCGTTGAGGTCAAGGGGAAAGTAAGTTTTGGCTTGCTAGGTGAGAAGCTGTCAGTCGTTTTAAGTTTAAGTGTTATTGTATTTTTGGTTAAGTGTTGTTTATGTATATTGTTGTATAAACGTCTTGTTAAGGAATAAAAGTTTAAAGTTTGTTTTATCTTTCCATGTTAAGTTCTCATCACATAAAGTTTATTTGTTATGTTAAGTGTTTTGACGGTTAAGTTAAGTTAAGGAAGTTAAGACGAGTGTCTTTGGCGTTTGACTGCGTCAAGGATACTCAAGTTGCATCGCGTCTCGTGAGACAGTCGAGTAGGTTGCTGACTTTGGAGTGGCCCGGATTGAAGTGCCCACAGAAGGAATGACATCTGAGACTGGAACCTACCGATGGATGGCTCCGTAAGTCTTCTAAAATTTGAATGTTTGTTGTTATAATCTTCACCTTTTCCAAATATTTCTTGCATGCTTGTTTGTTGCATTTATTTATTATTTTTTCGAAATGGGACTTAGTAGCTTTGTCATGACTAAGAAATTATGAAGATTGGCAAAGAAATTGAAGTTCGAAAATACTTCAAAGGCCTTTCTTATATAATTCTATGGTTGCTATTTTTACTTTCGTAAAATTATTTAATTTATTTATTTACTATTAATATATTGTTGTTGTGATGGATTAAAGAGGAAATTCTATTCCATGTTTGAGGTACAACATCCAAAAGTTCTCAAGCATGTTCATAATTTGTATGATCTCTTTTCTTATACAATTCATTGTAAGCATGGTATAAGAACTCTGAAACTTGATTTTTCAAACTAGTTTTAGTATCATTCTCTACCAGATTTTGAGAAAATTTTCCAAGCTTATGCTTTTCTTTAAACACTTGTTTGTTTAATGTGCTGACGTTTGTTTCTCCATTTTTTTTCTAACTAATACTGATTTCATATGTATTTTTCTGCTGATTCAATCAAGATGATCTCACTCATGACTATTTATGTTAAGAATGCAATACGAGAGAAGGAATGTGAAAATTTGATGGAATTATATATACTAACTAATATTTAGTGGATATTTTGGTTTCAACGTCTCAATCTGACCATTTTATTGAATTTGTTGATTTGATATGTGACAATTTATTTTCTGGATCTCGGTAAAAATCCATTTGGTAAATTATCACTGACACATTACACTTTAGGTCTTACGTTTTTACTTTCGCATTCAACTATAAATATTAAATACTGTTTCAAAGAAGAACACTCCCTGTAAAGCAACATAACTTTGTTGCATTTTCATTTTTCACACTATAAATTTATAGCTTTTACACATATACACATGCACACATGAATATACATGTTAACTATACACGTATAAACAAATGTATACAAACATATATCTACAAGTATGTTTAAATGCTGCCCATATGGCTCCACTTTTCCAATCACCATTCTTCAAAAGTAGAATTAGTGATTAGGCACTTATTTGGTTTTAAGTTTGAAAGTTACACTTAAACTTTTTGAACCATGATCATCATGTATTCTTCCCCCATGTAAAAGAACTACAAATTATAACAGACTTTAAAAATGCACTAGAATGTTCATGTGATTATGTCTTTGGATGTTTTTGCTTAGTTTCATTTTGTTGGAATTGCACTTACGATTTCTTGGGTAATTTGTGTTTGCCACAGAACCAGAATGCTCATCTTTTAATTCTTAAACAACTCCATTGAAGCAGTGAAGTCATATTAGAGCAACTTATTGATCTACAGGATTTTTTCTAGGGTTGGTAGCAAGATTTTGGTTGCAATGTACTTTTTTTACGCTTGTTGTAACCAAAAGATGTCTGTTTATTCTATCATTGTAAACCCTTTACAAACAATTGTACAAATATTACCAAGTATATGCTACACATATATATATTGAAGTGTTGGCAATTTGTTTCCATATGAGTGTGTTGTATAGTACTTTGTGATTGAGGCGACAAAAAAAATAAGGATTGCCAGGAAATATGGCAAGAAAAAATGTACTAATAGAGGAGTATATGACATTTGAATTTTAAAAAAACTGTCATGGTAAAGGTATTCTTGACAGTCAATTATAGTCATGCTAGGTGTTTTCTTGACATTTAATAATCGTCATGATTGACATGTTGTTGACAAGAAAGAAAATGTCAAAATATAAGATTTCCTGACAATTTATAATTGTCATCAATATGCAAATAATGACAGATAATTACTCTAATATGTGTGAATTGATGACAGTTAGTTATTGTCATAAAATATAAAATAATGACATTTATTATTTGTCAAGAATACTGGATGATGACATTTATTTTTTGTCATGAAAACAATTACTGTGACAGTTTTTTGAACTGTCATAGATAGACTTTCCATGACTGATAAAACTGTAAAAAAAATTAATATCACATATTTTAACTATTGTCATAGGTCATTTTTCTCATTCATGAACTAGCAAGAAGGCAATGGGCATAAGCAAAGAAAACTAATAAATAAAAGCAAACCTTAGTTCTCAATTCAAACAAATAGAACCAATGGAGATGCTTGTATTAAAAAAAAACCTCTTTTGCTTATCAATTCATATATAGTTCTAAATTTCTACAAATCTTCATAGGAAATAATTTTTTGTAAAAAAAATTCTCCCTACAAAAATTTGTGCCACAACTATTCAATCATCATTTATCATTCAACATAACATCAAATAACCTTAAACAAAGTTCTCCCTACAACATTGCATCAAATTACATTCAACAAATCTTCATAGGAAGGACAAACTAACAAGAACTAGAGTAAAAAGCCTCACCAATACCCAATAATCAATCCTTGTCTCCTTTAAAAAAATATCCAACATCAATCTCACTAAAACATTCAACAAAACTAAAAAACTTCACCAACCCATATAAAGAATTCAAACCCAGAAGAGCGAACAGAACTAAACTCACCATTGTTGCCAAGAACATGAAGTGTGATCACAACTCATTCCAAACTTTTGAATATAACAAAAACAGAAATCAAGAAGAAATATTGGGAGAGTTAGAATAAAAAAATAAACCCACTAATCCAAAAGGAAATTCAAAGGGTTTATATTTAAGGTTGTAAACTTTGAATTACCTCCAACCAAGAGGTCGTGAAAGAGAGAATGTCGGCGACGAACAAAGCAACCATTGATAGCGACGACACACCGACAATGACGATGCCTACCTTGACAATGAAGGTATGAGCAACCCTAGAATACTCCATTTCTACCCACCCCCTTCCCCTTCTTCTTCACAAATCTGTGAAAAGGGGTAGGGTTTTTTCAAAGCTAACTCCTAACGCTTGACTTAAATCGTCAGGATATATCCAAAAATTCTCGATGCTTTACTTAAAGTGTTATAAATTCTTGCCTTACCCGACGCCTCAGTTTATGCATTAGGAGAGGGGCCCTAACTTCCGATGTCATATCTCCCGATGGTGTAAAATGGTGTTGAGAGATCTAGAATTTCTTGCAGTGAGTCCATAAAAAAGTTGTTGAGGATTTGAGTGGGTGATACACTCAAACATTGGTTAAAACCTCAACGAAACACCAAACTTTCTTAAACCTTTAGAAATTATTAAGTTGGTCAAGGATAAGAAGAAATTGAATAAAATACTTGAAGGCTAAGTGTCAAAGAAAGAAATATTGGGTGTTTAGAGGTTAGGTTGGGCGGCAAAGGAAGGCTAAAGAACCTCCAAAAAAGTGTCAATGAGCTGTAAAGTGACTTGAAAACCTCTAAGCTTAGGCGTTGGTCATAGAGTAGGCAGCCAAAAATGTGGAACTAACCTCTAAAGGACATGCTTGGGCATTTGGTGCAAGGGCCATGTGGCCAAGTAGAGGAGATAACCTCCAAAGACTAGGTGAGATAACCTCCAAAGAGGTTATTTATGCATTTGGACAAGGGCTTGGCGGCAGGATGAGAGGTTGTCCATGCGGGAAAGGCTATGCGTTTAGAGGTTGGTTGGGCGAAGAGGCATGGCTACGCGAGGAAGGATTAGAGGTTAGCAAGCTAGGTGTCCAAGTATGCGTTCAAGAGGCTAGCTGGACGGCCAAGCCTAGGCGAGGAGAGGTTAGGCAACCAAGCTATGCGATAAGACCATGGAGGTTAGTTATGAGATTAAGACACGTACGTGGCATGCTCTAAGCAAACGGTTTAAAGTTAATTTAGGTGTTCAAATCTTGTTAACATGCATTTTTACGGCCAAGGAGGACGTGGAGGAGATGATGAGGTGTAATCACAAGCTTAGAAGATCAGTCTAATCAAGGATTAAGTGTCACCTTGATTTCATGCAAGGACATCTATAAATAGGCAACTTCAACAATGAGTTTCTCACAACTTACTCGTGCAAAATAACTCAAATTGGTCTTAAAAGTTCAGAAATTGAGTCTAGTTTGTGAGAGAGGGTTGCTGTTCAATTTGGATTCAAGAAGGTTTGAGATTGGATCAAGATTAGGAAGCCTAGAAATATGCTTACTAAATATTTTAAAAATCATGGTATTACTCACTGACACTTGAATAGAGCCTTGGTCGTGAAATTCCTCTCAAGCTTCCTTGATCTCAAATTTGTGAAGGAAAATTTCAAGAAATGAGTTCGGTAGCCTTCTGGAAGAGCACCTTGCTTAGAAGTTATGATTTACGCGATGAATATATGTCTACTGAAATGATATTTTAAGCTACCACTACTACAAAAATGGGTTTACTTGACGCTAGCAACTTTTACATACTTGCTTCCCAAGCTTGTTTTATTTTATATTTATATATGGAAAAAAAAATATTTTTTTGAAAAGATTATCAAATATATTTATTAAAATATTTTAATAAAAAATTATTAATTAAATTTATTAAAATCATTTAATTAAAAATATTAAATAAATATATTAAAATCTTTTATTTTCCCTATCTTTTTAGTAAACCATCACGTCTCCACGCCGAAACCCTTCTCTCATCTCCACGCTCGGCTTCCACACAACACAGCAGCGGACGACAACTTCTTCAAATCGACGGATGGCTTCCACACAAAACAATTGGCGAACGACAGACGACTTCCACACAACACACAGCGGCAGATGGCGAACGACTTCCATCCAACACAAAGCGGCCCATGGCGAACGGATTCCACACGACGAACTCTTCCACACGACGAACGCTTCCACACGGTCAATGGATTCCACGACGAACGACTTCCACGGGGTGAACGGCTTCCACGGTGAACATCTTCCGCACGGCGAACTGCTTCCGCGTTCAAAAGTTTTATGCTCACTCTTCTTGTATTTCACATTTTGCTATGAACAATGCTCCCTTGAATTTGATTTATATCTTGTAATTAAGGATGATATTGTAAATTGTAAACCCAAAGTCAGAAAAACACAAAAAGAAGAAAATTGAGAGTGACTCTCGTATGTTTATATTTATTTGTGTTATGTTTTTATACTGTTTATGTTCAAATTCGTAAACAAATGGTATAATCTAATTGACAAATAGAAGACTATCATTTTTTTTTATCGTTGTTGTTTTTTTTACCGTAACAAGTAATGAGAAATTGAGAGTGACTCTTGTATGTTTTTTTTAGAAAGGCAGTAATGAATTTGGTATCGTTATGGTTATAATTACTGTGTTGATTTTTTATAGTAATGAGTAATGAATTGATATATTTACTCTTATTGGTAAGATTCATACTTTAGATGAATGCCATTTTTTTTATAGTAATGAGTAATGAATTGATATATTTATTCTTATTGGTAAGATTCATACTTTAGATGAATGCCATCAAATGCAATTCAATTGCAACTCTGTCATGTTGTACATTTTAATTTTTTTTATGGCAAATGACAAATATTGTTTCTAAAGTATAATGACAATGGTAAATTTACTTCCTTAACCTTTCAAAATTAATATTTAAGTGATCCAACTTATCTATATTTTAAAATTAGACCCTCAAATTTAATTATACACTAAAAAGAAGTGGTGTAAGGTGCAATTCAAATATTCCCTAATATGTAAATTAGTGGGTTTTTTTATGATTATTGTCTTGAATTAGGATTCATAAAAAATTTTGTTTTTGGTTGAGTTTAGATTTTTCATGATCCTTCTAAATGTGTTCTTTCAAATCCTTTGTATGTTTTCTCATGATAGCAGTATGTTGATATTGGTTGAGTTTTTGTTTTAATTTTGAATTAGGCAACAATATGTTGAATGAGTGTTACTAACTCTGATGTAATTTTGATCATAGTTTGGGTCACAAATACTTATGTTCTATAAGAAATATCAATTTTATGCAATATTTATGAGTTGTATGAGTTACCTAATTTGGAATATTGTAATTTTTTTTTTTTTGTAGTTCCAAGATTAGCATATTATAAGTATGGATAAATCATGGATGTCAAAGAGTAGATTATCTAAAAAGTTTGAGTTGGGTGTAGATAACTTCATCAAATTTGGATTTTCCAATACAAATAATACTTTTATACATTGTCCTTATTTAAAGTGTGGAAATTGTCAAAGACATAAAGCAATTATATTAGAGATCATTTATATTTTAATGATATTGATGAAAGTTATAAGATTTGGTTTTGGCATGGTAAAGAACTTCCATGAAGAATCCTCTAAGTGTATGTATGAAGAGAGTGATGTTGGAAATATAAAGAAAATGGTTGAAATTGCTCATGAGCAATATTCAAAGGATCCAAGTGGTTTCGAAAAATTGCTCAATGATGCTGAGAAGTCGCTATATGAAGGATGCAAAAAAATTCACCAAATTGTCTACATTAGTGAAGTTGTATAACTTAAAAGTTAAACATGGCTGGAGTAACATTAGTTTCTCATAACTACTAAAAGCGTTAAAAGACATCTTACCTTCTACTAATGACCTCCCTACATCGATGTATGAAACAAAGAAAATGTTAGGTGAACTAGGAATGGAATATGAAAAGATTCATGCATGCCCTAATGATTGTTGATTGTATCAAAAGGAATATGCCAATGCAATTGTGTGCCTTGAATGGGGTGAGTCTAGGTGGAAATATAGTAAAGATGAAAATAAGAAAAAGAAAATCCCTGCTAAATAATGTGGTACTTTCCACCTATTCCACGATTTCAACGAATGTTTAGAAGTGTTGAATGTGCTAAAAACTTAACCTGGCATGCTAATGAAAGAGAAATAGATGATAAACTACGGCATCCTACTGACTCTCCATCTTGGAAGTTAATCGACACCATGTGGCCAAATTTTAGTTTCGAACCTAGGAATCTTCGTTTAGCATTGTCAGCAGATGGAATAAATCCGCATAGTGATATGAGCTCCAAGTACAGTTGTTGGCCAGTTGTGATGGTGATTTATAATCTTCTCCCATGGTTGTGTATGAAACGAAAGTTCATGATATTATCAATATTGATTTCAGGTCCAAAGCAACCAGGGGATGACATTGGGATATACTTAGAACCATTGATTGATGATTTACAACTTTTGTGGGAAAGTGGTGTGCAATGTTACGATGCCTATAATGAAGAACTATTCAACTTAAGAACAGTTTTATTATGGACGATCAATGATTTTTCAGCATATGGAAACCTTAGTCGATGTAGTGTGAAAGGGTATAAGGCATGTTCAATTTGTGGAGATAACACATCTTCAATACGATTGAAATATGGAAAAAAAATGGCATACCTTGGGCATCAGAATTTCTACCACAGAATCATCCTTTTCGTCTTCAAAAGAAATCGTTTAATGGTCAGCGAGAACTTGGAAGTATTCCCGAATCTTTGTCTAGGGAGGTTGTATTTGAAAAAACTAAAGATCTTGACTTTCCAAGAGGAAAAATAAATAAGAAAAGAACACACTCTAAAAGAAGCACCAAGAGTCGTTGGAATAGACAGTCTGCTTTTTTCGAGCTCCCCTATTGGAAGCATCTTCATGTTAGACATTGTTTAGACGTGATGCATATTGAGAAAAATATTTGTATGAATATTTTAGGTACACTTGTGACGACCCGGACTTTTCGGACTGACCGTCTAAGTCGTCAATTTGACACAAAACCGTTTGTTTACGAAAGTCATAGAACTTTAAATGAAACCATACGAATTCAAAGAAAATTTCATCGGGCCCTAATTCAAAACATGAAATTTTAAAGTACTGTTTACAAACTTTAACTACTTTTAAATTCAGTTCAACAAAACATTTATAAAACCGTCAGCGGAAGCAGTTTAAAGGACAGTTTTCTATGGCCATTCACGAGTCCTTCTTGTCCCTCGTCGGTCTGCCCCTCGTGTTACCTTTGCCTGAAAAGTTAAACATAAAACAAAGGGTGAGTATTAATATACTCAGTAAGGGACCCACTACTGGTCCCGTTCGGGGAAAAATAAATTATTAGTATCCTATGGTGTACCCTG
>CM046886.1:3979667-4072764 GCA_025688845.1 Cucumis hystrix | reverse complement strand
TTTTTTTTTTTTGCGTCAAGTATAAAGTAGATTTTACTTGACATTTTATTCGGGTCAAAAGTAGTGAACATTTACTTGACACGAAAAACATGTCAGGTATGGTTTTAAAAAAGAAAATTTTTACGAAATTGTTTGAACTATTTTACGTGACATGGTTTTCGCGTCAAATATAGTGGAGATTTATTTGACAGTTTATTCGCGTCAAATATAGTGGAGATTTTACTTGACGTTTTGTTCGCGTCACGTATAGTGGACATTTACTTGACGCGAAAACAACGTCAAGTATAGTTAACATTTTTTATTTAACACTTTTAAAATGTCAATTGTCAAAATGTCAAGTATAAAACGTTTAAAAATATGAAAATAAAAAGTATAAAAATCAACTTATTAAAATAAATCATTTGAAATTTTTCACTAAAATAATTTTATAAATCTCATTAAATTAAATTTATTGAAACCTCTCGTTAAAATAAATTTATTGAAATCTTTCCTTTAAATAAATTTATTGAAAATATTTCCTTAAATAGATTTATTAAAATATTTTAATGAAAAACTTATTAAATAAATTTATTAAAATATTTTAATAAAATATTATTAAATAAATTTTTTGAAATCTTTCACTAAAATAAATTTATTGAAATCTTTACTTAAATTAAATTTATTAAAATCTTTCCTTTAACCTATTGAAAATATTTTATTTAAATAAATTTATTGAAATCATTTCTTTAAATAAATTTATTAAAACATTTTAATGAAAAGTTTATTAAATAAATTTATTAAAATAATTTAATAAAAAATTATTAAATAAAATTTTTGAAATCTATCACTAAAATAATTTTTTGAATTCATTAAAATAATTTTATTGAAATCTTTCCTTTAAATAATTTTATTGAAAATATTTCATTAAATAAATTTATTAATAAATTTATATATTTTAACGAAATCTTTCATTAAATAAATTAATGTATTTTGATGAAATGATTATTTAATAAATTTATTAAAATATTAAATGTATTTGTTAAAAACTTTAACGAAAAGATTATGAAATACATTTATTAAAAAATGATTAAATAAATTTATTAAAATCTACTAAAATAATTTTTTGATATTTTTCACTAAAAGATTTTTTTTGATATTTTCATTAAAATAAATTTATTGAAATCTTTCATTAAAATAAATTTATTTAAAACCTTTCCTTTAAATAAATTTATTGATAATTTTTTTAAAAATAAATTTATTAAAATATTTTAATGAAAAGATTATGAAATAAATTTATTAAAATATTTTAATGAAAAAATTATTAAAGAAAATTTTAGAAATCTTTCATAAAATAAATTTGTTGAACTCTTTCACTAAAATAAATTGATTGAAATATTTCATCAAATAAATTTATTAAAATATTTTATTTAAATGATTATTAAAGAAATTTATTGAAATATTTTAATGAATTTTAAATTGATCAACTTTTCTCATTGTCCATGGTTAGTTTTTACTTTGTAGTGTAGATTAATAATAGATCCAATTTATTGGTATATCTTCATAATCATTTACTTTTACACATCATTTATCGCTACTCACATAAAAAAAATTACAAATTTTGTGACATGATTGGACAATTTGATAGATAAAAATAGGTGATATCCAGGAGATGCATATCTAAATATTGTAAAGGAATGCCTAAAACTACGTTAGATATTGAATCTAGACTTGATTTAGACGATAACACTCCAACATAAGTATGATCTGATTGTGAAGGCACATGGATTCCTAATGAGTAAATGTTTGGGTGGGTTTTTACTTACTACTTTTTATGAATCTTTTGCATCTTACACTTAGCTAATTTAACTTTTTTTTTTTCTCAGGTTGATTCTTATACAATGGAGCTAGCAAGTGATGAGAACTTAGCACTTGGATTGGACGACGTCAAAGTAGGTTTGGATAATGCAAATACAGATGAATTGGAACAAGTTGAAGCACAGGAGAACGAGAAAAGGAAAACAAGAGCACTGACATTGATGCATGACGTTACAAGAATTAGGAGTACAGGGGAGAAAATAGTAGTTGACTATAATGAAAATGGAGTACCAATTGGCGAGAATGGGCATAAATTACAATCTTTCATTGTGTCTTGTGTGCATCATCATATCCCAATTACACATACATCTTGGAAGCTGGTGTCGGCTGAGTTGAAAGAAAAAATATACAATATGGTTGAGGTATGTAATCATCCTTTCTCATTTAGAAATCATGCAAATATTACACACTTATTGTATATTTTGAGTCATACTATGTTGTGGCTATCCTGTAGCCTTGGTAGCCAATCATGCATATATTACACAGTTATTGTATATTTTGAGTTGTACTATGTGTGGTTATCCTGCAGCTATGGTAGCCAATCATGCATATATTGATACTTAGTGCATAGAGGTTAGTTTTTCTTATGCATTGTTTGGTTTGTCTAGGGAGCATTTATAGTTGATGGTCGAAGTAAGAAGGCCATTATGAAAACGGCTAGAGTTCCATTTCGTCAATTCAAGAGTTGGTTGACGACACAATATATTATCCCCTTTGTGGATGAACTGCAACTCATGATAGATTCACCTTCATTGTATTCTCACATAATTGATACACATGTTTGGCAAGAGTTTGTCAAGTCAATACTGTCTCCTAAATTTCAGGTATAAACCTTTTCTCTCGTAGTAAAATCAATCATAATATAAACCACGCTTGTTTATTTTAATCTTTTTTACATAAAATTTGTATAGAAAGTGAGAAGTGAACACCAAGATCGAAGAAAGAGGAGCAAATATACCCATAATATGTCAAGAAGAGGTTCTGCAAATCTTGTCGAGGATATGGTAATTATGAATGTTATAGTATTTTACAGATATTCTTAAATTTAACTACGGTATGCTTAATGATATGCAGAAAAAGGATACTTCTAATGAACATGATTTTGGAAGAGCTAATTTATGGAAAAAAGCTCGAACAAAACAAATGGAGGGTACATGAACGAAGATGAACAAAATGTTGCCAATCAAATAGTAAGATTCTCAATGTTACATGTGCATCAAAATCACATGAATATATATTTTACATATTACTGATCAAATTTTACTCGTTTTAGGATGAGATTTTGAATAGCAATGCAGATCCACTCTCTAAAAAAGATGAATCACCTAATGATGCATTGACTCAAGCTTTGGGTACTCTAGAATATGGTGGTCGAGTACGTGGTGTGGGTGGTTTCATTACACCCACTGTTTATTTTCACACAGCCAAACCAAGAAAGTCAAAAAAGGTTGGTACAACCCAACAAACTATTGATAAAAATGAAGCACTTCGTCAACGCATTCGAGAACTGGAAGAGAAAGTTCGAAACATGCCAACATCCGAGCATGGTAGTTTCTCTAGGAATAAAGTCCCGAAGAAAGTAAAATATTTGTTTCTAAAGTAAAGTTACAATATTAATTGTTTATCAAAGTGAAGTTATCATTAATTTGTGCTTTGACTTTTTGGATGGTTTTAGGAGATAATTTTAAAGAAGATGGCTAATGATACAAATTTAGAAAACATGGTAAAAGTGAAGAAAGAGATTGCTACTAGTGTACCGTCGATATCACTTACATTAAAGAAGAAGGTGGTAAAAGAGGAGGAAGTGGAAGATGAGGAAGTGATTGCTACTAAGCCACATATATCAAAGAATGAGGTAAATGTGAAGGTGCATTGTAAACAAATAATTTTACGTATATGAGTTCTTAGATTGTTACTTAATTGTATTAGGTAAAAGCTTCAAGGTCGATGACAAAGGAGGTGGAAGTTACTAGTGCACCATCCAATCTACCAATTCAATTGAAATATATTCTCCGATATGTTGAAAGGGTAATGATTGATGGGTCTAGTTTTTCCTTTCAACTACCTTTTGAGTTATTTGGTATATGCCGAAAGAGTTACGTCTTGCGAGAAGATGTCATTCATTTTTCCAACATGCAAAAAGTGAAGACTTTATCAATGGTCGCTTATATCACGTAAGTAAATGTTATTTCTTTATGATATATGTACTCACAGTTTTGAATTAGTAATAAGTTGATATGTGTGCAATTGATTTATTGTAGGTACTTACACTCACTCATTATTGATTTAAAGAAGGTTTCAAAGTATGTTTTTGTAGATCTATCTCTTATTTGAACTGGCCATAGTACTCGAGAGATTAGAGCTCGAAACCTTTGTAGTAGATTAATGACTTCTAAACAAGATCAATTGGTTATTGCTCCTTATAATTCCGGGTAAGTACAATTTTTATCAATTCAAACTTGCTTAGAAGCAAAATACTAATTACTTGCATATATATTTCATTTAGTGATCACTGGTCATTAGTAGTCATTAATGCATATGATGATGTGGTGTACCATCTTGACTCATTGAGAACACGTTCCCGAGAAGATATTAAGTACATAACGAATATGTAAGCTAACTCCATTTATGTTTTTTTTTATCCCTAAAAAATTATTTAATTTTGAATTATACTATACTTTGGGAAATGTAGGGCCTTGACAATTTTTCAATCTCAAAAGAATTTGAAAAAGACAAGAAAAACAACATTTTGGAAAACGGTAAAGGTAAATATATTTATAAAATAATTTTTATTTTAATCTATCACATAATATAATATATATGCATTGTTAATTGGTTGTGTTATAGTGTCCTTTACAAGTAGGTACTGTTGAATGTGGATATTATGTCATGAGATACATGCGAGAAATTGTGACTAAGGACACAAACATTATCACTGATGCGGTATGCATTATAACGTTATAGATAGTATAATATGACTAACTCAAATATTTTACAAAGTGTATTCTACTTTTTATGTTTTATAGATTGATACGAGAATCTCATACACACAACTTGAATTGGAGTGGGCTGAATTTTTAGCTCGGTACATATGATAGACACACCTAAATATGATCTTGTTAATTTTGTAAATGACTGAGATATGGGAATGCTCATAACCTTTTTTGTGGAAACGTTTTGTTCATAGCCATTATGAGGGCAAAAGATATGTGGGGATAAACTTCAATTTTGATTATATAAGATAGTTATTATCAATTAATTAATATTTTGGAATAGGACACATATAGGAAATTTTAGTTGGCAATATTGGATTGAAATTGTATAATTGTTGATGACATTGTTGAGAAGAATGAAATTATTGTTGGTTTACATATTATACTAAACTTTTTGTCCTTTTTTTTGTTGTGTAACTATTGGTTGGAGAATTTGTTTTGTTTATGGATATGTCTTATTGAAACAAATGTATGTAATGCAGGAAATGAAAAATGAAAAAAGAAAAATTTAGTATATTTAATATATTAATAAACGGTATACATGACACGTATACTATCTTATTTGAGTCAAATATACCATTTTACTTTATGGATATATAGTGTCAACTATAGAATTTTACTCGACGTGTACATAATGTCAAATATACTATCTCACTTGATAGGTAAATAGAGTCAAGTATATATCTTACTCGACTTGTAAATAGTGTCAAGTATACTATCTCACTTGACAGGTAAATAGAGTCAAGTATATATCTTACTCGACGTGTAAATATTGTCAAGTATATGATCTTACTTGACGTTAAAAAACTGTCAAACACAATCTCTTACTTGGCACGTAAACAACGTCAAATATACTATCTTACTTGACACAATGACGTCAAGCAATAGAGTACTTGACGTTTTTTTAGTGTCAAGTAATAGAACTATACTTGACAGTCGATTACTTGACGCTTTTTACAGCACCAAGTATAGATTTACTTGACACTATATCAACGTCAAGTAATTCAATTTTTGTAGTAGTGTACGTTATGATTTCATGATCAAGAAAATATTTCAATGTTTTCAAATGTTTTTATCCATGCTCGAATATTTCATGAGACCTATTGTATACATGTGATTAACTCCATACTAATGGTAGGGTTGATGAGCCTATAGTTTATGGGCCAAAAAGAAGGGTATAACTTTATGCTTTAAAGGAGAAAGGTTAGCTACCCAACGACTGTTCTGTCTTCGGACGAAGGGGTAAATATTGTCTGTGGCTGTGGAAGACTGTCTTAAAAAAGCTATGCAAATGTTTTAAGTTTCATGTTATGACTGTTTACTAGTAAATGTATTTAAGTTTCAGTTTTATACTAAACTGTTTATGAAAACCTGTTTTCTAAAACTGTTGCTCACTAAGTCCTTCGACACTACAAGAAATTTACCTTTTGTTGATGACAAAAATCGTCAGCATATCTTCAAAAAAGCATCGACTTTTCTTTTGCCAATGAAATTTTACCATTGGCACAAACCTAAACCCTAAACCCTAAACCGGACTAGGTCCGTCAGAAGAGCCTCCACCGATGATGAAAAAGAGACCGTTGGCGAATACTAGAACTATCGACAAAATTGAACCAACAAAAACTATGTCGACAATAGAAATTAACTGTTAGCGAAAGGAACGATATTCACCGACGGTGAAAATTATTTTGTCGCGGCATATAAATGTCGACGGTTTAAGAATGTTATCGACATACCCTCATATTGCCGACGACATTTACTACCGACAATGTAGATCTATTACGCTAACAATTATAATTTTCATTGGTAAATCCATGAAATGTCGACGCTTTAAAATTGTGTCGTGGGCAGAAGCGTGTTTTTGTAAAAAATATATATTATATTTGTATTGTTTTTTCACAGTCCTTTTGGTAACAACTCAAACTGTAGAAATAGAAAATACTAAAAAATTCATTTAATATTTCAATAAACATTACAATCATTTCTTACAAATGTAACATAACCAAGACAGTCAATTCCTCTAAAATAACAAAATTAATTACAATAAACAATACATAAATAGTACATAAACATCTAATTTGCTTGCCATGAAGTGATCTCCATTAAAAGTTGAACTTGGAAAACAAATAAAAAGAAAACAATAGAAACATATTCAATAAACTAGTATATTTTACTCTTTACATATATGTATCTATGTTTGTATGTATGTATGCATACATACATATATACACACACATATATATGTATATGTATATATATATACACAAAAACTTTACCTACTTTAATTTCTTAAAAAATAAACTTAGGCAACTTACGTACTTTTCTCTATAACCAAAATAATAACAACTTACAAACACACAACCCACTAGTCTTTGATTTCACAATAAACCTTTCTTTCTATCTTAGACAGCAGATGAACTCATTACCTTTATTTCACTACCCGAAATAAGCTTCCCTCCTAAGATGTCATCACGCAAGCTATCCACGATCTTAATGGTGATCCTTGCCCCAAAATCAGAGACCAAAAATGCCTACAAAAGATTAACAACATAATTAACTATCAATTTTAATTTGTCTTATGATTTTTCAAAAGACTCTAGTCCCCAAAATTAAAAGAAGTACCTACTTATATCAATGAACAAGGGTACAAAAATGTTTTTTCTCTTTCCAGGTACAGATTGTGATGAGTTATATGACTATTACAATTCAAGGTCAACTGCGAAAGAGGTGTGAGACACATTACAAAAAAAAATGATAATGAGGAAGCGAGATCGAAAAAGTATGTAGTGAGTCGATACCTACGATACCAAATGACTGATGATAAATGTGTGAAAGCTCAATCGCATGAAATCCAAAAGATAGCACATGAAATTATCGGCGAAGGTATGACTCTAGATGATCAATTTCAAGTTGTGGTTATAATTGACAAATTGCCTCCTCTATGGAAAGATTTCAAGTATGCTCTAAGGCACAAAACCAAGGAGTTCTCGCTGGAAAGTATCATCACGAGACTAAGAATAGAGGAGGAGGCGAGAAAGCATGATCAAAAGGAGAAGGTGAACGCAATTCCTAGAAAGAACCCTACTGCAGATCTCCACGTGCTAAACTTACTGCTGCAGGCCAACTTAGTTTTGTTCATAAAAGGGAATTGTTTTATTTTAAAGTATTACTCTGTGTTTAGTTAAAAGGTATATATTTCATGTTTTATACATTTATCAAAGAAATTTTCAATAGGCCACATTACGATTTTACGGTTATTTTAAAGTATCTCTATTGTTTAAAAGAGTACTTCCATTGTATAAAGTTTCATGTATTCATGTCCTGTGTCAGTTGAGGTTGTTTTGGAGGCGAACGGCTTCAGCTGACATCACGCCACGTCTTGGATCAAGCAAGCAGGTGTCCACCTCAAGTGGTGGTAGTATAGTTGTCCAACAATTATTAACTCAATGACGATTATAAAAATATTATAGAGCAACAGCTATGAACCCAAGATTAGTTGTGCATTACTATCCTACATAAATGATAAAAAAGTTGTGCATTACCATCCTACATAAATGATAATAAAGTCCTAGGTTGAAGGTATGTCAAAAATTGTCTATCTTTCCTCTAATATCAAGTTAGTCACAAACTAAAGACTGACTTGAACATCATAATGTGTGACTTGACACCACATGGATTTTCATTTTCTTTACCATATATGCAAGACAACTTACACTATTTTCCTGATTGATCCATGGCATCTAACTCATATCTCATGTCAATAATGTTTTATCATTAATAGATTTGGACTTAAGAAACCAGCTGGAATGAAACAAATTAAAAAGACAAAAACTAAGAACGAAATATTTGGCCAAGGGTGAAATAGACCTCGGAATAGGTAAGCCACATGCTGAGGCGCCAAGGGAGAGTGACCTCGTGTGTTAAGAATGTGGTGGTCAAAATGTTGCCATCAAAAAGCACGACAGAGTTGGGAAGCTGATAAAAATATATCATCCCCAAACTTTATGTTGGAAGTTGTCTTTGTTTTTGGGCTTAGGAGTTAAGCCCATCATTAGCCCACGTAATTAGAGATCTTTCTATAAAATGTCTTTGTTTCTAATAAGAGAACTCTATAAATAGTAAAATTGTAGATACCGACTTTAAAAATGACAAAAGGCGCATGAATAATAAAAAATAGCAAAAACTAGATCAGCCTCATTTATTTAGTTATATTAATTGATATATTTAAAGTATTGTATTTGAATCGTTCCAAGATGAATAGAATATGACAACAATCAACTTTAGTAAATTCTAACTAGATCTAGGATTTTGTTGCTAAACAAAATTGCAACAACCTCCCTATAAAAATGACAAATATATTCAAGATTCTCGGTTTGTTATATTTTAAAGAATTTATTAACAATATCGATAATTATAATTAAATAATACATAATATATTTTTTAATAACAATTTGAATTTATATTTTAGATTTCATTCCTTGTTATTAGTGGCAGTTATATATATTTTAAAAATAGAAATAGAAAATATATATTAAAACCTATATAAAATGTATGTTATTTATATCTATTTTTGAAAAATATTTTGAAGATGGGCATTTTTTTATATTATTTTGAAATACCATTATTCATGTTATTTGAATTTTAAATTTTAAAATTTATGTTATTTATATCCAGGAACCATGTAAGTATAACTACTTTGTGAATTACACTATTGTAATTTATTGGTATTAAATTTAATCCTCTTTAGTTTGCCATTAAATTCTTATATGTTTTGATAATCGAAATTTGAAGACTTATGTTCTCATTTAGGGACAAGATTCATTTTGTGTTATATGTAATCATAGTTACCTTACAGTACATTTGCATTATGAAAATTGTTGTCTTTAAATATGGTATATTTCACGTACATTGTATTTGTTTATATATAGCGTGGCACATTTGAAATGGCTTACAATTTAAATATATTACAATACATTATTGTTATTTTAAATACTTTAAAAGATGCTAGTGAATACTTAGGCACCCTCCCAATTCACTCTTTAAAGATATGCTAACTTGGTATTTTCTAAATTCAACAAATTCGAGTTACGCTAGTGTTGTTTATTGGTACTAAATTCAACTTTGTTTAGTTATATTGTTTATTGATTTCCATAATTAAAATTTGATGATTTATGTTATCACATTTAGTGCCAAGATTCTTTTTCTGTGATTTGCAGCCAAAGTTATATTAAAGTGTATTTACTCTATGGAAACTTTTGTATTCAAGTATGGTATTTTTTTGCATGCAGTGTATTTCTTTAAGAAGGATACCATAGCAATGACTTGCAATTTAAGTCTGTTAGAATACCTAAATATCATTAGAATACCTTGAAAGATACTAGTGAATACTTATGCACACTCACAATTCATCCTCTGTATATATGATAGTTACCATTTAATCTTCTAATAATCAATTTTTCAAAAATCTAGATTTTTTACTACATAGACAAATGTTGAAATTTCCTATCTTATATAATAAGAAATCAATTCCACGAGACTATATCATTCAATCATATAAAAATTCAAAGTTTTGATAATTCTATAATGAAATTAAACTAACAATTCAAAATATCCTAAAGATATATAGTATGACATAGTTAAATCATAAGTAGCTAGAAGTCTAATGAAAGCAAGTTAAACATAATTTACATTATCTTAATCTGGATTCATTTCCTTCTCTTCTTCTTGGTCCACTTCGACTTTGTCTAAACGCTCCTCAAATTCCTTTGATGCATTTAAAATTACAATGTATTTTACAAAGTGTGTTATGTACATTCATTCACATATATTTTCGATTACAATGTATTTTACCGGCATACACTGTAATAATATTTATCATATTCATAATATTTATTTGAATTTATTAGATAGATAATCATTTTTAAATATTGATTAGTTATGTTACAGATTATTCTTCCTATAAATGAGGTAAAAATGTGTTAATATTTGCTAATAAATGAATATTTATTTATAATTTGTATTCCCCTTGTATAATAATCTAATATCTTCCATTTTGAATCAGAATATATAATTAAATAACTTTTTAAAAAAATCTGTTTAATATTAAATGTCTCTAAAATAAAAGAATGTTTATTTATAATTTGTATTCCCTGTATATAATAATCTAATATCTTCCATTTTGAACCAGAATATATAATTAAATAACTTTAAAAAAAGTCTATTTAGTATTAAATATCTCAGAAAGAAAAAATGTTTGGAAATCATCGAAGAGAAGAGAAGGATGTCATGTGGATAGCGTGGAAAGAAGTAAAGTTAGAAGAAGAGGAGAATTGAGAGGACAAGTCGGAGGAGCGCCTTCTCAAGATTTGTTTAATGTCGTCAACGACTCAAACAGTGGGGTTAGATTTGAACTTACGGCAAAAAAGCATGTGGGCATTAACGGCGTCTTGAATCCCACCAGCGATTGAAGGCGACAGCTGTGGCGGTGAGTGGTGGTTCTTTTTGGATCTGAACAACATTTCATCACCAACGGCTTGAGAACAAAGGCCACAAAGCCATTTGGAGTCAAAATTGGTCTTCACTCCAAGAAGAACGACGGTTAAACGTTGAACAGTTGGGAAGGCATCTGGTGTTTTGACAGTGGTAAAGGCCTCTGATCCGTAGTGGTGAAGGTTGAACGACGATGAAGGTTGGTGTTTCGACGTTGAACGACAGTTGAATTAAAAGGTTTGATTTGAGATTATCTTGAGATTGAGTTTTAATTATGGTGTAACTCCCTTTTTCTCAATTATTGTATTTTAGTAGGCGTGATTTGTACTAGAATAGGGGCGTTTAAGTCCTATTTGTAAGAATTTATTATTTCATTTTCTATTTTTGTCATTTTTATAATTAAAATAAATAATAAGTAAATTTGAAATTTTGTCATTTATCTAGTGGTCAAATATGAGAAATTGGAGGATGGCATACCAAGAGTTTTGTTCGATGTTTTGTTTACATGGGCTCCTGTCTTTTTGACAAATAAATTCAGCAGCCCAAGAGTGGATATACCAATGGGCCCATAAACTTGTTGCGGTCCACAAAGACTAGCCCAGCTTGCTTATGTTAATAATGTTTATCTTTTAAGTTTGAAAATTACTTTAAAATATACTTGTTTACACCAAAAAGGGGTGGGAAAGGTTTTCAAGGGTCAACAAACTGCTAAAAGTGGAGATAGTTGGAGAGTAGTACAAAATAGGGTGTGCATGGGGACATGAGCCACTGCCCTATGCCTTTATATTCAACTCTTAAGTAAAAGGAGTATCATTTGAAGTTTGGAAACAACAATTTAATCAATTATCTATAATATAATATTTGGCATTGTTTATTAACATTTAAATATTTATTAATTTTATCTTTTATGGTCAATCTCACTTTTCATGTCCTTAGTTTAGTTAATTAACTAAGTTGATTGTTAATATGTTAAAAGGAAAGAAAATAAAAAGTCCTTGTTTTCAATTTTTTAATAAAATAATTTTTTTTTTGGGTATCTTCTTTCTTTTTTCCTTCCAAAATAAATAAATTTGTACAAATTTTGTAAATAATAAAATCAAGATCGTTTTTTAATAGAACTCAACAATTAGTTATAGATAGTGATTGAACTCTATCCTTTATCTTTGTTTTATTACAAATTTTTTTTCTTTTTTAAACTGGTTCAAATTTGAATTTAGAGTCAGTGTTAGAAATTCATCGTTATCTTTCGATTTCTATAACTGATAGATAGTGATAGAACTCTACCACGGTCATCGTTCTCGTATATAAAGTTTTTTTTTACTTCTTCAATTGGTTTGAACTTGAACTAGAGTCATTGTTAGAAATTCATCTCATTTGTGCCAATTTCTATTACTCTCTATCACTGATTGACAGTGATAAAACTCAATTATAATTATCTCTAATAAAAACAAAAATTTCTTTCTCAATCCTGTCGTTTTTTTTAGTAATTATCATTATGTAGAGTAAGAGAATCAACATCCAACCTTAAGATTAATTGGTATGTTAATTTAGTTATATTTATTTTTAAAAAAATTGACCCGTGAATATTTGAAAGCATTAATAATTTAAAAGAAAATTTTTGAATTCTAAATTAAAAAATAAAACATTCTCTTTTAAAATCTACCAAATATTTGAAAATTCCAAATATATTTAAATATACTAATAAAAAACACAATATAATAACATAAATTATTGTAAGGATATTTTGAATTTTTTTTTAAATAATGTGTTTTTTAAAATTATTGACATTTATAGAGTACCCGTGGAACAAATGACAAAATTAGGGTAGTGAAGTCATGTATCAGGTACACGACTTCACTAAAGCTGATTGGAGTCGTCTACCCGATACACGACTCTGATACATCTGTACCTTCTGGCGTGCAAGTCGTGTACTCGGTACACGACTTCGTTCACGTGAAAGTCTGACACTTGTCCTTCATGCAGGAAGTTGTGTACGGGGTACACGAATTCCCCTCTATAAAACCCTAATTTCGTTGCATTCTGCCTTTAAAAAAAATCATTTCCTTCTCTCTTTCGTTCTCCATTCTCCTTCCATTTTCTTCAACAAAATCTTTCTATACTTCCATCCTATTTCAAAAATTCACCCCTTCCATTCTTCAAACCAAAAAATCATTCACCTATTCCATTTTTCACCAAAAATTACTAAAAAAAAAAGTGTTGTTCCTCTCCATTGTTTATCTCCGTTTTTTCACCAAGTAAGTTTATTTACCTAAATTGCAGTCTGGATACACGATTTTTTTGTAAAAATAATTTTAATTTATGTTTGTTATTTTATTTTATTATTTTGTTGTTAAAATAATTTAATCTTTTTTACAGTTGACTTTCTCCAAATCCTCCATTTTTTCTAGCCATTTTTTCGTCACAAGGTATGTTTAGATTTTGTTGAAGAAACAATTTAATTTGTGTTTGTTATTTGATTTTATTAATTTGTTTGTAAAAATTATTTGAATAATTTAATTTAGGGTTTTTATTTGATTTTATTATTTTGTTATAAAATTTATTTGAATCTAGTTATGTTGTGTGCATTTTGATATATTTTGATATCTAGTTGTTTGGATCTAGTTATTTAGATTTAGAGAAGAGAAAGAAGAAGGAATAGGAGATGAATTTAGAATATGTAAAGTATGAAGGGGAATATGTAAAGTATGAAGGAGAAGACAAGAGAGAGGGGAGTATGTTCTATTTGGTAAAAAAAGAAAAGAGAAAAGAAGAATGAATAGGAGAAGAGATGTTTGGTTGGCTTCTTTTTTTTTTTTAGTTTCAGAAATTCAACAAAAAAAGATGGACATAATTATGTTCCAATAAATAACAATAACAACAAACATTCATTATCTCCACCTAATTAAAATACCTCTCCACCTAATAGTAATTTTTTTTTTTTAGTTTTAGAAATTCAACAAAAAATATTCATTTGTGTTTGTTATTTGGTTTTATTAATTTGTTGGTAAAAATTATTTGAATAATTTAATTTAGGGTTTTTATTTGATTTTATTATTTTGTTATAAAATTTATTTGAATCTAGTTATGTTGGGTGCATTTTGTATATTTTTTGCATTTAGAATAATATATCAAAAAATTATTAAATATTAAATAAAAATATAGAAGTTTATAGAGAATGTTGAAGTTATTTTATTAATCAAAAGTAATTAAGAAGATTTTGCAAAATATGTAGTACATCCGAATACTTCACTTTATAATTGAATTGGTCATATAACTTTGCTTCTTAAAATATTATAATTCTTTTAATGTAAAATTCAAAATACATGGAAAAAGTCCTAGGGTATGTAATAGGTAATTCAAAGGTAGAAAACTTGTAATTGAATTTATGAACATCTATATGTTTAATAAGTAGTACCTTCTTGTTTGTCTGATGGTGGTCTTCATATTTAACAGCTAATTAAATATGTCGTTGCGATCTGAAGATTTAGTTATTCTTGAACCTGGTAATGATGGAGATAGTGATATAAATGTAGAAGTCGATGAATTATTTGGTAATGAAGAAAATATAGAGGAAGAGAATGAAATGGTCCCTTCTGAGATATTTACACAAATAGATTGGGACATTGCGAATTCTATTTGTGAACAAGGGTTTACATTGGCAAATAGGAATGTATCTGTAGACACATCATATTTAATTAAGAAAGGAATGTTATTTGGCTGCAAGGAAGATCTTCAGTTGGCCATTAAGAAGTATTGTGTGACACAACATTACGAAATTGTTGTAGTCGAATCAAATCAAAATATTTGGTATGTTCGATGCAAACAGTGGAGTAATGGTTGTAACTGGAGGTTACGTGGAAGTAAGCTTAAGAGCCACGGAATGTTTGAAATCACTAGGCTGGAAGAAGAGCCTAGCATGGTTATATAGGGAATTGTGTCGAGCAAGTAATGCACGATCTTTAGAAATTGCCGGTCCATTGATGTTGCTGCAAGTATGGGCGTATGATAGATTCCCCATTATGGCACCGCACGTACCACTACAAGTGTCAGTTGGTCGACCTTTATCATTCAGGTATTTTTTATGTATATATATATATTTTAGGGAAATGTGTAATATTTATAACTTATTAATAATTTCTTTCACACAATAGATGGAACGGTGTTCTACCTTCATCAGAACAGTCAGCAAATATGTTCTTGACCAACCAGATGATATTTGATCGGCTGATACACTCTCAGGTAATAAAATATTATACGAATGTTGTGTAGGTATGTCTTTTGTTGCCTACTTATGTTTGTTTTCTTTTAACAGATTAATTGGAAATCATACACGCTTGGCATTATGACATTGCTTCCTACTCAATGTCATAATGGTCAAGCGGTGTGGACTTACGTGGGTTTTTTTATTTGCTTTCATATCATTGAGAAGCATCAGCCAAACCGTTTGTTGCGACAGTTCTGTATGCTGCAAATGCCACCAGTTTTTTGCTCCACAGATTTGGCCCTGCACCAAATTGATTTAAGAGGCAAGCACGATCAAGATTGGCGTAGGATTCATGCGGAGCATATAGCAACGTGGCATTCGCGATATAATTTTTGTGCAGAAGCAACAGCAACACACGAGCTGACAGTATCAAATAACTATTTTCTCTGGTACTCGTCGATTACCAGACGCTTCATCACACCTGAAGGCGCTCTCTGTTATCGCGTGGTAAGAATTTTAATATGATTTGTTTTATAAATTTAATACAAGCATGCACATGTTTTTAATTATATTATTTGTAATTGTTCAGAATAATTTTGTTCAAGACGTATATTCTTTCTCCATGGAAGATATAGAACAGATTATTCAGCGAACCCAACGACTGAATGTTGCTGACACAAATCGTAGACGAATTCGACGTAGACGACGACGACAAGACGATGATGTCATAGAGGGAGATGAAGAAAATCCTTAGTTTATATAATTTAGGTGTTATATAATTTTTAAAGTTTCCTAAATGTGTAGTAAAGTTGAATGTTAGTATTTAAATTATAAATTGGACTTTAATATGTAATCTGTAATATGTAAAACTATTAATTAAAATCTTTAATATGTAAAACTCAAAAAATAAACTAGAAGGTGTGATATCAATAGTGCCAATTAGTACATCCATGCTTCTAGCACCATTAAATATTTTGTTAAGGGATATATTAGTGTTTTTATGGAAAACACATTCAAAATTTATAAATTTTCAAATACCATAAAGGTTCAACTTTCATTAATTTTACATAAACATCCAAAACAAATATGTGAAGCATTGGAAAAATATGTGAAGTAATTATATTAACCAAACAAATCCACTTAATTGGCCATCCTCATGTTCCTAAAAAAGAAAAGACTACGTAAATTACATATTTAAACTTCCTTTTTTTATTATAGAAGTCGTGTATACGGTACACGACTTCCTCCACGTGTCCTTTTTCCGTTTTTATTATAGAAGTCATGTACCCGGTACACGACTTCTTCCACGTGTCCTTTCCACGTGGTAAAAATGGGCTGATGTGGATTCAGAGAAATCGTGTACCGGGTACACGACTTCAGTTCAATTTCAAAATCACCCTATTTTTTACAATAGTTTGCCCATTTACCCTACTTTTGTTATTTCTTCATTTACTCCCCTATTTTTGACATTAATTTCAAAAAACACTATATTTTTTAAAATACCCCGGATATTTTTATAAGTTCAAAAATTAATTAAAAAAAGTATGAAACCCATAAAAAAAGAAAATGTTAATTGAGACAATTTTAAAAAATAAACCCTAACCATTTTTCTTTTTTTAAAGTTAGTCTAAAATATCTTTTTGTTACTGTTTAGCAAGAAATTTCGGCCAATTAAATTTTATCACATCATCACAGCAAATATTGTGATAATTATATTTTTGTTATTGGGATTTAGATAATTAAGTTTACTCAACCCAACCAAATTCAAGCTCAACAAACAGATGGGCCCAAGCTCAAGCCCAATAAAACAAATGGGCCCAAGCCCAAGTTCAAGCTCAACAAACAGATGGGCCCAAGCTCAATAGGCAAATGGACCCAAGCCCAATAAGTAAATGGATCAAAATCTAAACTTATCAAGCAAATGTATCCAAGCCCACCTAAAGCTCATGCAAATTCTCTATAAATAGAGATATTTTCATTCATTTTGAGAGATCTTTGGTTGTAGGAAGAATTGAAACTCTGGAGAATTAAAAATTCAAACTTCTACAAGTTCTCAAGACATGCAAGTTCGTAACAACCTCGAGATCAACAGCTTCTGAAAGATTGAAGATTTGGAAGATTGAAGACTTGGAAGATTAAACTTTTCTTGGATTCCAAAAGATCTCGACTTACAACTAGAACATCCTGAATATCGAAAATCAAGAAGTTCTAAGTTTTAACTTTATTCGAGAGAAGACATCAAATGAGTAAATATTAGAAACTGTATCCACAATATCAATTAATATACAAAGTTCAATTCCACGAAATACATTTTTTCGAAATCTCGTGTGAACAGATACTTTATGAATAAAAAACAATGGGATCAGCCGACACCAAATTCTACATTGTTCCAAAATAAAACAATATTGTAACTAAGTATAGGTTAATTTTGTTTGAATTTTAAGTCAGTTTATAGTATATAGTTGGTTTAAAAAATTCCTTCCCATTTTTGTCTCCCACTAAAATGACAAAATTAACAACAAAATTAATAGATAATTAAAAAGTGATCATTCATCAGTTTCAACCCATGTCATCAACCCAACCTAAACATAAAAAATATTACTCGAATAAAATAAACTCTCACACACTGCTCAGTTCGTTAACTCCAAAAACTGAGAGATTACAATAATTAGTTCTTTGTATATTTTGAACCTTAAAAAATTAAAATTCAAGCCAAACACAAGTCCAAGTTTAGTATGTAGCATCGAATCACAATTAAGTAACTTAAAATATCCTTTTATTTATTTATATGCATTCAAACTTAAATATCGAACCTACTTTACACACAAATCTTCAATCTAACAGATTATGTTTTAATTAAAATCTCTTTCAATTCAACATAACTGATAATAATAATAATTAATATTGTATTATATAAAAAACTTATTATTATTGTTATCACTATTCAAGATATTTATATATAGTTTAGTTAGCTATCATTTTAAGATCTTGTTCTATTTGACTTTTAAAGTTTTAAAAATGTATGTTTTAATCCTAGAACTTAAAAAGAAAAACTTACTTTAGTTACAGTCGTTGTTAAGATTTCGTTAAATTTTACTTTTTGTGTGACTTCTATATTTGAATGTTTAGGGTTTAGATTCATCGTATTACTTAGATTAATAAATACCTAATAAATCTTGCTAATTTATTGTCTAATTTTTTATGCCAATGTAAAAACATAGTCAAACATATTTATCAAATAAACACATAAACTAATCTTTGTTCATTTTTTTAATTTATCTCCAAAACTCAAATCTCTCACTTTCCCTCGTTGGCTCCCGCACCCTTTTACTATTTATTTTCCAAATTTGGAATCTTGAAGCAAATAAAAAAGGAAAATTTACATTAAATGACCAAAAAGTTTAGAAAAACACACTCCATAATACCTTTTTTTTTTTTTCTATTGCAAATATGACAAGTAATTAGATATATCGGCTATCCATTTTTAATTTTTCTACTTTTGCAATTTAGAAAATAGAGTGACATAGACTCTATTATCATAATTTTTTTTATTATTTTTGCAAACGTCCCAATAAAAAATAATATTAAGTAAAATAGAAATAAATAAAATAGAACTGGCATATTGGTGTTAATATTCATGACAATATAAAATACACTAAAAAATAAAATAAATACAACTTATATATAAAATATCCATGAAAGAAAAAATACCTCAATGAATAACAAAATATAGACACTAAAAATTTATGTACGTGGAAGAAATTGCATGTAGCATAAGTTGAGAAAGTGAAATAGAATGCTAGATAATTAATACGCCAAATTAAATTGTAACGACCAAAATCTTGAATGTAAGTAATTCTTTTAGTTTTTTGATAAAATATCAATTTACCATTATCCTAAATTTTTAAAAGTGATTATCTCTAATCATCTATATATATATAAGTCATTTCATGATTTTGTTAAATAATTAACTAATTTCATTATTTTGTTAAATAGTTAACTAAATCCTAAACGATTTAAACTAAATATGTTGTTTATAAAAGCAAACTGTCTTGAAAATTTAAAAACAAAAAGTAAAAAAGATACAAAATTTAGACACCCAAATAGAATTTAAACGAGATTAGCTAAACGGTGTAGTGGAAGAAAGATAGGGATGTGAAAATAGAAAACCAATTAATTACCAGAAATGATGGCTTTAGAGATAAAGAATTTGTTAACAACCTGTCACTAATCCTAAAAAAGGCGGCTTCATTAATTAAAATTCAAATAAATACAATTCAAAGATAAACAAGGAACGTCCATTTAAATATATATATATATATATATATATATATATATACAGTCAATTAATACATTTTGGTGTATCAGAATAGGATTCTATTTATTTTGGAGGAAATTTCCCTTGTGGTTATGGCATCGTCCGCCTCTGAAATCACCATCCTCCAAATGGAATCGCCTGGAAACGGAAGCACCGGTTACGAGGAAAACATCGGCGTTTCAAGTCCGGGGGATGGGGATGGGATTTTATCGGCGGTGGAGACGATGCTGGTGAAATTCCATGCAGGGTATTTCCGAATCGGAATGTCGGTGGGTTGTCAAACGTTGCTATGGAAAATCCTAGCCGTAGAAAATGATGATTTGCTTCATCCCACGGTTCTCATTGTTCTGTGGTCAATGGGTTTCTTTCTTCTTTTTTGTCTCTCTGTTTTTTACCTCTTGAGATGTTTCTTTCACTTCCGGTTGGTCCAATGCGAATTTTTGCATCATGTTGGGGTGAACTACCTTTTTGCCCCTTGGATTTCTTGGTTCCTTTTGCTTCAATCCGCACCGTTTTTGCCCCCTCGAGCTACTCTTTACAAGGTCCTTTTTCTTTTTTCTTTTTTTTTCTTTTTCTCTTCTTCTTTCTTCTGTCTAATTTAGTACTGTTTCCATTCTAAAAAGTAACGTTTTTAATACACTCACACACTAAAATTAGCTAAGTTTTTACATCAATTTTGCTTCTTAATTTTTTATTATCTACCGTTTTTAAGAACAACTTAACTTAGCCCATGTTTAAAACTAAAAAGAGTACTTTTAATTTTTTTTTTTTTTTTTTTTGAATTTAGGTATGAATTCTAACCTTTTACTTTTTTAAAAAAGATTTATGGAAAAAAAATTGAGAAGAAGTATATTTAATTTTCAAAACAACCGATTTTTTATCAGACATGTCTTGACTTTTGGGTTTTAGTTTTTGAAAATTAAACTTATAAACATCAATTTCATTTCTAAATTTTTTGTTTTGTTTAATCTATTCTCAACCATTGTATTAAAAACTAAGTCAAATTTGAAAATTAGATGGAGAAGTTCTCAAAAAACTTATTTTTGGTTTTGGAATTTGCTTAGACTTCTAACTCTTTACTTAAAATAAATAAAAACTATTCTTAGAATAGAGAGAAAATTGAATTGATTTTAATAAACTAATAATGAAAAACTAAGGTTACTAAACAAAATCAAGAAGCTACTTTATAAATACTTATTTTGCCTTTTAGAATTTGAATAAGAATTAATGTCTTTCTTAAATAAAAAAAACTAAGAACTAAAAAACAAAAAGGTCATTTCATTTAGTTTTGGGTTGTTGGATTTGAAAGAATTAGTTTATTTCCTTTAATTTTTTAAAAATAATTTACATATTTGTTGATACAAAATTAGAAATCCTAGTAAAATTTAAAAAACAAAACAATCAATCTTTTTAGTTTACAAATTTTGACTTGGTTTTCAAAAGTTAGAAAAAAAAGATGACAGATACACTCACATATTTGAATTAAATTGACACATTCTTTCTATACAAATTCAATATCATTAAACCAAAAGAGCGAATACAGATAAACAAATATACAAACGAGTAAGAGATGTGCTCGATGCGGAAAAACAGCAAAAAGAACCAGCAAAAATCTAAAGGAAGAACTTCTAATTTAGGGATATATATATTATTAGAGGCCGTAAAAGAAAATAAAAAAACAAAAAACTTAGTTACACCAAAAGCAACCAAATTCATGACATCTTTCCATAGGTGACAGACAAACCAAGAAATTTAGAGAATACATTGAATATTTATAAACTTCATTTTGAAAAAAAAACAATAAATAAATGCTTGTAAACTCTACTTCCATTCCTAAATTTCCTATGTTATATTGTATACACTTTTCTTTTTCTATCAATGCTTTTGAAAAATTAAGCCAATATATGTATGTGTGTATATATTTGTAAATTTTCGGAAAATAAATTTATTTTATATTAATAAAGTAGATAATGAAATGAAATTGTAGTAGTGAGTGTATGAATTATATATTGTGATGGAATAGGTATTGTGGTGGATATTTGCAATCCCAGTAGTGGTGCTGGACGTGAAAATATATGGCCAATGGTTCACAAAAGGAAGGAGATTCCTATGCAGCGTTGCCAATCCCACCAGCCAACTCTCCGTCATCGGAAACTTGGTCGGGGCTCAGGCAGCCGGACGAATGGGGTGGAAGGAGAGTGCATTGTGCTTATTTTCTCTGGGGATCGTTCATTATTTAGTACTGTTTGTGACTCTTTATCAGCGGTTCTCTGGAGTCGACCGGCTTCCTTCCATGCTCCGCCCGGTGTTCTTTCTTTACATAGCAGCTCCAAGCTTCGCGAGCTTGGCTTGGGAATCCATTTCTGGGGCCTTTGATGCACCTTCCAAGATGCTCTTTTTTCTCTCCCTTTTTCTATTCACCGCCCTGGTAATAATCTAAATTACTTTGTTTTCCTTTCACACTATCAATATGGTTTAAAATTTAACCTTTATTCACTAGAAAACAATATTTTAATATGTTTTTTTTAATTATCAGATCATAAGCTATAAGTACAATAATAACTAAAATGCAACTTAGTTTGTGTGGTTGATAGTTTCATAATTAATCTTTAACTACTACGTTCATTTACTTTTAATTTTTTGTTTTTTTTTTTAATTTCTTTTTTTAATTGTGTTTGGAATTCTAAACATGAAAAGAGACATATTTTATTATTCTATTTTTTATAACCATTTAAGTTTAGTTTAATAGCCATTTAGTTTAAATAGGGTATTTAGTCTCTTTTTTAAATTAAGCTTAATGTCTTCAAGAGGGGGGCTTTCATCTTTTATTAGCAAAAAAAGTTAGACTTCTTATCCAGATTTTAAAATAAAAAACTTTCTGAAAACTATATTCTTTTGTTTTAAAAAATTGACTTAAAGATTTTTAAGTATTTATGAACAATTTTTATCACTTACCCAATTAATTCAAACATGTACATAGTTTTTTGAACTATTAATAGAAAGCATATAATTTTCAAAAATTAGAAACCAAAGCAGATATAAAACATGAAGCGTAGAGATTGGTTGTCGTGACATAGTTTTCAAAAACGAGAAACTAAAAGATAAAAGACTAAATAATTCTTCTTCTTTTTTCTTTATCTACTGTTTTTTTAAAGAAGGTTTTATATTAAAGAAAAAGTGGCAAATTTTGAACACTAAAAGAAATAGTTTTTAAAGTTTTGTTTATTTTTGTTTTGTAAATTTAATTAAGAATTCATGTTTTTTATTACTCTAATTTTAAAAATCATGACCAAAGCAAGCTTCAAAACTTGGACCGTTCTTTTTTGTCAAAATGGTTTTGAAAGCTAAGTTTTTCCAAAATTTAAATGAACAAAGGCATTAATTAATTATGTATCTTAATTAATAACAATACGATTATTAATTGTGGGTTTGGTTTATCATATACGAAACAGGTTTGCAGGCCTTTACTATTCAAGAGGTCAATGAAAAGATTCACTATAGCATGGTGGGCGTTCTCCTTCCCAATCTCAGCACTTGCTATTGCCTCCATTCAATATCATCACCAAGTTCAAGCTCTCCCAGCCAAAATTCTAATGCTACTTCTTCTTACCATCTCAGTTTTTGTCGTCGTCTCCCTTGTCGCCGCTACTGTACTCAACTCTGGCTTACTCTTGCCTGATGACGACCCACTTTTCAATCCCTCCACTCAACGCAACTCAACTCTGGACGGATCTCATCGTCAAGAACCATTAACTTAATTAATAAATGGACATTGAAGAAAAAAAAAATTAAGAAGACACCGACTGTTATCGTCCTTGCTTTCTTGTTGTTTAGATTCAAATATTAATTAGTTAGAGCTCTCTTAGATTATTACAATTTTGTATCTACTTTATATATCACAAGTAAATAATTTTCATAATCCAAAAAGTTGCATTACAAAATGTTGTTTACCCCTTTGTTGTCTGAACCCTAAATGTCGAGTTCTTTGTAAAAAGTGCAGTGATTTGCTTGAAAACATGACGTTTGTTAGATAAGCCATTGATTAAGGATATATAGACTGAAGACAGCTATCTTTATTGATATAAGGTCTTTTGATTAAACTAAAAACAAAATCACAAGAATTTATATAAAAAAAAAAGAATGGTTGAAGAATGGTTGTCTTTTACGTTGGTTACATGTTTCTCTTTTGGTCTTAGGAGCAACGTTGTGGGAGCTATTTTGTGGATTATCAGGCTGGAGTGTAAATGCATAATTTTGAAAGATACAGCCGAGGATGATTTGTTTCTTTTGGAAAGACATCACCGCCACAACTACCTAATTGATCTACTAAATCCAAACTTTTTTAGTGTAGTTTATTTTCTGTGAAAATAAGCATGGAAACCAAACGAGATTAGTAGGTGCATTCAAGCATCTCAACTAAGTTGACACCAAACTTGATATGTTGTAGATATGATGTAATATCATTCTTAGGGCATGGTCGAGCATTTAATTGAAAGATTTTTCTTTAGTCACTTTGTTGTACATTGAAAAACACATTTAGTTATTGTTGTACCGATTACTGTACCGTGCCTTAATAACAAAGAGAACAACTATGAAAACACATAAAAGCATATATAGATAACACATCAAACGTTGGTAATCTAGTTTGATGACATAACATCTACATTTGGGGGGCCTGAAACCCATGATAAGAAATTATATTGCTCGTGTAGTAATTAACTATATTACAATGTTATGACATAGGGTACAATACTCTAAGCATAGATCAACATGTTGTCCATGAATTGACTCAACTATCTGAACTTAAATTATACAAAAACAATTGTCATAACATTAATAGGATCACTCCCCCTTAATCAATATTCACTTGCAATCTGATCATCAAATATTCTTGAATTTGTTTAATGTCCAATCTTCGGTATGAAATATCGTAACACATAGGTCAAAGAAGGGACACACCAAAACTTACCATGAATCTGAATAAATACATCGTCGCAAATGCTTTTTCAAGAAAAAAATCTTCTCTCAATGCATCATAACCAAACAACTACCAATAACCATGAGAAGCAATCTAAACAAACTTCAAATGATGGAGAGCATGACAAACCAACCGAATGACTTTAACAACCAAATATGAATCGAAATATAATAAAGAAAGTGAGACCACACTATACATCTTGTTTGGGCTACTGGCTTTATGTTCTTAATTTCGTGCAACACATATATATATCTCATTTGTCTAAACAAATAGTTTGTATATATTTAATTTCTAAATAAAAAAATTAAACATTGTTAAATCATGCAATATTATTTACAAGCTAATATTATCTTCACATAGTCATATTGCCAACTAACACACAACTCAATAGAAAACGTTTAACATGAGTATATAGCACTAAGTAGCTTATGGTAAAAGATTAAAACTCAAAATTGAAATAATAGTAAAAGTTTCAAAAAGTGAAATTCAGAATTTTGTCAACAAACCCTGTCTCTATTTAGTTTTTAAAATTTTCAAAACTACAATTTTTAGTCCCAAATGTTTTAACATTTTCTTAAACTTAATTACAAACTTACTAAAGAAAAATCGAAACTTCATAGAGTTTAAACAGAAAATTTAAAATGAAAAATGATATTATTGATAAAGAAATAATGAATATTTATAAAAGAAAGGAAATGGATATTTGTGCTAAGTGGGAAGGTAAAGATTTATGCATGCAAATAATAAAGAAAAAATGGGCAACTATTATAGCCTTAAAAGCTTTCCATACAGAGCATTAGGCTGATTCGATCCTACGGTGAAATGAGAAAGGTTACGAGCATTTTTCTTTTTAACAAATCACAAGTAGGTGATTAGGATCCGGAGATGTAACCGTCATCTCGATAAGAGAGAAGACTTAAAAGCAAAGAGCGATATGAAACAAATACAAAGAAAGACGAGGAGTATTTAATAATAGTAAATTTAAATAATAGTAAATTTAAGCAAAATTCATGATCATGTTCTGTGCTAGTATGGTGTTGTCATGTGCTACCATGCAGTTGGTGATGGCTTGGTTTTGGAGGTTGTAATACTTGTTTTGGCCTATAATGGGCTACACCCATCTTTCTTTCACAGTAACACTAAAAAAACAAATTGAAAACACTTATTTAGAGAAAAGAAAAATTATGACTCGACAATTGTAGTTGGACTATTGGATGAATTACATTAATAGATCAACTCTTGAGATAAAAAATACGTATGGAGACAATTGATAATTTTTAAAGTTATAAAGAAAGTTTATTATTATTTTAATCTAAAAATATGTGTGGAAAATATTAGAACTCTACCCCTGCCCTAAACTAAGCTGTTTGAGGAGATGACAGGAGAAGCAATAAGGACCACCATCGTTCAAAAAACCACACAATAATAATAGTACTACTAAATAATAAATCCTTATCAATTTTAGGATAGGTGCTTAATTTTTGTTACTTTCTTGTTTGTCAAGCAGAATCGACGATGTTTTTAATTAAGCTTTTGGCTTGATCTGTTCGTTAAATGTCACATCCATGGGATTTGGACATGAGCGTTTGTCTTCTCATACAAGAAAACCAAATAAGAAAAAAAGAAGAAAAAACAAGCTTTTGTCTTGTGGTTTTGTGTTGGGAAGTCAAATAAGGAAGATTAAGGTAAAAAGGAACAAAAGTATTGATAAAAAAAGTGAGATGTTTCAGGTTTTGAGAGGTTGCTTGAGCCGCCATTGGACAGGTTTTATTGAGCTTTGAATTTATGGTGGTGCGTGAAAATTAAGAAGGAAGGTCCTTCGATCTTGGGGATTTGGGGAGTCTTTTTTGTTAGACGTGATAGACGTTACGTACGTTTTTTTTCCCTTAAACGTATCCATTTGGTCCATCCACTAGGAGTGGTTTATGTTAATTAATTAACCTGAAAATAAGTTCACTTTGGAGTTTGAAGTGATGATTGATATTCAAATCTGAGATCAACTATTAAATTTGTAATTTTTTTGAAAGTAATTGAACTATTGCTCTCAAAAATAAAGGAAAGTTTACACTGGTCTGGTGTGTGGTGTTTTTCCCGGAATAATTACATTGATATGGTACTTTTTTAAATTACTAGTTAGTGAATGCATGTGAAATTTGTCATTTTATTTTAGGTTAATTTATCAATTTTATTTTAGTATATAAAAAGAGTAGGATTTGTATAAATAGGCATAATATGAATTTTGTATAAATAAAAAAAATTACCTAATAGAAAAAAGGGGAAACATTAACCGTCCACACAACCCTTTATCTTCAAACACGTGATCTCCAAGCCTCCATCTTCCATCTTCAAGCTCCCAATCTCTAACCCTCCATTTTCTATCTTCAAGCTCAATATACAGTCGTTATTCACAAACTCATATAACAAAAAATTTGTTCGTTCATCTTTGAGCTGACAGTCTGCGAACCCCAACATCTCCATTTTCAAACATAAATTTTATCATAAAACCACTAAAACTTCATCCGTAACATTACATCTTCAAACCAAAATTACTAAAATTTCATCTTCAAGCTACTAAATCTCCAAACCAAGAGACGACAAGTTTTAGAAAATGTAACGAAGAAGACTTATTTTATAGTAACAAAAATGACTACTAAAATTCCAACAATTTTGAAACCAATATAATTAACTTTAATTTTTAAAGTGGTTTTTTTTAAAATAAATAAATGAAGACATTTCATATTCTATATTATTATTACATTTAATGGTTATCAATAATTAGAAATCATTTTTATTAATTAGCAATATTTCATATGATTTAATAAATGAAAAAACTAAGCATCAAATTAATTTTAAAAATGGTTATAAAGGAATGGTAAAATAGGAAGAAAAAAATTCTCCATACAGGAGCTATTGTACATAGTATAGATTTACAAAACTATTGTTGTTTCAAACCTAATTACAAAACTAGTGCTAATTTTCACCTAATTTTTTATCTATTTCAATTTAGCTTTTATTTTTTTCTTCAAAATTAAATTCTACTTCTTATATATATATTTTCTTTTCCAATTTGATTTTTTAAAAAAACTAAATTCAACTTTTTTTTTCTTTTTTTTTTTCATATAATTTTTTTATCTTTATTCTATTTGAATTTTAATTCTCATTCTTGAAAACTAAATTGTACTTTTTTTATAAAAAAAATTATATAATCTTTTTATGTTTATGACTTTTAATTTTATTCTTAAAAACTAAATTCTACGACTTTTTTCTAATTTTTTATATAATTTTTTTTATCTTTATTCAATTTGAATTTTATTTTTCATTTTTAAAAACTAAATTCTTATTTTTTTAATTTAAAACTAATCTATTTTTTCTCTCCAATAAAAAAAATTATTTTTTATGAAAATCAATTTAATTGTTATTGAAACTTATTAAAAATATGTGTTCTTTCTATTTTTAAATACATGAAATTTTTTCCAACTTTTTTTAATTTTAAAATTTATGTTTTCATTAATTTTAAATTTATGGATATTTACTGTTGTAATCCATTTATTTTGTATTAATTAAAAACCGTAAATTTTTATTAATTGTTTGTGATTGGATAAAGTTAACAAAACACTTGTTCATAAAATTTAACATATCATAAATATCATAACATGACATGAATATCAATCAGAACGTACATTGTTATAATGTGATTAATATATCATTCGTCATAACATATCAGTCATCAATATCAATCACGATATGCATCTTAGCTCAGTCATCTTAGCTACATCTTCTTAATTAACTCAATCCAACAATTTTGGTTAAAATCAAATCAACTTTTGGGAATAATTTGCACGGATGACTAATCCAAATAAAACCAATAAATGCGAAAGAAAATAATCCAACTTAAATCCATAATTTAAATTATATAGAATAAAAATATATATATATTTGATGGAGTACCAAAACTCAATCGAATACTCATCAAAATAGCAAAATAGCTCAAGATGGCTTGGCTTAACAAAAAAAAAAGGCGGAGTCACATACAAGTGCACCATTTAAGTTTTCACACACATATATTTATAACAAAATTAAAAAGTATTTACGGTCCGTGTAACAAAAAAAAAAAAAAAACCGATGAAGCCACTTTTATAAATTCTAGATTTGCCCTTATTAGTTTTGATTTTCGCATTGAATGCTTGCACATCTTCTTTATATTATTAGTTATCCTAATCCTAATCCTAATCCTTCTCTATATTCTCACATCTTCTTATTCGCGATTTCTTCGTGACTCTTCCATAATTTTTTTTATTTTTTGTCATATCTCATCTTCGGCGTCATCTCCTTATTCTTTTTCCATTATCAATATCATGTCCTTTTTCTTTCACTACAAATATAAACAATCGTTTACCAAGATCATTTAAATTTGGTACATGATCGTGTACATCTCTTCCCAATATCTATGCTCACCCCTTTACTACTCTCTACATGTTGCACACACGTACATGTAACATGCACAGGATATCAAATTTTGGTCAAAGGAAACGTACCACTCTCACTTTACATTAGTAATATCTAAGTCCAATAAGAAAATTGAATATTAGAGAAGAAGTAAGAAATTATTAGATAACTCATATGAAACCATTATAGAGAATTTGAGTAGGATTTATTTTGATCCTACCAAAATTAGGATATGAATTTCTTACTCTCACAATTATATTAATATGACTAACAATTCTAACATGGTTAAAATCATGCTTTTTTAATATTATTTTTAAATATATATATGATAATTAAAAATTAAAAATTACTTTCTTTTTTTTCTTTTGTCAAAAATCAAACAATTAAACTTTTAAATATATATATATATATATATATATATATATATATATATATAATTCAAATAAATATATACATAATTTAAAATTAAAATATAGTTAAGAAAGTAACTAAAAAAGAGAAAAGAAAGTTAGATTGGTGGGCCGGTCTTATTAAATATATATTCTTTTAAATAATAAAGGGCGAGTCTCTTACAAATAAATTAAAAGATGAGTCTTGAAGACTCGTCCCGCCCTTCCTTCTTTTTTTTTTTTAAAAACTAAACGTCAAATCAACTACATTTTCGTAATAAGTTTTAAAACAACCTTATTCTTGTAATAAGTTTTTAAAAATACCATATTTTAGTAATAAACCCATTTTTTCCCTGCAAAATAAAGGAAACTCAGTATTTCACTTTAGAGATTTAGAAAAGTATAAAGTTAGCTCGAGATGTATTTCAACGTAATCTCAAATGTTAAGAGCTCTCTCAATTTTATATAGAAATAAATTTCATAACGGACATTCTTCGTCAATTAACTTCTCGAGTCATTCGTTAAACTATTATGAATATTGTTGGATTTATTTCACTATTGAGAAAATGTGGAAATTAAAGTAGAACAATTACGCGCAACATTTATACTTTCGTAGAATTGACCTCTTCAAGTTCTATAATTACCCCTATAGGCCAACCTCCATACTTAGGCGACTTTTTGATTGACCTTACGGATCAATCTTCATACTTAACCCAAATAAAATATTCATTTTTTTTACCCATAACAAGCATGTAATTCTAAAGCTATCTTTATGTATCCTACTCAATTTTTAAATTATAATTTGTCATCGTACAAATTTTTCTTGTTTCTTTTTTAAAATATAGGTGCTTGTTAGGTTCACACTCTAAGTTCTATTTTATGTTTTTAGATTCAAACTTCAATGAATATATGTTCTACAGAAAGTTCGAATTTCTCTTTTAATTGTTTTATAATTTTGTAATAAAAACAATGGAAATTCTGAAAATAAATTTTTTATGTTTTCTTTATATCTAGAATTTGAAAAGGTAAAATTGAATAGGCAAAATTATATTAAATAAAGATAAAATAATAAAAAATATAATATGTCATGTTATACACGTAAATCAATTTTTTTGAAAAAACAACAACAATAAACTATATGCTATATTATATTGAATTAGGAAAATTTTCAAGTTGGGCCCCTAAGATTTAGATAAAGTTAAAAGTTGGATCCTGAGATTTTAAAATTTAGATTTGAGTTCATAGGGTTTGGTTGTCGAGAAAATTCAGAAATTTGCGGTTTTTAATTGTTTTGTTGGGTAGGCATGGCAGTCCGGTTGATCTGAAAATCAATTTGTATTTGTAGTCTCTCATTTTGTTATTTTATACACCAGGTTTTCTGTCATCATAATTAATATTGATTATGCTTTTGGGAAGCACAAACAACATTTTGGAGTCTTCCAATCTTTTATTTCGAAACAACCTACCAATAGAGGAGAGGGGAAGAGAGAAGAGAACAAATGTTAATATACAAAATCAATAAACAATATTTTCAAATCATTTAAATTTCTACCTTATCATAAGGACCATTTACAATTAACTTTTAAACATTGGAACTAAAATACCTCTTTTAAAACGTCATTCACCAGATAAACACTATTTCATTTATAATATATATATATATATATATATATATATATATATATATATATAAAATATCTAACCCTAAAGTTTGAAGTGACATTAGTTCGGAGTTGGACAACGTTAAATGGTTACGTACATTAGTTAACAAGTTTTGGTGAATGGTGGAGGAAAGGAGCAGCAGCTGAGGTGAGGTAGGTTGGGTTAGGGTTAGCTAATAGGCTACGTCCTGAGAGGAGGCTATTTTGGTAAGGTTGCTATTCTATTCACCCACTTCAATGAAACCGGGTGCATTCATAGTGACTGTTGCTTCCATTTGACCCAAATTATTTTACCATGCTACTTAACCGCAATTTCTTCTTTTTTCTCTTTTTTAATTACATAAATATTTACGTTTAAGTTTATAAGAATGTTTATTTGGTATTTTCACATTTTTATTTGTGAGTTTTCAAAATATATTTTAAAAGAGTAAAATATTTTATTTTATTTTAGCTATTACCTTAGTTGATAATGGATAAAAATATATAAAAGGAACAAAAAGATAAAATAACACTGTAAATTTGATAACTCAGTTTCGTGAAAACCCACCCTACTTCTAAATAGCCTTTATAGCTTAGATAAGAAGATTTTATTAACATTTAAATGAGTAACCATGAACACACGTCAACTATCTAAAAGATACTCAACCTAGATTTAATGCTCATTTTAGTTTTTTCTGTAAACTAAAAATAATCGGGCATAATTAGGCTCCCTTGAATTGTAATTTGAATTTAGTGAAGATAGTCAGACTCCCCTTAAAAAGTAATTGAACCTATCTCAATTTACTATGGTTTTTTTAAATCTCTTATCATTAATATATCTTCTTTGAAAATATTAAACAATCTTCATAAAATATCTAAGAAGGTAATTATTTACCTTTATAAAGATTCTTCAACGAACAATTGCTTGAAACTGTCTAGAATGAATACCTTGATCTTCAAGGATCTTTCTTTTTATAAGAAAAAAAAAACTTCGAAATGGACAAGGAAAGAGATCTTTTAAAGATTTTTTGATTAAAGCTGGTTTTTCGGTCACAGACCCTGTTGATGAAGGAACTTTAAAATATGTTCTAAAAATAATCTCTCGGAAGATATATCAATCAATAAAAATATCTAAAAACTTAGAAGATATTTTTTTATTTTAAAAAAATTAATAAAAAGAAACTAAATAATTTTTTGCTTTTTAAAAATAGATTTAAAACGTGTTAAATGTATTGATTTTGTGTTTGATTTTAAAAAAAAAACCTATATGATATTTAAAATTAGAAAAATAGTTTTAGGGATGATATGTGTTTTTAGAAATTATTCTTCTTGTCACATAATTATTTAAAATGAAAATATAAAGTTAATTATTTGCTTTTTAAACCTATTTTAAAAAAGACAAGCACTAAAAAGATATGTTTTGAAAATTTGAACATAAAAAAAATTATCTTTATTATATTAAAAGAGACTATGTATGGAGAATTTTTACATGCCCTTTTACCTTTACAATTTTCATAAATTTCTATATTACCCTCCGTCGAGTAAAAACTTAAGTAACTTAGTTCATTTGATGTTAATTGTCGGAATGCAACTCTTCGTGATAGCTAGGATTCATTTGTTTGAAGTAGAGATGTTTTATATATTAGTATGAATGATTCTTTCAATAAGTATGTGAGATGAATGTGTAAAAGAAAAAAAATACATGCATTTATATTCTTAAAAAATATTTTAATTAATGAGATCCAAAATTTAGAGAAAATATGAAAATAAAAATTAACTGAATAAAAATAATAATTAATACGATGGAACAATCTATCCTTTCGAGTTTAAAACATTACAATAAAAACTATTATGGCAATATATATATAGATAAACAATAGTAGAATATTAACATATTAATTCAATATTTTAATTACTACAACACTTTTACACTCTTTAAACTATATAAAATTTTCTTTAAAAAGTAATAATATGCAAACATTACAATAAAAAATATTACATTACCTAAAGTCTCATTTTATTTATTATATATTAAAAAATTACTATTAAAAATAAACTAATTAAAACTACGAGTTTTCATGTGCATTGCACACATTTCTTGACTAGTTCATATAAATGCATGGACTAAAATGACAATTTTTTACCTTTTTTTTTTGTTAGAATGTATGTAAATTATTTATAGAGAAAAATGTTTTTCAAAAAAATATTTTATTTTAAACACTTTATTTAAAATGAGTTTAATATTTAAACTCTTATGTTTGATCTTATATACATATATAACATAATTTTGTTTAAACCTATTTTCTCAAAATTGTTTTTGAGTGTTTTTTTTTTAAAATAAATTATTTTTCAATTTCATTTTTAAAAATGCATTTTAAAAAGTTATCAAATACCTAATTTTTTTCAAAATTATATACATTTAATTTAATTTAAATACGTTAAAAGGTACTCTTAATTTCTTATATTACATGATTATGGAGTGATTTGAAGCATATGTACTTTTTCTTCCTTTTGCTATGTTTGAATTGTGCTCTTTTAGCACTATTACGGAAATGCTTTTAAGAGAAATTGAGAATTGTGACACATGTAAAGAGATATTATTTTAAAATTAGATATTTATCCAATATATATTTTTTAAATGATATTATAACACATGTGAAGGGATCATTTATGCTTGTGTTAATTAGCATTTTTTTTAGCACTTTTGTTTAGTTATATTCTAGAATATTTGTAATAAGTTTCTAAAATTAAAAGTATTTAAAAAATTCATTAGAGGACATGTGTCCAAGCCCTAGTCCATAGCACCTTGGGATGGAGGCTAGGGAACAACCACAACCACAACCAAGCATGAGCTCCACCAAGGAACTATACACCTAAGAAAACCCATGAATAATAACAAAAATGGTAGGAATAGAAAGCTATGAATGTTCTCTCAGATATATAAAAGGTGATACAATATCCTTTCGTAACATTTTAAATCCATCAAAATTCAACCCAAAAGTTTAAGATTTAGGTGAGTGAGTGAAAGTAAATTTAATATTATATCTAATCATAACAAGTAATTTAAATATAAAATTGATGTTTTTTTAATTGTAAGTCCATGATGTCTAGGTGCACCCAACTGACCAAATGTATCTTTTTTTTAAAAAAAAATCGTTAGTTCACAAAGTTCTTACACCAAATGAAAAATGAATGTAACGTCCGAGATTAGGAGAGAGACATGAATGAACCAGTATCATATCTAAATGAGAGGGATCCTGAGGATATGAAAATATGTTAAAGAAAGATTTAAAAGAATTAAAAGTTAATACATCTACCAACAAGGTGCACCTTCCTTTTCGGTGACTCGATCATAGGAACTTCGAAATTAAACGTGTTAGTTTGTAAGGAGAACTTTCATTCTAATAAGCTTTTACGAATAGGCCAAATTTCATTGATTGTGAATTGAATAATTTTGATGAACAATGACTAAATATCATAGAAGGGATGCTCTCTATCTTTTCGCGATACAAATTTTATTTTGTCACTAATTTTGTTTCTAAAAAGTAATATTTAACTTTATTTTGTGGGACTTAAAAGATGAGAATTGCACCAAGTTTTTCTATCTTTTAAACTCCCTTTTCGAGATGGTCCCGAGTGGGGAGTGAGGCAGAAAGTAAAAGGAGAACCAACAAGGACATATGAGGAGGTTTTTAAATGGTAAAACCTGACAATGCCTTTCACCAGAATTAACCCCTAACTTTCCATTTACGGAAGACCCCTTCTTCTTCTTCTCTAATTCATTATTTATTTCACCTAATAATGTATGTCTATTTCTCCCACAAACAACACCACCAACAACAACAAGAAAGAAGAAGATCAAGAAGAAGAAGAAAAAGATAAAATATGGCTCGTGGGAAGATCCAGATCAAGAGAATAGAAAACCCTACAAACAGGCAAGTGACTTACTCCAAGAGACGCAACGGGCTGTTCAAAAAAGCCAACGAATTGACGGTTCTCTGCGATGCTAAAGTCTCCATTATCATGTTCTCCAGCACTGGAAAACTCCATGAGTATATCAGCCCTGCCACTTCGTGAGTATTAAATATATATATAATAAATTAAATCTACCACACCCTATCCCATTCTTCTTCTTCTTCTTCTTCTTCTCCTTCTTAATGATATGATGATCTGTTTGATTTGATTTTTTAGGACTAAGGAGCTTTTCGATCAGTACCAGAAGACTTTAGGCGTTGATTTATGGATCACTCACTATGAGGTCAGCCTCACCCCGGCCCTCTCTCTTACCTTTCTATCTAATTTTATAACTACTCTAATTTATATATTGTATTTCTATGCTGCGGTCCAGAGAATGCAAGACAATCTCAAGAAGCTCAAAGATATCAATCGAAATCTCCGAAGGCAGATTAGGTATTAATTATATTCTCATCATCATCATCTCTATTTTTTTAAATATATAATTTAATTAATTTTTTAAATATATTATTCAGGCAGAGGATGGGGGAATGTCTGAATGATCTGAGTTTTGAAGAACTCCGATGTCTTGAGCAAGATATGGATAATGCTGTCAGGATCATCCGTGAACGAAAGGTCTATTCTCTCTCTCTCTTATCCCTTTTAAATTTACTTCATTTCTATTTTACATCTATGTTTATAACTATCATAAATCATTTTCATCTATTTGGTTTCTTGACTTAATTACTTCTATAAACGATATCAGTAGCTACTTTAATTAAGTCTTGGGAGTTGAGTTTAGATTTTTTATATTTTTTTGTATTATAAATAATGGTTTATGTGTTCTATCTTGATCGATTAAAATCACTCCCTTTTTTCATTTGCCATTTTTCTTCAATGTATATAACTTTTTGAGCTATTCTCTAGCTATCTCTTGTATTTTATCTTTGAAGATAATGCATCACTTATGGTATTGGGCGTGTTTAGATTTGCTTGTGATATATCAACCTAGTTGAAGTGAGATATCTCGGTCGCGCCATCATTCCCTCTATTTCTATTATCTTGTTTAAAAAACAAAAGTGTATAGTGGAGGGAGAAGAACGTGGTTTCCTAAGAGCTTTGATTGTGGTAGACCAAATTCAACCTTACCAAAACGAAAAATTTAACCTTATCATAACTTTTAAAGTAGTTCTGAGAGTCAAAAACTATTCCGGACATATTTGAGAGTAATTGTAATGTTGTTTGAATTACTTTGTCCTTTTCAAAATCATTGAAACATATTTCTAATAATTTCTAATATATTTTGATGATATAAAAGTTATATTATTTAAAAATGTAAAATTGCATATTAAATTAGTTTTGAGTGATTATATAAAAGTGATTTGAAAACTCTCAAATTGGTTCTCAAATATGCATCTTTTTATATTTAAAGATATGTCAATCAGAAGAGAAATATTCAAATTAAATTTTTTTAGTTTGAGACTCTAGTATGGGAAAGTATCGTTGCTTTTCAAATAAGCTCTAATTCAAACAACTATTAAACCGTAAATCAAGGTTATACAAACGTATATACAATATTAAGTACATGGTTATATCTGAAGAATACACAATCATTGTGAAGTTCTAAACCCACGATCCTAATTTAGAAATCAATTGGTTGCGCGGATGCTTTTATAACAAGATACTAAAAGAAAGAGAACAGTATAGATGCATCAATGGATCAAGACTTCTCAATTAAGGACGTTTGAAAATGATTAAATTGGTGTATAAAAAACTTACTTTGTAATTATGATGCATCTATCATTTCTCTAGGTTGGAAAATTTTCCTCTAGATTCCTCTGCCTACATTTTTATTATTCAATGAAGGGATTTCGTTGTTTCCTTTTAAAAGAATGATTTTTAAGCCCTTCATAATCTCACTCTTTAGCATGTCATAAATTATGTATGTCTTAACGACTTTGATTCTATATTAAATTTGGTAGACATTATTTTAGAGCTGGTTTGAATTCACAATAGAAAATAATGTTTTTCAAAAAGTTATTTTATTATTATTTTTTAAATATAGATTGTTTAAAGTAATTCAAAATGTTTCACAAGCTGGTTTTCAAGCACTAAAATTTCTTCTGAAGTTCTTATTTTAAAAACTAAATCAATGATTAAAAATATATAGTAGTGATCTTGCATATAAGTGCAATAGCTGTAAATATAGATGTTTCTGTATGTGTTACATTAACCCATTCAAATTGAAACTTTGTTCAACAGTACCGGGTGATCTCAAACCAGATCGAAACACACAAGAAGAAGGTAATTCAAAATCATTATCATTTATATATATTGAAACGTTGTTTGGGAGGTCTCTCTAAATATCTTACAAAAATGTGTAGTTAGATTACTTTAACTGCTATCTAAAATGCATTATAAAAAGAATTACCTTTTGTGATTGGACTAAAAAATGATTACAATCTAGCCAGCGTGCGGCTTTACATAGGTCAAATACAAATATTCTCCTACAGTCAGTTTGAAATGATTTTTTTAACGAGTCATAAGCGAGGGGTTGTATTCAAAGTGTATTTGATTATCTCAACTAGTTAGCACCCTCATCATTTTTCTAAATCCACACGAAAAAGCCTTTCTTTTGTCACAAAAAAGATGCATCCAATCATCTCATCTTAGTTGAAATGATTTTTTAATATATAAAATCACTCTTCCTACACATTATATAGTTTTACGTCTTTATATATAAACAAAAAAAAGTGTTAGTTATGTAGCAAACTGTGAGTAGATGATTGGATATAGTATATAAAGCTAAATGAACCACAAGTATACATCATACATGTAAGTATTATTCATTTATTACTGGAACAATGTTTTCTTTAAAGAATGTGTTTATACAAGAGTATTGCTTAGCTAGTTGGTGTCTATTTAATAGTTAAAAAGCTAAAAAGCACATAGAACAATGTGATTGGACTGCAATATAGCTTGCATATAGTTGTATTACCATTCTATATTTATTTTTTCAAATATATTTGAAGTTATTCTCAATTAATCAAAATTATGTTTGTTTCTCTTACTTTTTCACAAAAAGTAAGAGAAACAAACTTTAAAATGTTAAAGTTGATAATACAAGAACTGCGTAAGTTGATTTATATACTCATTTTGGCCCAATAAATATGTTTAGAATAAATTTTCTAGTTTACATAATTAAAAAAATTATTAAAAACTAAAGAACACTTTGTAAGCACTTGATGGTTTTACATCTTTCATATATATATAAAGGTTTGACACATATGACAAATCATAGTTGGATAATTTGGTGGATTGCAGTTTCAAAGTAATGTTATAGTAACATGAAATTGATTTGATGTGGTGAAAATGCAGTTAAAGAGCGTAGGAGAAATACACAAGAGTCTTCTACAAGAGTTTGTAAGTGATTAATTTTTATTGGTAGATATACATTATGGTGTGTTACTATGTAATGAAATGACATATATATGCATATTATAAATATTAATTTGTGAGAGTACAGGACATTGCAACAGAAGAAGATCCACATTATGGGCTGGTAGACAATGGAGGAGTAGGTGTAGGAATTGGAGGAGGAGATTATGAGTCAATTATGGGGTTCTCAGGTGCTGCCCATCCTCGCATTTTTGCATTGCGTCTCCAGCCCAACCACACCCACAGCAACCATCTTAATAATATTCACCTTCATCACCCTCCTCCTTCAGATCTCACTACCTATCCACTCCTTGAGTAGTCTATATATTATATCATTAATTACAACTCTTCTTTCAAACCCTAACTCATGATGTCTCACAACTATATATGTTTTTAATTTTTCCGTTTTCTTGGTTCATTCAGTTGTTAAATTGAATGACAACACTTCCAAAGAGATTATATGTATGGTTTATTTCTAGATCATATGGGATTTCCTTTTTTCTTGTCTAAGTTTGTTATGCGTGATGAGGAATATCACAGGGTTTAAAATATGGAGAACAACACACTACACTCCATCTTTCTCAACTTCTTAAATAAACCCTTGTGCCCATTCATTCTTTTTTCCATTTTTTTATCTCCTTTTATGAAATCAATTCTATTGTTGTTATGTGTTATCGAGTTATTATAGAATCTTATTCTTAATAGATTATGGCTCATATTTACGTACAAGTATATTATGAACTTGTGATAGATTCTATTATTACCAATATCACTTTCTATAATTTTGGGTAGCATGTACATGCTTAGTTAAAGTGAGAGAATCTTTGAATGGTTTTAAGATTTATAAAAAAAGTGATAGGTTTAATAAATTATTTCTACAGTACACCACTTTTGGTTTTGTAAAAACGTCAAAACTCAAGTCCAACGCAGATAATTACAAATATCTCCTCACGTTGTGGTTCATTGATACACTTGGATTAGTTTGTTATTAATTATACTTTTGATTATATACCACACGTCCATTTGTTATGCCTCACTTATATATTTGTTATTAGTTTGATACACATGTGATGTACTCTTAGTATACTTAATTATGCTTCACTGATACACTCGACGGATTTAATATATTTGATACATTCCTAATAAACTTAATATAATACTTCACTAGTTTATACACTAGACAGATTTTATAAGCTTTATATAGGTGATATGTTCGATACACTTCATGTACTGCTGATACACACTATGTATGTTTCATTGATATACTCAATTGATTAAATACACTTGATACAATATTTATATATTTTTTATTAGAAAAGGATATGAGATAGGTCAAGTAAGTGCATCCAAGCATCCCTATTATGTGGGCACTCTTTTAGCACATTCATCATCCGCCTTCAAAATATATTCATTAATCGAAAGGAGGTACAAGATGGTGATCAAAAGAGGGTTAGAGATAAGCTTCAAAAGCAGAAAAGAATCAGTCAATTAGTAAACGCACTAATGTTTAGAGCTAAGAGAAAATCTTGTTTCTAAAGGACGAAAAACCAGTTAGCGATGAAAATATCCTCCCAAATGTTAATAATGCTAGCAAATCAGTTGTTGAAGGTCCTATTGTTTCTCTCCAGCCAAATTGACCATAAAGTTGCCACCATAATGTTGAAATGGACCATAGAGTATTGATATATACTTGTACACTTAATTGATATACTTGACAATGATGTATTCTTGATATAGTAATATATATATATATATATATTTTACTAATGTATTGTAGATATACTTGAATGATGAATTCTATCGTTGATATACTTTATAATGCATTGGTTTATACACTTATATACTTGATACAAGATATATTAAGTTTAGGTTTTTCTTCCTAAAAGAAACACTCAAGTGATTCGTTGTCCAACATTCCACAACTCCCTGCCAACTTCCTTCATCGACTACGCAACCCTGTTGCACATCAAAAACCTATCAAATGGGCTTAAGCCAACACAAATGAGCTAAATCGATCCAGTCAAGACCTTATGGACCGGTCTCCTCAAGTGTGGGCGCATCTCCAATTGAAGAGTGTCGCAGCGCTCATGTGATTCTCGACAGCACGCGACACCTTGAGCTGCGCCACGACGCTTGGCCTTGAATCTGAACTCCCTGTTTTTGGATAGCTTGTAACTTTCTCCAAATTTCACCAATTTACAGCCTAAGATCAATTCCAATGACTAGCAAAATTACAAACGCTCAATAACACAATATAGGCCGTACATGTCAATTACAATAATTATAATACACAACCAAACTTAATTTAATTGTCAAAATTATAATATAATTGTCAAAATTATAATATATCCATTTTAGCTCCAACAACCACATACAATTAATTAATTAATTGAGTGCCTAAACATGCTCTGACAATTGAAGGATAAATATACATGCTAGTGGAAGCGGTAGGATCTAAAACACTCTAATTGCTTTTAATTTTATGGATTAAACATGCTTTAGAATGGGGCACATGCCCGAGATGACGTGAAACAAAAGACGTCCTTAAAATTGATTAATTTTAAAATAAAACAAAAAAAAGAGTCTGTCACTGATTTTTTTATATTGGACAACAAAATAAAGTAAACAATTTGTAAATAAAATCATTATAAAAAAATGATCTACAAAAAATAGAGTTAAAATGAGTAGAGAGCATTTCATCAAATAAACAATATTGAAAAAAAAAATCTCACTGTAAATGAGAGATTAGTACAATTTTTCAAAACTGTCGTGCTATTAATAGCCTTCCAATAGAGGGACTTTTTAAAATATTAATTAAATTCATTTTTTTTGGACCAAATCTCAGACTCTCAAAGATGTGATCCTCAACAGCAAGAATTCTAGAAAATCGATTCCTAAACTTTCTAGATTCTGTTGTAGGATTTGTTTAAGGTAAACAGTCTAAGTTATTAAAAAAGATTGATTAGAAAACTTTTTTATCTTTAAAGAAAAAAAAAATTTAATGGTTTAAAAAAGAATTTTGTGAAAAATTTTAAAACTTAGAGAAATTTTAATTAGAAGAATTTAAAATGTTGAAAATTTGATTAGAAAGATTCATAAATTTTAAATAAAAACAAAAATGAAAATCAATAGAAAAATTAGATAAGTAAAAACAAGAGTAAAGAGACATCATACGATAGCATATTAAGACTTTGATAAAACATTTTGGAATTCGAGCTTTCAAAGAATCAACTCTTTATCTCAAGAATTGTAGAAAATCGAACTCCCAAATTTTCTAGATTATGTCGTCGAAAATTTTACAAAAATAATATGCCTGATAAAAAAGAATTTGAAAGTTATGGAATGCATAATAACAAAATGTATAACTTAAGGAACTTTCAAATATTTTAAAAGAAATTTAATTTTAAAAGAAATTTAATATGTAAAGAAATATTAAATTCAACATCAAAATAGTGCAAAATATTATATAAACAACTCATATCATTTAAAGAAACATAACGGATGGATTAATGGACATAAAAAAACACATTAACATTCTAGAGAAAAATTATTGAAGATCGATCTCAAACTTCCAACAGAATCGAGTTCTCACCTCACCAATTCTAGAAAATCTGACTCTCAAATTTTCTAGATTTCCTCGTCGGTTATTTGTTAAAAGAAACTTAATTTAAAATGTTTTGTCGTCGATTATTTTTTAAAAGAAAATAATTTAAAATGTTAACAAATTTAAGCAACAATTAGCAATAGCATATTAAATTGCCAATAAAAGAAGGAAAAAAAGAGAATGGTAAATATAGCAAATTTGACAAAATATTTACAAGCTCTAGTAAAATTTTAGATTCTATCCATAGCAAATATTTGATAGTCAATGATATCATTCTATAAGTGACATTGATAACTAGTAATAGAAGAATATCACTTACTATCATTGGTAGAATAAAAAAAAATTGCGTAAATATTTTAATTTATTTTGTTATTTTTTAAAATGCCTCGAAAAAAATATAATTTTAAATAACATATAAAAAAATGAAAAAATACTAAAGAAACAATAATCAATGTTATGAAAAGAAGAAAAAATAATTAAATAAATAAATCAAAGGGGCATTTTTAAAAATAACAAAATAAATTAAAATATTTACAAGCTATAGCAAAATTTTGGATTCTATCACTGATAGTCTTCTATCACTATAACATATCAATGACTATTGTGATAGAATTTGTTATAGACTATCAGTGATAGAATTTGTTATAGGTTGTAAATATTTTGTAAAATCTACTATTTTTAACCATTCCCTAAATCAAATGCTAATTATAAAAAAGTAAAATAAATATATAAAGAATAAAGCTTAAGAATAAATTAACAAAGGGAAGACATAATAATAAATAAAAAGATATTTAACTGTTGGCTTTTTGGCCCTTAATCTCAAATCAATTAATTTTAAATTAATTAATTAATTAATTAATGTTTTGATGATAACAAATTTGATTTTTTATTGACAATTTTATTATTTTGAATAGTCCATAACGTAGAGCTTGGAACAATGATTCTGACGCCTCTTGAATCACCAAAATCAAAGTTCAAACGAAAAAAATATTGCTAAAAGAAGCTTAACAGAAAAATATCCGAGATGGTGACGTGGCGGTCAAGTATTCAATTTGAACCAAGTAGAGAAAGCCACCTAGAGCAATGGAGGAGTAACAAATGTGGCTTTTGGTTTTGTTTTATTGACTTTTATAAAGAAAATGAATTTAAAAAGAAAATGATTTTAATATTATTATTTATCTTTGTGTCTAAAGACTAGTTTTTTTTTTAAATGGTGAATTTGTTTTATTGGGTTTTAAACAAAGTATTTTGAAAAGACATATTATTATATTATTATTTGTATTGTGTCTCACGGCTAATTGAGTTTAAATCTCAACAATTCATTTTTCTTTCACTTACATCCAATGACTCAAAATGATTTTGAATTTATCTTTCCCCTCTTTTTAAATACTTCATTTTTCCCAAATTTTAAATAAAATTATTAAACTTTACAATCCTCAAAAAATGTAAAAGCCAACATTGTTATTCTCTCTAAAGCTTCCAATTTTTATTTTTTTTCATCTTGTCATTGAGAGAATTCTTATTGTATTGTGAGGATTAATGATTGAGAGTTTCAAATTGTATACTCACTCTTTAAGAGAGTTTTCTTTTGTGGGATTTAAAACTTTAACATATTGTAACGGTTGGATCCTAATCCGTGGAAAATATTGGGTTTGCTCTTGAACCCGAAAAAGGAGCAAGTAGCGGTTTGACTCTAATTCATGGAAAGAGTCAAAAGAAGATTTTCAATCAAAATCTCAAGAGGTGCTTGAAAAAGTGGATGTAGGTTGAGTTTAACCGAACCACTATAAATTTACGGTGTCTTCTTCTCTAACTATTTTCTAATTATTTTTGCATTTAATTTTAGTTATATATTCTTGTTGGTTGAGCTTGATTGCATACTCTCATTCATATCTTTTTATCAATATGTTATTTAACATATTTTAGAAAGATTTTTTTAATTTTAAAAATTATCTAATTAATTTAATTTAGGTTTATTTGTTAAAAAGTTTAATTACACTCTATTCACTCCCCTCTAGGGTTGCCATACCGATCCAACATTAACAACAACAACAATACCTATAAATAAATAAAAAATAGAGTCATAAGAAAATAAGAAAATAAATGTTAGAGAAAAAAAATAGAGAAATAACTATCATACACTTTAATTATTTAGAGTTTTTATTGTTTGTTGGATTCTTGGACATGTAGAGAGCTTTTTGGAGAAGGATGAAGATTTAGAGGGTTTGTTAGAAGAGAAAACACAAGAAAAGTTGTCGATTTTTTGGTTTTTTTTTTTTTAAGAAGAGAGGAAGGTTAAGAGAAGTTGTGGCCATGGAGGTTTGAGGTTTGGAGATGTAAAAGTTGTAAAAATCTCTAAGGTTTTTTTTTTTTTTCACCTTGTGTCTGTTGGAAGAGAAGGGAATGATATATTATTTGTAGTCAAAATTATTTCTTCAAATGGTTAAAATCTCGAATGACTAGTCTTCATTTTTTTTTTAATTTGAAATAATACAAACTTTAGTTCTACACCTCAAAATGGCATGGAGCATTTGATAACCAAAGTCAATTTTAAAAAGTTGCGACGTTTAGTATTTATTTACCAATCTTACTTCAACTAATTAATTTAGTTACTTTACAAAACTTTAAAAGTAGTTAAATAACACATTTTTTTTAGAAAAAGATGACTAGCCATAAAATTAAAAATTAACCAAATTAATGTAAAAATTAATTTAACAATTTAATTAATTTTAAATAAAGCCAAACAAAGTCAGGTAACTACAAATAAAACAGACCTTAGAAAAGATCACGTTTTGAAGCTCGAATTATTCCCTTTCATGTGTTAATATATATCATCACAAATAGGTTATGGGCCACCATGAAAGTCTTTCTCGACTCTCTTTCGACTTAGAATGGGATGGTGGGATCTTTTATGTGATTAATTTTAGAGTAATTTGGTAACTTGAGAGGGAACGAGCAAGTATAAGAATTCAGCCAAATCCACTCTCTTCCAAATTAATTAGAAATTTCCCACTTATCTAAGATAAAAAAGAAAGACCTTCAGATCAAAAGTTTTTTACTTTTATCAATGTTTCAAAAATTATCATTTTGACCTGTGTAATATAAATCCAAGTTACTTCCAGAAATGAAGATGAACAATGGTGAGCTTGTAATTGTTGTCTTGCATATTCATGTTGTTTTTGGCTGTTACAATATTGAAAAATATTATTAAATTTAGGATATTTCCACTAGGTAACACGTTTAAAGCTAATTATGAAGTGTATAAAAACTTTTTAAAAGAATCGTAAATATAACAAAATTTATGTAAACTCTATTGTTACTATGACTTTGACTTTTATTTGTGATGGACTTCAAGAATTATATCTAAATTTTGCTATATTTACTAATTATTTTATATTGTGGTTAGATCGATTGATTCTTTAGGCATGATGCGATTGCCCTAAATTTAATTTTAGTAATATGTTTATGTATTTTTGTGTCAATTGATGGGTTATTGTTAGGTGTTAAATGTCAATACTAATCGGAAGTTGGAATCACGTGTGACTTATGCAACTTAATTTGTTTTTTGGAATGATATGGCCTAGTGAATTGAGCTAACAACATTATATTAAACGAACCACTTTCTAATGCAACTACACAAGTTTTATGTAGCCGAAGGAAAAAATCACTGGTTATTTTTATAATTAATGATCATAGATATTTTATCTTAGGTGAGAGCACTTTGTGGTGCTTTACATTTGAACAAGTTTTCATTCGCAACAGGATTGATATCAAAGTACTTGGAGAAATTTGCAGAACAGTACTTGTATAGAACGAAGTAGCCAATGATCCAAACTACGGAGAAAGGACTGGAAATTTAAAACAAGAGAAAAGGGACAATTTGTTCGAAGATTTTTTAATATCCACCATATACCAACTTGCTCTCACTAATCAGATTCTTTATATCGTTAGTCTAAAGAAGAGTGTCCGTAAAACATGTTGTGGTGTGATGTGTGTTTGAATTAAAGCATATTTACAACTGAAGTTTGCTTCAACTTGCATACTTCTTCTCGAACCATGAACTTGTATTTTGTTCTACTATATAGCATTTAAGTTGAGTTGACATTTAAATTTATGGACAATTTAAGGACTAAAATAGCATATACAAACAATAATTTTTTTAATTTTGCTATACGAAGCTTATAAATTTTATAACTTGTTTTAAACACAAAACCTACAAGGTGGTTTGTTGCTAGTTTTAACAAAACGGTATACCAAAAACACTAAGTACCTGTTTTATAATATTATGATAGTTGGAGTGTCAGATTGCGAGAGAAAAATACAGTTAAACTATATATGGTTAATGTTAGATCATCCATACCCTTTAAGATAATTATCTTAAAGGATAGGCGTAGTACTAATTACTATAGCCGAAACTTACCCTTCAATACAAGTACTTAATGGTGAATGGGACCTGCTCTTCCTCTTCCAAATATAGGGCTTGGATTCCAATCATGGTAGTCTGTCACAATTTCTGACTCGACCTTCAAATGACCATCATCTTCCTTCACTTGAGATTCATAATTGTCATAAAATGTCGAAGGTGCATTGGTTTCATATATCATTGTTATTATTGTAAACATCATTGCACCAAAGAATAAATAGCGAACAACAGATATCGATGGTGTGGCTGCCGTCATGCTAAATTTTTGTGCTATCAACTCCTTGTAATTCAAGTTGATGTTTCTTGTGACATATATTAGATCTTAATATTTCCTGAGAGATGAGATTGAGTTATAAATAAGCATTATTAGTGTTTGAAGTAAATGAATTCTCTTCACACCAGTAGATGACATTGTTGAAAATTAAACATTAATTCACAAGAGTTAGAAAAAGTCAAAGGATGTGACTTAAAATGTTTTGAGTTAATTTAGTAAGAGTTTCATATTAATTAAGTGTAGGTTTTAAATTGTTGTGTTTAATTTGTGGTATGAGTTATGCTCATGACAATCCTATAAATAGGATTGAAATCTTGTAATCAAAATCATCCACGTGTGAGTAGAATACACATAAAAAAGTTAGTCTTCCAATAAAGTTTGTTTTTCCTCTTAAATATTCTATTTGGTAATTATCTATTTGGGGTGTTCATCGTATGTGTATAAAAAAATTGTTTTTTTTTTTTGCAAATGGCAAACAACAATTTAGTTCCCTTCCAAGTACCTCGACTTATGAAAGAAAATTATAGCAGCTGGTGTATTCGAATGAAAGCTCTACTTGGTTCACAAGATGTATGGGACATTGTTAATAATGGTTATGAAGAACCAGAAAGTGATACGGCTTTGAGTCTAGCTCAACGAGAAAATTTACAAAATACAAAGAAAAGAGATCAAAAAGCTCTCACCATCATTCATCAAGCCATTGATGATTCAAATTTTGAGAATCTTTCTGGAGCAACTACTGCACATCAAGCATCGCAAATTTTGGAGAATACATATAAAGGAGTAGATCGAGTCAAGAAGGTTCGCCTTCAAAAATTGAGAGGTGATTATGAATCATTGAATATGAAGGAGTCTGAATCGGTTTCAAATTATACTTCAAGATTGCTAGCAGTAGTAAATGAAATGAAAAGATATGGTGAGACAATAAGTGATGAGCAAGTAGTAGAAAAGATACTTCGTTCATTGGATGAAAAATTCAATTACATCGTTGTAGCTATTGAAGAATCAAAGGATGTGAGTACACTGTCCATTGATCAACTTATGGGTTCTTTACAAGCCCATGAAGAGAAGCTTCTTAAGAAGAACAAGCAGACGACTGAACAACTTTTTCAGTTAAATTTGAATTTAAAAGGCAAGGAAGACAACCTAGAAAAAGGCAATCGAGGTCAAGGACGTGGTAGTAATCGTGGACGTGGTGATTTTAGAGGTCGTGGTCAAGGAAACTATGATCAAAGAAAATTTGATGAGAGTAATTCAAACTCAAACTCATCAAGGGGTTCTGGAAGACAACATTATTCAAGGTCAAATGGAGAAAGATCAAATAATGACAAGAGGTATGACAAAAGATAGGTTGAATGTCATAATTGTCATAAATTTGGTCATTATTCATGGGAATGCAGAAATAGAGTTGAAGAAAATGCAAATTATGCTGAGAATGATGAAGAAAGTGGTAATTTATCATTGCTTCTAGTATGTAAAGGTGTGGAAATATGTGAAAACAATGCATGGTAGCTCGATAGTGGTGCAAGCAATCACACATGTGGAAGTAAATTAGTGTTCGTGGAGCTTGATGAATCTGTTGGTGGCGATATCGTATTTGGTGATGCCACAAAAATTCCAGTTAGAGGAAAAGGTAAAATTTTGATCAATTTGAAGAATGGAAAGCATGAGTTTATCTCTAATGTTTATTACATGCCTGATATGAAGAACAACATTTTGAGTTTGGGATAGCTCTTAGAGAAAGGCTATAATATTTTGATGAAGGATTATAGTCTTTTGATAAGAGGTAATCACGAAAATGTGATTGCTAAAGTGCAAATGACGAAAATAGAATGTTTTTATTGAACATTCAAATTGATGTACCGAAATGTTTAAAGTCATGTTTGAAACATCCAAACTGGATTTGGCACTTGAGATTTGGGCATTTAAACTTTGATGGCTTGAGACTATTAGCCAGGAAGAACATGGTGAAAGGGTTGCCATACGTCAAACATCCAGACCAATTTTGTGAAGGTTGTCTTTATGGAAAACAATCAAGGAAGAGTTTTCCACAAGAATCATCTTGGAAAGCAAGGAGACCACTAGAGTTGGTTCACACTGATCTTTATGGACCGATCAAACCAAGTTCTTTCAGTAAGAATAATTATTTCTTATTTTTTATTGATGATTTCAGCCGAGAAACTTGTGTTTACTTTGTCAAAGAGAAATCAGAAGTATTTGGCATGTTCAAGAGATTTAAAGCCCTTGTTTAAAAAGAAAGTGGTTATTACATAAAAGCATTGATATCAGACAGGGGAGGTGAATTCACTTCAAATGAATTCAAAACTTTTTGCGCAGAAAATGGAATTCGTCGACCTATGACAGTTCCATTTACTCCTCAACAAAATGGTATTGTTGAGAGGAAGAATTGAACAATACTTAACATGGCTCGAAGCATGTTGAAGAGCAAGAAGATGCCAAAAGAATTTTGGGTACAAGTTATTGAATGTGCAGTGTACTTGTCAAATCGTTCCCCTACTAGAAGCTTATGGAACAAAACTCCTCAACAAGCACGGACAGGAAGAAAACCATCAATTGCTCATTTGAGAGTATTTGGATGTATGGCTTATGTGCATATACCAGATCAAAAGCGTCGTAAGCTTGATGATAAAAGTGAGAAACATATTTTTGTTGATTATGATTCAAGCTCAAAAGGCTACAAGTTGTTACAACGAAGACGATGGTAAGCAGAGATCATGTGTTTGATGAAGAAGCATCATGGAATTGGAATGATGAACCAGAAGACTACAAAATTTTAGTTTTTCCCGATGATAATGATGAGCCTAGTGACATTTCTTCTCCATGAACACCACCAACATCGTCAATCACTCCACAACAAAACACACCTTCATCATCTACAAGTTCAAGTGAAGGGCCTCGTGGCATGAGAAGTTTACGAGACATATATGATGAAACTTAAGAGTTAAGTCAAAGTTTTAATAACCTTACTCTCTTTTGTTTATTTGGTGACAGTGAACCTTTGAATTTTGAAGAAGCTTCGCAAAATGAAAAATGAAAGATTGCTATGGATGAAGAGATAAAAGCCTTAAAAAAGAATGATACGTGGGAACTTTCTACTCTTCCAAATGTAAAGAAAGCAGTAGGTGTCTAATGAGTGTTCAAGAGAAAAAGAAATGAAAAAGGAGAAGTGGAGAGATACAAAGCAAGATTAGTTGCAAAAGGATATTCTCAAACAAAAGGCATTGATTATGATGAAGTGTTTGCTCCAGTTGCTCGTTTGAAAACCATAAGATTGTTAATTGCCCTTGCTGCTCAAAATAATTGAAAGATCTCTCAGATGGATGTCAAATCAGTATTTTTGAATGGATATCTAGAAGAAGAAGTCTACTTAGAATAATCTCTTGGTTATTTTGTGAAAGGTCAGGATAAAGTTCTAAAATTGAAGAAGGCATTCGGATTGAAACAAGTACCAAGAATGTGGAATAGCAGAATCAACAAATATTTCCTTGATAATGGGTATTTGAGGTGCCCTTATGAACATTTTCTTTATATTAAGACTAATGATCATGGAGATATTTTGGTGGTTTGTTTGTACGTGGATGACTTAATTTTTATAGGAAATCGTGCAAGTATATTTGAAGATCTCAAGAAGGCAATGATCCAAGAATTTGAAATGACAGATATAGGGCTGATGTCATATTATCGTGGCATTGAGGTGAAGCAATCAGCGGAAGGTATTTTCATCTCTCAAGAACGATATACAGAGAAATTCTAGAGAAGTTCAATATAATCAATTCTAAGCCTGTTACAACTTCGATTGAAACTGGGATCAAATTGTCCAAATATGAAGGAGATGTTGATCCTTCATATTTCAAAAGTTTGGTTTGGAGTTTGAGATATTTAACTTGCATACGACCAAATATTCTTTTCAACGTTGGATTGGTGAGTCGATTTATGGAATCTCCTACAACTACTCATTTGAAAGTGACAAAGAGAATTCTTCGTTACCTCAAAGGTACACTTGACTATGGGTTATTTTATTCTTCATCTAAAGAATTCAAGCTTGAAGGCTATTGTGATAGTGACTGGACTGGAGATACTAATGATTAAAAGAGCACTAGTAGATTTGTTTTCTTCGTTGGTAATACTGCATTTACTTGGAGTTCTAAGAAGCAACCTATTGTGACATTATCCACTTGTGAGGCGGAATACGTTGCTGCAGCTTCATGTGTTTGTCATGCAGTTTGGTTAAGAAATTTGTTAATGACAATTGGAATTTTGCAAGATGATCTAACTGTGATCCATGTAGACAATAAGTCAACAATTTCTCTGGCAAAGAATCCTGTGTTCCATGATCGTAGCAAACACATTAATACTAGATTTCATTTCATCATAGATTGCATTTCAAGGAAGGAGGTTCAAGTTGAATATGTGAACACTGAAGATCAAATTGCAGATATTTTCACGAAGCCACTCAAAGTTAATGTATTTAACAAGTTAAGAACTTCGCTTGGAGTTTTTCAGAAAACATTTTTAAGGGAGGATGTTGAAAATTAAACATACTTTAAATAATAAGTTATATGTGAATTGATTTATGAGAGTTAGAAAAAGTTAAAGGATGTGAGTTAAAATGTTTTGAGTTAACTTAGTAAGAGTTTCATATTAATTAAGTGTATGTTTTAAATTGTTGTGCTTAATTTGTGGTATGAGTTATGCTCATGACAATCCAATAAATAGGATTGAAATGTTGTAATCAAAATCATCCAAGTGTGAGTAGAATACACATAAAAAAGTTAGAGTCTTCCAATAAAGTTTGTTTTTCCTCTTAAATATTCTATTTGGTAATTATCTATTTGGGGTGTTCATCGTACGCTTCCAACAGACATATCATGTTTCCTCATGCACATGGTATTTTATTAAAAACTGATGCTTCAAGCCCATAACAACTTCGCTCAATTTTTTTTTACACTTTTAGAACATGTGAAATACATATTTTGCCCTCAAGTTTAAATGAATCTCTTCTCACTTTTCCTCAATTTATAGATTTTCCCTAGATGCATTTCTTCATACGTTAGAACATCACATACCAAACAATGATCTAAGTTTAAATCTAGTGAAGTCATTTAAAAATAAAGATGTTTTCTAGTTTTTACTACTAGTGTACTTGTTCGAAGAATTAAAAAATGTGGCTCATTTATAAAAGTTCATGTACTATTACGTATGACTTTTTAAACATTTCACAATTGTATGTGATTTATTTAACCATATGATACTTAAAGGGGCATTTTTAAAAGGAGCAAAATAAATTAAAATATTTCAAGCTATAGTAAAAATTTTGGATTCTATCAATGATAGCTATGATAAACTTCTATCACTGGCTATCAATGCCACCGATAGAAGGATATCACTGACTATCAAATGTTTGTTATTGAAAGAATATGAAATTTTACTATAGCTTATATATATTTTGTCAAATTTGCTATTTTTGACAATTTTCCATACTTAAAATTATATAAATTACATGAGTTTTCCAAACAGATCATAAAGAGAGAAAAGAAGTTTTCCAAATGAAAAACTCTATCAACACAACCATCTAAGATGTCTACAACATGCAAAGCTACGTGGTGATGATGATGATGAGCCAGTTAAGGATAGATGGTGAGAGATGAGAGAGGAAGATGAGAGAGACGAAGAAGAAAAAAAGACCACTAAACTTCTCAACAGCAAGAAATCATAGCCGCCGCCAGAAATCAACAGCTTTGCCCTTAATATTAATTATACTCTACCATAAGCTCAATCACAAATCATATACCATCAATCTCCATGAAATCGGTATTTATCTCACCGTTTCTTTAACTAATCAATATACCTACCCACACTTTTCATCATTATTTTTGCTTTAACTCCAACAAGCTACCACCTTCTTCAAATACCCCCATCCTTACCTCCTGCCTCCTTATCGTCTTTACTTTACCCTGCTCTCATGTGGCCTATTCAAACAACATGTCGTTTTCTAAACAATTCCCTCGTTATTGCCAAGTTGAGAAAAAAAATGTACGTTGACAATGGACAAAAAGTCAAGACACATACATTTTCTCATCACTGAAACTAGCCACCATAAGTCTTTTACCGTTGTGGCATATCCTAATGAAATAGACTGGTTGAAGAATGCTCTGAAGTCTCTGATCAACACTCCAAGGAACAATCTCTTTTTTAGGAAACAAGAGGAGATGGTTTCTGCATATGCGGTTAAGCAAAACAGAAAACAAGAAAGGACATCTAGCAGAAATTTTCAAAGTAGATGATAAACGTAGAAAAGACTGCCTCTTTGTCACTGAGAGTGTTAGTTGATCTGGTTGGGAAGTTTTTCTGAATATGCTTTCTTTCAAATCGCCAACTGAAGTGAGAGCTGCAAATACGAGCTACACAAGTAAAGAAACATATTACTCATCAGCTTCTGAATCATCTAAAAATATTAAACTCAAAAGATGAACATATGTGGAGGTGATTTCTTCTGATAACTCTAGTTATGCTAGCTCTTCTCAAAGTGTTTACTCTAAAGATTTTGCTTTTGATGATATCAAAAAATTAAAAAATACTGAGGAACTTGAAACAAACATTTCTTGGAAAAACACTGTCGTAATGACAAGGTGTCTTTTCCACGATGACTGGGAGAAAATATCAAATAAACTACAAAGGCAGATTGAATCACATTTCCTCATCTAGCCTTTCCATGCAGAGAAAGCCCTTCTATTCTTAGATAACAAGGAGCAGGTGAAGTTATTATGTAGCAACTAGGATTAGACTACAGTGCGTAAGTTTTATGTGAAGTTTGAAATATGGTCTGATGATAAACATGCCTACCCGACACTTGTATCGAGTTATGGTGGATGGAAAACTTTTAGAGGGTTACCCCTCAAGGTATGGAACATGAACTGATTCAAACAGATTGGTGATGCCTGCGGCGGACTTGTGGAAGTATCAAAGGCTACATGGAGGAAAACTGATCTTATTGACATCAGATTGAAAGTGAAAGAAAACTACACTGGTAAAAGGAACCTCACACTTGGTTCAGACCATCTCTTTCACAGAAGGAAGATGGTTCAGAGAAGAAAATGTTAGCATTCATGGCACTCTTACCAACAGGGCGGCAAGAAACTTTGATGAATACAATCTGGAGGCTGAAAAATACAATGTGAAGGGAAGCTTTGCACATCCACCGAAAACATTGACCGATAAAGAGAAAGCTTCTGCCGGTAACAAACTTAAGCTTGAAAGAAGATAAAATTTCAAATTTTTAAAGCACAGGAGATATGGCTATCATATTTCCTGATAACTCTGATGGTGGCAGATTAAAATCAATCATCACAGGAAGCACGGGTAAAGGAAAGGGTTTAATGGTTTATGAGGATCAACATACCCATTCATTAAATCCTTACCAGAAACGGAAAGTCTCATTACCATCTCCAAAAAATAAAACTTTCTTTTACAACTCCGATAATGCCCCTGCCAAGCCAATCAATATTTAAAGTCCAAATACAAACAAAAATATCACACCAGAGTTAGATAGCCCTCCAAAACCTATCTAAATTAGCCCGCCCATTTATAGAAATGCACAAAGAAGAAAGAAAAGTCCTAGATATGTATACAAGGCTAAATCAAAAGTGCCATTCAACTCAATAATCAAACATAAAGAGCAACAGACAATCATCCCACATGAAACATCATCTAGCAACATCATCTAGCAACCTTGCCAAACACAACATGAATAAGTTCAATTCTCTCATCCTTAATCTAGGTCTATTTGATCCCCCTTTGTCAAATGGCTTATACACTTGGTCAAATCTCAGAGATTCCCCAATTCAATCCATGCTTGACAGATTCCTTTACACCCCTTCATGGGAAAAAAAATTTCAAATCACTCTAGCAAGCTTCTTACCAGAGCTACATCTGATCATTTTCCTATAATGCTAGAATCTTATAACCTTATCTGGGGTCCAATTCCTTTCAGAATCAACAATTATTTTCTGGATGATAAAGAGTTGCTTCACAAAGTGCCCTGCTTGTGGACCAACACCTCTCAAGATGGTTATCCAGGTTATGCCTTTATAAGAAGGCTAAAATAATTGACAAAAAAAGTCAAAAGCTAGTAGTTTGAGATGAAAAATGTAAATAAAAGGGATATGGAAGTTATCAAAGCTGAAATTGATAAGATAGATTTGTTGGAAGCTCATAATTCAATTACTTCGATTGATAGTTGAATGAAGAAAGTCACTAAAGGCAATCTTGCTGATCATATTATCAAAGAAGCACAATTATGGGCTCAAAGAGCGAAAAAAGTGTGGGTGGAGAAAGGAGATTAAAATATCAGCTCTTTCCACAAGGTTTACAACGTCAGAAAAAGAAGGAATCAAATATCAAATATTATTGATAGTCTGGGGTCTTGCTCAAATACAAATTCTGATATTGGGAGTGTAACACCCCAAGTCTTAAGGTATAATTTATTAATCAGGTCAAATTTACCTTGCTTTTGGTGGGAAAGAAAATAAGTAATGGAGGGAAAAAGGGGTTTGAAAAATAATAATAATCATATATATATTATTATTATTATTATTGTTATTTAATAAATGAATAAATAAATAAACAAATAAATAACTATAATAATAATAATAATATTAATTAATATTTTCTTTTTCTTTTTTCTTTTTTTTTTCCCCTTTTTTTCTTTCCCTTTCTTCTTCTCCCCGTGCACAGCCCCCCCCTCCATTTTTCTTCTCATCTTCTTCTTCCCCACGCCCTAGCCGGCCGCCCCACCTCTTCCTCTTTCTTTTCCGTTCAAACTCACCGCCGCCCAGCCGCACCGCACCGCCGCCAAGCCGCATCGCACCCGCCGCCCAGCCCCGTCGCGACGCCGCCGTCCTTCTGCGAAGGATTCCAACCGAAACCCCCCCTCCTCAGATCTGTCTTCTTTTCTTCTTTTTGTCAGACCAAGCCACCTCAAGGACCGAGCCGACGCGTCTCCCCTTCTCCGTTCACCTGAAGACGAAGCCCAGCCAGCCGCGCGCAGCAATCCGTCAGCCATCGCCTGGTACCTTCCGCAAAGCGTCGGCGTGCACATCTCGTGAAGCCGGACGCGGATCCGAGCCAATCTGCCTCCATTCTGCAAGAGGCCAGCCGCCGTGCGTCTCCTTCCAGCCGCGGATTGGAAGCCGACCCATGCCCAAATTGATTTGCACAATGTCGCTTGCCCTAGTCTTGTGTGCCGCTGCCGCTATGTCGTTGTAAATTCGTTGGGTAAGGATGAAATTGATGGATTTAAGAGTCTTAATTGAAATCTCAATTAGTTGATGTTGTTTAATTGGGTGTTTGGATGTTTGTTCTTGAAGGCGATATAGAAGATTTGAAGAATTGAGACTTTGAGTTTTGCCATAAGCTTCGTTGGAGTCGTCTTTCCACTTCTTGGGTAAGTTGTGGAGTTTACGTCTGGGTGAATTGAATGGATGAAACAATTTAGAAGGATGTTAATTTTACGTTTGATTATGTTTAGGAATTTATTCATTTGAAATTGCTCGATTGAAGAACTTGCATAAAAGCGAGGTAAGGGACTTTCTACTGGACTCAATAAAAATATTTGGGTGTATTGACTGTATAGATCCTATTGTCATATCTTGATTGAGTAGGGATGACGGCTATGATGTATATGTTTGGATGTGGACTGGTGGTTGATTGTATGTTATGACTGTCTGGGTATATATATGTACAAATGTAAGGATGTGGGAATGTCTGGATCTCGTAGATGTTGCTTATATAATGTGTGGTAGACGATTATGGTAGTGTATTGTGAACGAAACAGACATCATGGTCGTGCAATTTTAGACTGAGGTGGATGTTATGATTGGTTTTGTTGTCGCTGATGTATTAACGTGTTTTTGACAGACCTTGGGTTAAATTGGAATAAAAATGGTTGTTTGAGGTTAAGTGGAAAGTTCACGTGATGAGGACGTTTGACTGAATTGTAAATTGACTGTTAAGATGTATAGAAGGGACTGAGGGGTAAATTATTGGTTTCCTAGTGGGTAGTTACCTTGCGGGTGCCCTACAGGATTATTACCCTTTGTGCATCCTTCGGGAGCACTAGACTGATACGTGCATCCTTCGGGAGCACTAGACTGATATGTGCATCCTACGGGATCACTAGACTGATATGTGCATCCTACGGGATCACGAGACTGTGACTGTGCAGGGTACGCCATAGGAAGCTAATAATTTATTTTTCCCCGAAAGGGACTAGTACTGGGTCCCTTACTGAGTATATTAATACTCACCCTTTTTATGTTTAACTTTTCAGGCAAAGGTAACACGAGGGGCATACCGACGAGGGACAAGAAGGACTCGTGAATTGCCATAGGGGACTGTCTTTAAACTGCTTCCGCTGACGCTTTGAAAATATTTTGATTTAACTAAGTCTACAAATAGTTAAATTTTTTGTAAACAACATTTGAAATTTTGTATTTTGGAAATAGGGCCCGATCAAAATTTCCTTCGTTTTCTTACGGTTTCAACTGACTTTTTCTATGTCTTTTGTCAACAAACGGTTTTGTGTCAAATTAACGACTTAAACGGTCAGTTCAAAAAGTTTGGGTCGTCACAGGGAGAGTTTTTGTTGAACACTTCAACTCTATATACACATCTAACAGAATCAATCCAACGATCATAGAGAATCTTAACTGCCAGCCGATAGATACCACTCAAGCAACATCCCTTATTGGTCCGTTCACGTTGGATAAAATCAAGGAGGCAATCTCATCTTTCGAAAATAACAAAGCACCGGGACTTGACGAATACACTATTGATTTTTTAAAAAAATTATGGAACATTTTCAAGTCCAATATATTGGAAGTGTTCTAGGATTTTTTCAAAAATGGTGTAATAAATAGAAATATGAATGAAACATATATCTCTCTTATTGAAAAGAAAGATAAATGTAGATCAGTTGCCGACTTTAGACCTATTAGCCTCACTACCTCGCTATACAAGATTCTGGCAAATACATTAGCCACAAGACTGAAACCTCTATTGCCTCATACTGTTTCCAATCATCAAATTGCCTTTGTCAATGGCAGGCAGATCACCGATGCTATCTTAATTGCAAACGAAGCCATCGATTATTGGAAAGCAAAGAAGATCAAAGGATTGGTATTCAAGCTCGATATTGAAAAATCTTTTGACAAGATCAACTGGAATTTTATTGACTTTATGTTGAAGAAAAAACATTTTTTTATGACAAATGGAGGAAATGGATACATTCTTGTATTTCAACAGTGCAATATTCTATACTGATCAATGGTAAATCATAGGGAAAGATCTTACCAAGCAGAGGCATCAGACAAGGAGATCCTCTTTCTCCTTTTATATTTGTGATAGCTATGGATTATCTAAGCAGAATTCTTCAACATCTTGAATAAATTGGCATGCTGTCAGGTATATCCATATAAGATATAAATCTTACTCATATTCGATTTGCAGATGATATCCTACTGTTCATTGAAGATGATGATGTAAACATTAGAAATCTACAATTTGCTATACATCTCTTTGAAAAGGCCATTGGTCTTATCATCAATCTGTCAAAGTCGATTATCTCACCGGTCAATGTCTCCAAAGATAGATAAGATCTTATTTCAAACAATTGGGGGATAAAGACAATTTTTTTACCCATCCCATGTTTGGGTATGCCATTGGGGGTAAACCAAGTTAGAAAACATTTTGGGACAACATCATAGAGAAGATACAGAAAAAGTTGAGTAACTGGAAATACTCTCACATTTATAAAGGTGGAAGAATCACTCTTATCAAGTCCTCACTAACCAGCCTCCCCACACATCGATTATCTGTTTTTAAAGCCCTAACATATACTTGCAAAATCATTGAAAAATTATGGAGGAACTTTCTCTGGAGAGGCAGTTTTGACAACATATGCATATCTGGCATACACAAAAACAACTAATTTCCAGTCAATTGGTCTACGGTCACACCCCCTCTTGAGCTCGGGGGCCTTGGTATCAATCTAATCACTACTACAAACTTTGCATTGCTTACTAAATGGTTATGGAGGTACTACAATGAACCTGATGCTCTTTGGAAGTCTTTCATAGATGCTAAATATTCAACTACCGCTTTGGAAGTCATACCCACAATTGGAAAGTATAGTAGTCACAATGCTCCACTACAAGAAAATGGGGCTCTTCCGATGCAAATAATTGTCGGAAGATATATGAAAAGCGTTGGAAAAGGTTGTTTCAACGCATAAATATACGTTGGGATAGAAGTTGGGAAAAATGTGTTGGAAGAGGAACTCTCGATGCTGAATGTTGTGCACCGGGAGTTTCTGGACATCTCTCGATGTTGTTTGAACATCGAAGACGCTGTCAATATAGCGTCGGGAGATGTTCAGGTACTCCCAACGCTGAATGTTGTGCGTCGGGAGTTCTTCTATTTTTTTTTTTTTAAAAAAATACCTTCCATTATTAACTGGAAGGTATATACATCCACCCTTAGAATTACCTTATAGGGATCTTGTAATTCCTTGATGTCGTATGAACTTTCTCCCTCGTCAACATCTATAATTCTTGAAACCTAAGATGAAAATATTGTTGGTTAAAGTATAACATTTTTCATAATCAACCCATATGCATTCAAACATTCAAACAATCTCAGTGTATCCAATATCTTGTAGCAAAATCAATCTCATCAATATCAATAAGTAATTTCAAATCAAACCAAGTATCTATGACTTAGCTGCAATGGAACGTGGATGTAGCCACATATGGGTACCACTACACCTAATTATGTATGTTCTTGTATTGTTACTACATATAGAAGAAAGAAGATACAAAAATTAGAACCATAGAGGAACTTTAAGGTGTTAGTTTCAAAATTCAAAAAATTGAAACTTGAAACTTTGATGAAAACATTGTGTAACCCAATTTGGAGGTCAAAATGGGTGTTTTTTTGGGATGAAGGAGGGACAAGCTGCCTTTGACAACTTGCCAAGGGCATAGATCTCAAAAAGTTAAATGGAATAAAAAAAAAAAAATCCCAATTCAGACAACTATGTTTAAAGTTATGAACTTCCAAAGTTTAAATATAGTTTTAATGTAATTTTGAAGGGAATTTAATGTCAATATACGTTAATAAAATGCTAACTTTATGATAATAGATGTAAAGATCGTGAAAAAACGCATCAAGTCATATGCGTAAAATGAGTTAGTTTTGATGGAGATATGAAGCTCAAAAGATAAATGAGATGCATAAACGAAAAAGAACTAAAAAGGTTATAACATGGAGAAGTTTATTACTCAACAAAACTAATAACTTATCAAGTTGAACCACAAATATTGATACAACAACATGTCACAACAATAACAACATTCCACAACATTCATGCATAAAATAACTCTAATTCAATCACTCCTACACAATCAAATATAAATCCAATTCAACCACAAACTAACTATAAATTATAAAAGCAACATTCAATATAACTCTCCTCGAATTCAATATAATTCCTAAATTCAAATTGGAATTCAAATTGAAATTTTGAAATTCAAACTCAACTTCAACACTTCAATCTCAACTTCAACTTCAATACTTCAAATTTAAATTCCTAAAACCTACAACTAATTCAAAATCCTAACAACACTTCAAATTCAAATTCAATACTAAAACTTACAACTAATTCAAAATCTAAATACTAAAACTAATTTGAAATCTAAAACCTAAAACTAATTTGAAATCTAAATACTAAAACTAATTAACTAAAACAAAACAATAACTAAACTAAACCACTTACCAAAATGAAGAGTGACGACTGAGATGACGACAAACGGTCAGACAAGGACGACGGCGAGCGGGGTGTGGATCTCTCTTCTTCTCGGTCTCTCTCTCAACTCTCTAGACCTTCTCTTTTTCAGTTCTGTGAATTACAGAACTGAAGTGAGTTTTTATAAGAGAATTTTCGATGCACATCAAAAGCATCGAGAGACACCCCTATTCCTGACGCCATAAGTAAAACGTCGAAAATAGTTTTCACTTCTTTCGACGTTTTACTTATGACGTCGGGAATGACTAAAATTTTCCCGACATCGTGAAAAGAGACGTCGGAAAAAAAAATGATAATTAAATATTTATTTATCTTCTCTCAACGTCTTAAACTACGACATCGGGAATACTTGTCTTGGCCGACGTGTATTTTTATGCATCAAGGATTGGCCTCTGTTCCAACGTTGCTTTTACCGATGCCTTTTTCTGCGTCGGGAGAGCTTCGATTTCTTGTAGTGTTCCTTGGAGATCGATTTGCAAAGGTCTCGAATGGTTCAATTCTCAATTGGGTTGGAAAATCAACAATGGTAGAGCACTATCTTTCTGGCACAACAATTGGTGCCTCTTGGTCCTCCGTTTCGAACATATCCAAGATTATATGCGTTATCAGCTAAACAAAATGGCTCTTTAAGAGATATGTGGAATTTTGATTACAAAAATTGGAACATCCACAACAGAAGGCCTTTGAGGGACAAAGAAATTGTGTAGTGGAGAAATGTACAAACAATTCTTCCCTCTCTCTCCCTGACAATAATCATAAGGATTGCTCTATCTGGAAACCAAACAACAATGGCTCCTTCTCATTTCAATCTGTCATACATGCTACACAGAATCCCTCTTTTCTTTTAGAAGAGTCCTTTCCTTTCAAGAATATTTGGAAGTCAAAAGTCCCCAAGAAATGCAAATTGATGGCTGCTCACAAAGGGATCCTCTAATTTGAGTTAATCCAACATAGACTAAAAAATCATTGTCTAAACCCAAACTGGTGCATATTATGTAAAAAAAAGAAATGAGACAACAAACCACATCTTCCTCTATTGCTCTTTCATTAAATCCTTATAGAGCAAAGCAAAGGATCTCACTGGTTGGACGACTAATAATGTTGACAGCCTAAAAGCCCTCTGAAAATACATTTGTTATATAAATATCAATTCTCAAAAGGGTTTGATTCTCTTAAATCTTTTGATGGCCATCACCTGGACAACTTGGTTGGAAAGGAACAACATAATATTCAACAATAGTTACACTTCCTCGATCAATCTATGGGAGAACATCTACAAACTGACTGCCCAATGGTCCACCAAACATAAGCTTTTAAAAAATTATTCTGCTTTTACTATTGCTTTAAATATCTCAGTGCCTTTTATTAATCTGGTGAGTTGTACTTTTTGGCTTTTTCTTTACATTTTTGCTTATCTCTAGCCTATATGTAATAGAAACTTTGTATCCCCGAAGCTTTATTGAATATAATATTGGAGATGATGAGGGCGGTAAGAATGTGTCCACCTAATAGGGATGCTCGGGTGAGCTTACTGATCCTCCTAGTATCATTTTCTTAAAAAAATTATCTAAATTACATGAGCAAAATAAAATTACTTAATTTATATTTTTTTCTTCTCTTATGTTATAATTATTATTAATTTCAATTAAATACCAATAATAAAATTAACAAACACCATAGTAAATGTAGGTAGTTTTTTAGATAGTATATATTCAATTAATTGTGAACTTATTAGAACTAATATTTCACTATTAACTAAGAAATAAAAACAAACAAAAAATAATTTATAGAAAAAAATTGAACGAACTTCGTTAAAAATTATATTAATCTAGTTAATTTCATGTTGGCCTTTTGTCTTAAAAATTCAGTTAACTTAAAATTTTAGATGCAATTGTTGAAATGAATATAACAAAATATTTTATATAATTATAAAATTATAAAAGAAAAATAATTTGTTATGTTAACAAAGATAATTTTGATGCGGTAAATTTCTCAAAAACAACAAATTAAAGCATAAATCTACGAAAATGTTTAAACTCTCAATAAACATGCATGTTCATAAGTGAGATCTATGTGATTCGTGAGAGATGCGACATCAGAGATTTTGAATCATTAATTCATAAAAACAATTATATTTTGAAAAAAATAAATGTCAATCATATTTTTGTAAAACTTCAAACATATTCGTTACATTCAAAATAGTAGGAAAAAAAATAAACAATATAACTAACAAAAAAAAAAAAAAACATAAAATATTCTTACCTACAAAGAAAATCAAATCGAATAATTGTAATGACGAAACTCGTATAAAAATTATATTAAAACATGTATAAAAGAAATATTTTTCACTAACTATAGAGCATATTATTAAACAACACTATGTAGAAAAAAAAGGCTAATGCTACCTTATATTGAAAATACTAACCTAAATATATATATAAATTAGAGATAACAAAGCATAGAAAGAAAAAGAAGGAAAGAAACCTCTAATATTGTTGTTGGAGACGAGTGAAAGAGAGCATTTTACGTTTGGTGTGGTAGAACAAAGAAGAAAAGAAACCTGCAATTGCTGTTGGAGATATGATTGAATTAAGAGAGCTTTTTAGTTTTTAGAGTTGGTAGGAAGAATAATGGTTATAAGACTTTTGACATTCTAAGATTAAATATAATGTAATGAAAAAATAAAATTATTTATATATTTCAACCCTTCAAATAACTTTAACAAAAGGATAATAAGAGTTTAATTTCCAATAAATTTTCAAAAAGAAAATTGCATCAAATCAAAAAGACATTTGAAAAAAAATATCTCATAATACTAATTTTTTTTGTATATTGCGAATATGACAAAATTAGTGGTATCAGATAACTATTAGACAATAATCATAGGATTATTGAAAGGTTATTAAACGGTAATCATAGGGCTATCAGATGATCATCACTTTTAAATTTGCTACTTTTGCAAATTTAGAAAATATTGAACTCTAGTATTATAAATTTTTGCTATTTTTGCAAAACCCCCTTTTTCAAAACACCTCTTAATGAACCTCATTTAATGTAATATGGAGTGGAGTAAGATTTTAAAAAAGATTTTAATATCCGTAGTTTACATAAAAGCTATTAGGTGGATGACAAATTTGTGATTTCACACTATTGATAATTAATAATTGTGTTGTTAACAATTAAGGATATATGATTAATTCATTAACTGTTTTTTTCAGATATTAATAATATATTTTTTTTCAAAAGGAAAACCGTCCTTGATGTAGTAATGAATCCTTAATGCCTTAAAATCTTTCCACCTTCATTGATTGTATACAAATAATGAGGAAGAAAATTTCTATGACACTTTTATCCTTTCATTCCTATACTTCTTTTACTATTATGTGGTGACAAATTTGGCTCTTTACCCTATTAATAATTATATTGTTAGTATTTAAGAATGATTAATCTTTTAGATAATAGTAATATAAACTTTTTCCAATGGATAGTCCTTGATATAGTAATGAATCATTAATGTCTTAAATCTCATCACATACAAATAAGGTTCGATTCTTTTTTCTTCTCATAACTAAGTTGGTTTTTTATTTATTTTTTTATAACATACACTTTTAATTTCTAAAGTCTGAAATTAATGACTATTTAATTTCTAAATTCATGAAAGGTGACACTTTTAGTTTTATAGGTTTGTAAAATCATTCTAAATGATCTATTTGTAAAATTGATTATTAGTCAACTAATAAAAAAGTGATGTGACATCGTTGAATTGGTAAAATTAGGTGACTTAAAAATATTTAATAATTTTGATATTTTTGAAAATTTCTCATATTTTTTATAGGAGCATTTTTAAAAATAGTAAAATAAATTAAAATATTTACAAACTATAGCAAAATTTTGAATTCTATCATTATAATATATCAATGACTATCAATGATAGAATTTGCTATAGATTGTAAATATTTTGTAAAATCTATTATTTTTAAAAATTCTCCTTTCTAATAATAACAAAAAAAAAAAACGTAATGATGATTAGTGCGATAAGAAATAAATACTAGGAATAATAAGAGATATAGCAACGTTTTTAGGGGTCATTTTGAAAAATGGCAAAACCATTTTTTCTTTTGATTTTCAGCAAATGACATTTTTTGCACGTGCATGGTATTTTACAAAATACCCAAATACTCATATTCCTCAACTGTAATTATTTCGTCTTTATGTAGTAATTAATTTGGGTTATAAAATACCATGTGCCTTTAATTATTTTCCTCCTTCTAAAGATATAACAACTTATATCATAACTTCTTCCTAATATCTCGGGACTCAACTAATCATATAACTTTTTAGCAACTTTCATTCTATTTAATTTGAATTTCAAAATAACATTTCAAATTATATAAAAATTATATATTATTTTTAAATTACGTTTTAAATTATATAAAAATTATTGATTTTTTACTTGATTAACAAAAAAATTATTATTTTTTAAATTGATTAACGCCCAATGAAAATTAGTTGAGATTCTCAACATAAAGTTTTAATCATAACCCTTAATTAAATTTCAAAATAACAAAATATCATTAATTATTTTTTTAGATTAACTTAGCTAGATTATCTCAAAATAACAATAATTGTTTGAATATCAAGATAATCCAATTATTAATTATTTAAAATAACATTAACCCTTAATTAGTAGCAAATAACGTGCCATAAAAATTTGGGAGAATCTCAACATAACGTTTAATCTTAACCCTTAATTAAAGTTCAAAATAATGTTAAAGGCTTTTCAAATTGACAACATTATTAATTATTTTTTCAAATTAACAAAAAGATATTATTTTTCAAAATTTGAGGATCTAACTTATTTTCTATTTTATATTAAAATAAGATTAATTATTAATTATTTTAAAATTGAGAGAATCTCAACCATTCATTTTGTTTTTATAGATAACGTTTTAATCTTATCCTTTAATAAATATCAAATAACGTTAATGAAATTTAGAAGAATCTCAAATTTAATCTTAATCCTTAAAAAAAGCTACATAAAAAAATAATGTTTTAAAAATAGCAAATTAAAAATAGTTTCCATATTAGAGCTAGCTTCTTTTATTTTTGAAATTTGAAATCAACATGTGTTCATCCTCTCCAATAAACTAATTGCCTGTCATGAACCCTAAACTATTAAGAGTCTTGTTCAATGGTAGATGGGATGAAAACAATCGTTATCATAACTTCCATTTGGGTGAAGTGCATGTCCCATTGAACACATCTTTCAACCACCTTGTTAATCTAATTCAATCCAATCTTTTTCCATCTTCTGAATATTTAATTTCTCGAATTACATTGTATCATGATGGTTGGAGCAATCCTAATGTCATTACTATTGTTGAAGACAAGGATGTGTTATGGTTATTATCTCTCATTTCGGATTCCTCTTCTGATCTTGTTTCTGTTGTTGTCGACCATGTCCCATCTTGTTCATCAAATTTTCCTATTTCGGGGTCCCCATCAAGAACTTCAAATTGCACATCTAATGTCGTTGATTTAGTAGATTTGGATTCATGTGTTGTAGACTTCGACATAAAAGAAGGTTCAATTTTTAGCAGCAAAAATGCCTTGAAGAAAGCTGTTTATTTGTTTGCTATTCAACATAATTTTGAGTTTAGGACTGTCCGCTCCAATCAAACTTCTCTTGAACTTTCTTGCAAAGACACTTCTTGTCATTGGTTTCTTAGATCTTCTATTTATAAAAAGAGTTCTTTATGGATTGTTCGAAAGTTTTTCAATGTTCCTGAATGTGCTATCGACGTTGTAAAGAATTCTCATAGACAGGAAACTTCGTGGATAGTATATGAGTGTATGAAGACTTTATTCAATATGAATTCTACGATTCCATGTCGTCTCTTAGATGTGATAAGCTTTATGAAAAAAAAAAACATGGGGTTGATGTTAGTTATGATAAAGCTTGGAGAGCACGTGAGCTTGCATTAAACTCAGTGCGTGGGTCTTCAGAGTCATCATATGCGTTGTTGCCTGCATTCTCCAATGCGTTGATTGAAAATAATCCAGGTATGTTGTACTTTATAATTACAGTATCATTAAATTAAATTTAAAAAGTCTATAATATTTTTATTAACACATGTAGGTTTTACTTTATAATTACAGTGTCACTGAATCATATTTATATATACAAATTGTTACTTTTTTATTTAGGTACATATACAGCACAAGATGTAAATGACGATGGCACATTCATATACTATTTTATGGCTCTTGCCGCTTCAATTCATGCATGGGAGTATTGTTTTCCGATCATTTCAGTTGATGGTGCAACATTGAAGAACAAATTTTGTGGTACTATACTAGCTGTATGCAGATTGGATGGTAACTCAAAAATTGTTCCCCTTGCATTTGGTATAGTTGATTCAGAGAATGATGATTCATGGTGTTGGTTTTTCCAAAATTTAAAAGCTGCATTTGGTGAGCGTAGTGATCTTGTAATTGTGTCTGATGGTCATAGGAGTATTCCAAAGGCTATAAGTGTTGTCTACAATTCAGTTGAACATGGGTTGTGTTGTTTTCATATATTTAAGAATCTTAAAAAAACTTACAAGTCAGCTCCAATTGAAGGACCGTTCTATAGTTGTGCTAGGGCCTACACAACTATTGAGTATGAATATTACATGAGGCAGTTGGATGATATTTCACCTTTCATAAGAATTGAATTAGAAGGATTAGACAAACATAAGTGGTGCATGGCATTTTCTACAAAAAAAAAGGTACAATTTGATGACGACGAATATATCTGAAAGTTTGAACAATGTTCTTAAGGATGCGCGTGAACTACCTGTTATTGGCCTTCTTGAATTTATTAAAAGTTTGATTCAACGATGGTTTTATGAACGTCGTAGTAATTCTAGTTTTCAACATTCAGAATTAACCTCTTATGCAGAAGGTGTGATACGAGAGGCATTAAGGGATAGTAGGTCAATGGATGTGAGTGGTTTACTAGTTGTTTATATACTTAATTAATTTATCATACTTATATCTCACTGGTTTAAATTTTTTGTATTTTCATTACAGAGATATCCCATTAACCAACATGAGTTTGAAGTCCATAATGGTACCAAACAATATTTGGTCAACATTCTCACTCAAAATTGTTCCTGTCGTCGTTGGGATCTTGATGATATACCATGTTCTCATGCTTGCAGTGCCTTATCTTTTCGAAGCCTTGGATTGGAATCATACACACATAATTTTTATCACGTTTCCAATTCAATTTTATTATATAGCAAGGAGACCCGACCTATTGGTAATGTGCAACAAATTTCCAATCTATATAGTTCGAATGATGACCCTATACGTCCTCCTCAAGTGAAACGTCCATCTGGAAGACCAAGAAAAAAGAGGATCAAATCTTGCTTAGAGAATAAGAAGACAATACGATGTTCTCGTTATGGGGGTAGTGGTCACAATTCAAGAGCATGTACAAATCCAATACCTCGTTGAGTTTGATTATTTTTATTGTTATTATTTTTTTTGCACTTCCAACTATTGTTATTTGTTTGGAACATTTATTTAAGTATTTTTTTTCACTTTTAGCTATTGTTATTCGTCTGGAACATTTCTTAAGTACTTTTTTTGGTCACTTTCAACTATTGTTATTTGTTTGGAACATTTATTAAGTACTTATGAAAAAGTTTTCTTATGGATTTTATTATGTTGATTATATATTTGTGATAATAGTTACACTGTAATTATCGTGAAATAATGTTTATGTGTGTTTACTTTTGTGTACTTTTGGATAATAATGGTTGTTTCATTTTTATTTTTTTATGCCTAATTTGTTTATTAACATTTGTTATTAATCTCAAATTAATTTATAGTACAAAGATAACATTGTGTACATACATGAAAGTTTAATTAGAGATATACCATTAATTGATACCAATGGTTCAAATGATTTTTTTTTTTTTTTTTTTTTTTTTTGCATTAATTGGATTCAAAGGTGTTAAAGATAAAAATGTTCATTTGACTAAATAACATTAATTAAATTATAATTTTCATCAATATTTGTTTGACAAATAAACTACTAACTAACATGATTTCAAGAGTATGTATTATCAAATCACTATATCCATTTCCAAAAAACTACAAAAAAAACAAAAACAAAAAAAAACAAGTTATGTGATATGACGAAGAAATAAAACACTAATGCAGTTTCTAGAGGAGTAATAAATCAATGTTTTCAATTTCAAACCAACTTCACATCCCTTTATGCTTGACTCAAGTGAAGATCAAACGATGGTGCACTCATGTCTACATTTTCTTTCAATTCTTTGGGCATCTTCCCCCTCAACGCATCGATCCATATACCTCCCATTGATGTGTTAGGTACTTTCCGTAATTGTTCTGCTTTATTAGCTTCAAGTTGTTCCTTTTGTTTTCTCATACGCTCTATTTCTTCTACAGTTGTACCTAACTGTTAAAAAATAAAAAAAAATTCTTAGTACAAGTTTTAAATTATGTGAAGTGCATAAAAAAACTTATAATCATGCTTTAAATTATTTAGACTTACATGTCGTAGGATGATTTGCGTTGACTTCAAGCTAGTGTCAACCATACTCAATTTTCTATTGACCATTTTCTTTGATTTGTTCAGTTCATTGCCCCTCAATTGGTGAAGTCCACCGGCTTCATATTTTACTTTTTCAACGATTGAATCCTAATAGTCAATAAATTAAAAAAAATTTACTAGGTATGCATTCATTAACTACTTAAATAATATATTTTAGAATCAAGAAAATTTTCATACATTCTCAATAGTGTTGGATGTTGCTTGTTTCGACAAACTTTCATATATCTCCTCCTCATTAATTGAGTTTATGACATTGTCAATTATATCGTATGGATCTTCGACATTCTATTTCATGACATAAGATTATCAAATATCATCGACTGATTTATTTAAACAAGATCATGTTGTATTTTATTACCTCGTGGCTTGTGTTTCTTCCTCCCTCTCTTTTTGATTCTCTGTCTTTATTAGGTTGTTCTATTTGTTGGTTGACTAGATTATGAGTTGTTGTCTGGTGTTGTTTATTTTCATCCCCTTCATTTTCATCATATTTTTTTGGTTGAAATTTGTCCACCCCACAAGATGTATTAGCATCTAGGTTTTTTTCATTCACGTCTTCTTCTTCTTCTATACTATCAAGCCTCCGTTGAAATTCAGTAGCCGCTTGTTTAGATTTCAAAGGCAATAGTATGTAAATATTTTTATTGAGTAATATATGTAATTAAAATGTAATTATACTACATACCATAAATTGTTGGTCGTTAACCTGTTCCTTTACATTCCATTCTATTTTTTCCATCTTATTCACCATTAGATTCATTTTCTCCATCAGTAGTTCCATTTGCTCTTTCAGTAAGGCTTGAGTCCTCATCAGAACTTGTTGGTTTTCATTCAACATTTCATTTATCGCTTAATTTTTCTTTATTCTTTCTAGCCTTTCCAATATAAGATCATTGTCAAATGAGTAGTGCCTCCCTTTATTAATTGTTTGGTCCACTACATTTGACTCAAATCTACTTTTATGAAGTTCTGCTCCCACTTCAATGATGAATTTTTCTTCTTCTTCCAAGAATGGTTCAAACCATGGCATTGTCATTTCTTCTTTTGTTGCTAAAAGTGGACATATTTCAAGCTATAGGATAACAAACATACAAAAAATTCAGATTATTGTGTACTATTTAAAGGATGTTGATTATTAAAAAAAATTTATCTTGTAGTACTTAAAAGATATAACCTCAGGTGATTAAAATACTTTCTTCTGCAAGTCCGTCCATTTTGGTTGGCTATCAGCTGTCCAGTTTATTATTCTTGGGATCTTCATTCCGACTCTTTTTGCAAAACAGTTTTGTCGTGAGGTCAAAGTGGGGATTACTTCATAAGCCCATGCAAGGATTGGAAAGACAAAACCACCCAATGTCATGCCTGTAGCACACTTGCTAGATGCTGCTTTGTGCATTGCATCAACTAAAAGGTCAAAAGCTAACCTACCCCAAGGATATGTTCTAAAAAGTTCTTCATCATCAACCATCAACACACGGTCGATGTCTACATATAGATATCCTGTTTAGGTAAAAGGAAACTCTCCAAAAAATATAATTGAGCCATTTTTAACCTATAACTATCAGTCCCAGTCTTACTAACCTTGAACCCTACATTGATATACATCTTCATTATTTTGCTTTCTCCATCAAAATACATGTCTTTTATATGACCCCCTCCCTTGATATCATCTTTGGTTATCTTTGGTAAAGGTCCACAATGAAGCCCCGTTATTAAAGCAAATTCTCTAAGACCAAATCTTATGACTCTTCCTCCTATTAAGAAGTTTAATTCTTTGGAAGACTTTGGTTTGCATTATTTTTGTATCAAATGCATCAATAATTGTGAGGATTGATTGGTAATTGCAAAGTCAAGGAAGTGTCCAAAAGGTGTTTCCCTAAATTTTTCTAAGAGATTATCACCTAGTTTTTCCTTGATTTTTTCAATTACTTCTAACTTAGTTTCAAGGTTTATTCTCAATGGTCCATTTCGCTTTTGGATTGGCATCAGGTATAATCCATCCTAAGACAATAAAAAGACATAATGAATATGCAGCCAGTCACGACACAAATATATGCACTTCGAATAATTAATCTATAATTATGCTACCAGTTACAACACAAACAAATTCAGTATGCAACAAGTCACCACACAAATATATGCAGTTCTTATATTTATGCAGCCAGTCTCAAAAAAATATATATGCAGTTCAATAATAATATATAATTATGCAGCTAGTCACAACATAAAAACATATTCAGTTTTTTATTAAGCCAACACAAATACATGCAGTAAAGAATAATTAATCTATAATAATTTAGCAAAGAAATATATATAGAAGGCATTGTATGTATTACAAACCTCACTTCTTTCTCTAGTACTAACAACTTTTTCTGAAGCATGTTTAGTCTTCCTTGATCTTGCCTTCAAGGTTGAACACTGTATTAATTTTTACACACATCCATTTTATAAAGAATAGAAAGAAACGCTACCTTTTTTAATTTTTTCTTCAACAATTGGTCTTATGTTGTTTTGAAGTAATTTCTTCGTGACTTTCTGAGTACTGTTCACCAATATCTTCCTTTTCTTTTTGTTCTTTCTCGTCTGTATTATCTCCAGTATATTCAACCTCGTTATTATGATCCTGCATTTTAAATAATTGCATTTAAATTATATTATGCTGAAAATATAAGCCTTTTGGTCAAAAAAAGGTATAATTACAACATAATAAGATATTTTAGTACCTTCTTTTCTTTATCCAAAACTTCTTTTCCCTTTCTTTTAATTTTTTCTGGTTGCTTAATACTCTATAAAACAGTGTATATATATTATACTATATAGTGTATTGGTTTCATTGTGATAAATGTGATTTAATTGAATAAATAATTTGTTTACCTTCGTCTTTGATTTTTTTTTTTTGTTATAGTCATACCACCTATTACTTCAAATCTTTCTCTCTTCTTCATTCCTTTTAATTTCAATCTTTCAAATGATGGTGCTTCCATTTGGTTGTTTGTTTCCTGTATCAATAAACATATTCAATTAGAAGGATGAATTTAAGAACTGTTTTTTTTTTTAAAAAAAATGGAATACCTCTTAAGAACTACTTAAACTTTCGATCGTGTCAGATTGTTTGACCCGTCTTCCAATCACCCCTGAAGCTTTTAATCGATTACTTCGTCTTGCACTCGTCATAGTATTATTTCTTTCCGTCCCTCGTAATTATAGAAAAGAAATCGTCCCTCTTAATTATATAAAAAAAAATCGATTTAGCTAATTTTATTTATTAAATAATACAGATTATCTACTAGATTATCTATTAAATTATCTATTAAATTACATTATTATTTTTTAATGAGATCTCCCTTAAATCTAGTTCATTTAAATTATATATTAAATTAACAAAATCTCAAGAAAATAGACTTAGTTAATTTATTATTTTTTGAATGAAATATCAGATAAATCTAATTTAATTTGTATTAAATTTGAACTATTAAAAAAAAACAAAATCTATTTTAACTAACGGATTTTATGTGTGGCTATTTCAATTTGCAGAAGACTCTTTCCATTTGGTGTTCTTCGTCGTCTTCTTCTTCCTCTCTTGGTCTCTGCATTTTTGGTTAACAAACTGTGAAAATGTATGAGTTTTGTTTTTCTACTACCTCACTCGACATGCCTAATTCCAGCATCCTCATTTGCTTGAAGTTCCTCTTTCTTCTTCCCACGGACTCTTCCTCAATGGTAAAACTCAACCTTTTCTTCACTTCATCAAACCACTATGATTTTCTGTGTTTATTTCCTAATTTTTTTCAAGTATAATAAACAAATTTGGTGCAATCAAGGATTCTTGAAATTGGAAGAAGAAAAGGTTATGAAACTGTAATTTTTTTCTATTTTACTTGAGAAAATAGGGTGTAATTCATCTAGGTAGGGGTATTATTGGAATTTTCAAATTCTTATATTTTTTTATTTTTTTGCCCTTTGCCATTTTTGAAAGAAAAAACAGATTTTGCTAATTTTCAAAATGACAATTTTAAAATTGCTATTCTTCTAGTTGACCCTAAATACTACTCTTCTTCCCCGTACTCCTCTCCACCATCTCTTTTTCTGTTTCCATCTTATGGGCTCTCTAAATCCTCTTTAAATGGGAATAGTTATGAAGATAAAAACAAAAGAGCATAAAACATTCTTCTTCTTTGCTCAAGAATTGCTAACGAAGACAAAGACAAAGTTGAAAACTCGAACCATCAACATCAATCAACCAAAGATATCTTTTCTACCCCAACTCATTTTCTCTTTCTTTTTTTTTTTTTTTTTTTTTTTTTGTATTTGTTGGTTCAGAGTAAGAATGTTTAAATAATCTGACTCAAACAATTCAGTCTACCAACTAAAATTATAAAGGTTGAGTTCGGTTAGTTTTTATTTTGGATTGTGTTGAACTTGTTTATATTTTCTTTAAGTTGGATTGGACTCTGGTTACTTTTGAAAAAGATACACTACAACAAATATCCCTTGTTATCATTGAAGGACAACTTTTATAACAAAATGTTATTAAACACCTTAAAATTTTAGGTGGCAAAAACATGGGGCTATTTTTTTAATGAAGAAAAATAAACGAAATATTTTGACGGATACTCCCACTTCTCTTCTCTTCTCTTCTCATCTTCTTCTATTTTTCTCTCTTCTCTCTAAACAACTGCATCCTCTTTTCGAATCCACCCTTTTGCTTCACCATAGGCCAATTCACACCCCAATGAACTGCTCAATTTACTCATAAATATGTTCAACATCATTTTCAACGACTCTATGTGTCATTCGCTCAAATCCAGATTCTTCTCTAGTTCATCTAGCATCGCCTAACCGTCGTTTGGATGTAGAAATGTTCGAATGTGAGTTTGAAATCTGGTATATAGGGCTTGATTTTATTGATAATTTTGAGGATTTCCTCTGACATTGGGAGGACGATTCTACAAGAATTTTCACTTTTACAGACAAAAAAAACGTTGACCAAAGTCCAAAAACGTTGCCCTAAGTTATGCCGATGCATTTTTTTGCGTCGACAAGAACGTCATTGTATCTGTGTCGGAAGAAGTTCTTGTCGATGAAATTGAATTTTTCGTTGGCATATGTACAAAAGAAACTTTGTCGGCATACAAGTTTTACCGACGCAACACAATTCTGTTGGCATAATGCATTTTTACAGACAAAAAATGTTGTGTTGGCATGTATGTTTTCGTCGTGTCAACATAACCATTCTTCAAAATTTGGTAGTAAAAACATATGTTTGCCGACGTCATTTTCGTGGGCATAAGTTTTATATATTAATTGTAATTTCCAAATATGCAATTTTTTCAATAATACATAATTATGCAACAACAATAATTAATTGGCAATTAAATCAATTGAGAAACAAGTATAGCAAAAATAAGTTTTATTATAAAATAAAATTTCAATTCAACGATGTAACATTAGTAGTATGTATACATTTTAAGATTGCTAAGTTTTCACAAATCTCACATACATCATTCTCTAAGCCAAAATTAGTTATTCTGAATTTTCATAAGTCTCCTATACCAAAACAAATTTCATTCACCTAACCCAAAATAAGTGACATGTGTTACACCAAAATAAGTAGTCATCTCAAAATCTTTTCCCAATCTAAAAAAAAACCAATGATTGAAGATCAAATGTAAAACTTATAAGAGGAAACAAAATACAAGTGACAACGTTATAAACTAAAAAAATAGAAACAAAAATGACAAAGTACCACCATAAAGTGACAAAATAACAAAGTAGCAACAAGAGTGCATCTTTCTTTTCTTCTCTACTGCGATTTTTTTCTTTTCCAATTTTTTTCTTTCCATTGTCCTTTTCTCTTCTTTTGCATTTTTTTAAAAATATTTTTGTTTGCCCTTCCTTTCCATATTATTTCTTCTACAATTTTTCTTTCTTTCCATCGTCTTTTTCTCTCATTTGACAATTTTTTTCAAGTTTGTTAAGATATTTTTGGTCAAATAAATTATTCTTTTTAATCATTGATTTACCAACCGTTCCTAGTATCTAGGAATCTTGGAGAAAAGATTTGATTCTGTTTTAAAAAAGATTATATGCAGAAAGGATCTTCGTAGAATTTATATATGTGGCGTGTTGATAATTATATAGGTTACGGAGAAAAAGGAGAAAAACTGAGATCCAGTCGAACTCTTCACGGAACACGTCAAGGTGATTGTTTTAATGAAGATATTGATTCCAACTTTATGTCGAAAGATTCACGATGGGCTGTAAAACTTTGTGAAGATAAGGAATATATCCAGAGACCATTGAATTAAGGGATCGACTCACGAAGTCAGGGGGAGCCTGAACAAGTCTTAGAAGTGATCCTAATTATATTCAGTGAGAGCCTGAGTTTACTTTTAGTTATGGATATAACTATATCATATGTAACTAGCAAATTAAGTTACTAATAATGAGTCTCAATAATAGTGCTTATTTGAGGAAAGATGCTCCCCAGATGTAGGCCGTATTTGCCGAACTGGGTTACCAAAGTGCATTGTGTCCTTTATATTTTGTGTGCCTTAGTTAATCGTGTAGCTAAATACTTGTGAAATGACTAAAATATATTTAACCTTCTCACTTTTCAAAGTTGTTATTTGGTTGTTTTTCTTTTCTTTCCATCGTCTTTTTCCCTCCATCTGCAATTTTTTTAATATTTTTTTCAAACTGTTATTTGGTTGTTTAAGATCGTGTGCCAAATATAAAAGATCGTTAAAAGAATTGTTGGGATATTTGATTGTAAAATGTAAACGATCGTGTACAAAAAATAGTCAAATCTAAATGATCGTTTTTAAATATAAACGATCGTGTACAAAATCTAAATGATTTAAAAAATTTGTTGAGATTTGGCTACCCAAATTTAAACGGTAAAAGTTAAACGATCGTGTACCAAATCTAAATGATTGTATGCCAAATCTAAACGATTGTGTACCAAATCTAAATGATTGTATGCCAAATCTAAACGATTGTGTACCAAATCTAAATGATTGTATGCCAAATCTAAACGATTGTGTACCAAATCTAAATGATTGTATGCCAAATCTAAACGATCGTGTACCAAACAATCTTGAAAAAAATCGTTGAGTATGGCTATCCAAATTTAAACAATCAAATCTAAACGATCATATGCCAAATTTAAACGATCAAGTACAAAGAAATTTGAAAAAAAAATCGTTTAGATTTGGGTACGATCAAATCTAAACGATCGTGCAGTAAAGAATAGGAAAATTTAAATGATCATTTCGCAAATATATTACGTGTGTGTTTCCCATATTTATTAGGCACGTTGGATACAAATTAATCGCGGAACATTTTTGGTATTTTTCATTGTGGGCTTGCGAGCTTTTTCCGTTTTCGAAATTGTTCTATAGGGTGTAAATATTTTGCCGTTTTGTTATATTTTTTAAATGACCAATTTTTTAAAATGTATACTGACGTTTTTTGTGTCGGCATATATATAAATATTTTATGTAAAAAATTGTATGTGTTTGTTTTTTACAAAAAAAACTTTATGCCTACATTTTTTATGTCGTCATTATTGATATTAATCTTACGTCGGCATAAATATATAAAACAATGTATGATTTTTTTGTTTTTAAAACTTATACTGACGTATTTTGCGTCAACATATGTATAAATATTTTATCAGTATAAATATGTAAACAAATGTATGGGTTTTTATTTCTAAAACATCTAGCGACATTTTCTTTTTGCATCCCCATATGTATAAATTTTGCGTCGGCATAATTTTGTAAAAAATGTATGAGTTTTTCGTTTAAACCTATGCCAGCGTTTTTGCGTCGTCATATGTATAAATCATGCGTCGACTTAAATATGTATAAAAATGTATCATTTTTTCTTTTCTAAAACTTAGGTCGACGTTGTTTGTGTCGTCATGTGTACAAATCTTGCCTCACATAAATATCTATAAAAAAAAAAAAAGATATGAATTTCTAAAACTTTGCTAATTAATTAGAATTTCGTCAGGATAATTAAACACGCTTTTGTCCACGTAAAAAGATGCATTGGGATAAAAAGTGTCAGAATGTGACGACCCAGACTTTTCGGACTGACCGTCTAAGTCGTCAATTTGACACAAAACCGTTTGTTGACAAAAGACATAGGAAGATTTAGTTGAAACCGTAAGAAAACGAAGGAAAATTTAATCGGGCCCTATTTCAAAAATACAAAATTTCAAATGCTGTTTACAAAAAATTTAACTATTTGTAGACTTAGTTAAATCAAAATATTTTCAAACCGTCAGCGGAAGCAGTTTAAAGACAGTCCCCTATGGCAATTCACGAGTCCTTCTTGTTCCTCGTCGGTCTGCCCCTCGTGTTACCTTTGCCTGAAAAGTTAAACATAAAAAGGGTGAGTATTAATATACTCAGTAAGAGACCCACTACTGGTCCCGTTAGGGGAAAATAAATTATTAGCATCCTATGGTGTACCCTGCACAGTCACAGTCTAGTGCTCCCGAAGGATGCACATATCAGTCTAGTGCTCCCGAAGAATGCACATATCAGTCTAGTGCTCCCGAAGGATGCACATATCAGTCTAGTGCTCCCGAAGGATGCACATAAAGGGGATGATCCCGAAGGACACCCGCAGGGTAACTATTCACTAGGAAACTAATAATTTATCCCCTCAGTCCATTCTAAGCCTCTTTAAAATCATCCTCAATACAGTCAAATTTCCTTATCACATAAGCTCCCCCTTTAACCTCAAACAACCATATTATCCTAATTTCACCCAAGGACAGTCAAAACATATCACTACATCAGTCAGCAACATAAATAGCCCAGCAGTCACAACATACGCTAGACAACAAGTCCACGTCAATCCATACATACATATATAAATTTCATTCAGTCAAGCATAATATACATTAAACTTTCAGTCCACACCCAAACACACAGTATAACCGTTATCACTACTCAGTCCAGACATAACATTTCAGTCCATATAGTCAATACATCTTAATTCTTGTTAGTGAGTCCAGTAGAAAGTCTCTTACCTTTGCGTTAGGTAAGCTTCTTCAATCGAGCAATTTCCACAATTACAACCCAGTTAGTAGAGGAACGAACCCACTCCAACTATAGAGAATTTCAAAGGATTTCGCTCGTCGATTTCAATCGGTACCTTCAATAATCAAACATTCCTACAATTGATTAAACCCAATAGTAGTATTCATCATTATCCATGAAAACAACAAAATCCAAAATTTATTCTTACCACACACCAACCCAATACTTCACAGTAAGGCAGAAGCGTCTTCAAATAGGTGAAATCGATGTGGGCAAAACAAATTCAATCGATAACGGAGGTGGACGACAACGTGCAACCCACGGCTGGAAGATGGAGAACCGCGCGGCGGAGATGGAGTCCGGCAACCGGCGTGAAGAGATCAAAATTCGAAGGCCGATCAAACGGAGAAGTGCGGCGGCGCGGATGGTTGGCGGATGGAGATGCGGCGGCTTGGGGTGGTCCCACGGCGGGCGGCAGACGCTGCCCGGTTCCACGGCGGCGGCGGACGGAGACGCCCGGAGACAGATCTGAGGAGGGGGAGGGTTTTCTGCCGGCGAACAAGGATTTGCACTGCAGACACGGCTTCGCGACGCACTGCTTCGCGTACGATCGGTCGCTTCACCAACAGAGTCGGGCGCAGAAGGAAAAAGACGCGCGCCGTGCGGACGTGCGGCTAACGGAAACGATCGGCTGGGCGGCGTGTGCGATGCAGCTGGGCGGAGTAAGGTTGAACGGAAAGGAAGAGGAGGGAGGCCGGCGGCGGCTAGGGCTGGGCGGACGGCGCGCGGTGAGGCTTCGGGAACAAGGCCGGCTCATCGACTGTTGACTGACGCGCGCGACAGTGTGAGGGGGGGAGGCCGTGCGGCGTGTCCTACGCCGGCGGGGCTGTGCGCGAAACGTGCGGCTTGGCTTCGGGGACGGAAACCGGTCTTGAGGCGGGCGGCGGCTGCTGGATCTAGGGTAAGGAGAAGAGGAAGAAGAAAAAGAGAAAAAGATGTGGGGGGGCTGCACGCGGGGAAGGGGAGAGGGGGGCTGCCCTTTTTCTTATTTTTTGTTTTATTAATAATAATAATAATAATAATAATAATAATAATAATAATAATAATAAAAATAATAATATTTAAAAAAATAAATAATAAAATCTTATTATTTTTATTATTACTTTTTTTTTTTTTAAGGGCGTTACACAGAATTGTCAAAAATTATTGCATTGGGCCAAGTGTTGTTATCTTCGTTGTTAGGGCTTCTCTTCAGTTATGACCATTAGGTCTTTGGGGAGACCGACTTTAAAGATTAGATTCACTGTACCATCCACAATGTTGTGGTTAAGATCCAAGTTAAGGAAAGGAAGATTAATTTAACTTCTTTTTTTTTTTTTCGTGGTTGGAAATCAGAATAAAAATGGAATCAAGAAATTGAAATTCATCTAAATTGGACTCTCAGATTTTCTTCAGAAAGTAAGCTTTTAAGATGGTTGAATGTTTGCGAATAGTAACTAATGTTCAAAGTGGTTTGGATTTAACCCTTTGTTAATTTGTTCTCTCATTTTGAATCGGTTTTATCTTGAAATTTGAACAAATTTTGTCTTTCTTTCTTTGAGTTATTTTTGTTTGAGCGTGTAATTTTCATCTTTTGAAGAGGGCATGATCTCACTTCCTTTTATGTTTGTTAATGTGTGAACGCAGGTATATTTGTTCTCAATAATATTGTACATTCAACATTTTCAACTGAAACCATTTATTTGCAGTTGAGTTAATTGTATTTTCATCAACCTACATTATTGAGTTAGTGATTGTAGTTTTTTTTCTTTCATTTTTCTTTCTTTGAGGCCATGTTCAAATGGGACACGTAGTTGAACCCTATTTTGTCATTCAATGCAACAAAGTACATCATTGGAGATCAAGTTGTACGGTCCTTTTGTATGTGATATTGTCTTAATTTCACTTCTTAATTTCACTTACTTAGTTGCTTTAAATGTTATAAACTTCCCTTGTTATTGGTGCTTTTAGTACAAACTTCTCATGCTATTAAAGCTTTTTGGTTGTTTTGATGAGATAAATTGCAGTTTTAAGCCAAGTTGCTCTTTAATACCATCGTTTTGTCACACCAATAGTAAAAATTTTGTATTTTGTTACTTGGAAGGGATATACATTTTTGCCAATTCTAAGGTACTTTATATCTATTATTTTTGTCCCCTTGGCTAGTTTGAATGACAAGGGAATGTACTTGACCCTTGATATAGTAGGTTCATTAAAAAATCATTTTTTTTTTCAATTGATGCAGCACTAATATAGGCTCTTCTGTACGTTCAAGGAAATGAGTGGAGAGAAAAAAGGTAACTTAGTTTGTGATTGCTAAAGGATGAACTTCATTCCATCTTTTGTTGGAAGGAAAAATGAAGGTGGCACTGTATAAAGGTGAAATGCCAGATCTGCTTTAGCATGATGTATTAATCTTTTTTTTATCTATTATGGTTACTTGATCTTTGCTTTATTCCTTATTTGATTTTTTCCAAATGAGTGATGAAATAAAATTCTTTCAATGATAAAGAGAACCACTATATTCAGTCATTCACAAACTATCGTGGTATGTGAGAATTTGCATGTCACTTGTTGGAGAATAAGGATAGGCGGGTTTGAATTTTGATATTGTGCAATTAAGCATATTTTGTCTTTGTCGTAGGTTTTCAACATTTTGGTTGTTGATTATTCAATTTTATTTGAGAAGAAGAGCATTTTGGCACCATTGTTATAGATCGACTCAAAATTTGTTTGAACTTTCTCAGATTCTGCTATCAAGGTACCACACTATATAAAGGTAGTGAAAAAGTCTATTGAGTTCTATCTTTTTGTAAGGTTTTTCTTTGTTTTCATTTTCTTGTGGTGGATTGCTTCATGTTATTTAGGTTTGCAAATTCCTAGGTTCCCCAAAAAGAGGGTATAATTTTTTTTTCCCCCTTTTCTCTAGATATGGTTCCTCCTTCACAACCATCACAATAGAACTTTATTGCTGAGTTTTTTTAGCTACCATACACAAAATGGTTTGAACATCTACTATGTTGTTTGTTGGAGTGTTGAGCTTTTGCTGTTTAAGAATCTATTTGATATGATTTTGGACTGCTTATGACATTTAATCCAAAACTTGTTTGAAGATATTTTTACATTCAATTTTGCATACGAGGGATTATTAAATTTTTGCAATCTAATACACACACATTAATTATTTCTTTCAGTCAGTCCTATTATAATACTACTCCTATTATACTGTGGGGAATATTTATTGCTAAATATTCTGTGTGTATTACATGAAAATAAATGGTGCATAAATAGAGAAACTATACAAAGTAAATAAGGGAAGAAATATAATCATGCCTAAAATGTAAAATTTACATTAATACCTCTAACGGAACACTATTGATCAAATGACAAAGACATTGTTGAGAAAAAGATGTCCCTCAAACTCAAGATGGTAGAGTGGCGGTCAACTTGAGTTTGGTAAGTAACTGATAGAAGCGATTAAGTGGTAAAACTTTGGTGAAGATATATGCGGGTTGCTCAATAGTGGAAACAGAGTGCAAAAGGAGGGTGTTGTTCAAGAGGTGATGACGAACAAAGTGACAGTCATTTTTTATGTGCTTTGTACACTCATGAAAGACATCATTGTGACCAATTTGAATGACACTACAATTATCACAATGAAGGAGGGTGATAACCTGTTGAGGGGCACCCATATCAACAAGGAGCCAACGAAGACATAGGAGTTCAGCGTGTGCATCAGCAAGAGCACGATATTCGGATTCGGTACTAAAATGAGAGACAACACTTTATTTCTTACTACGCCACAAAATGAGAGAATCACCTAAATAAAAATAGTAACCCGTGGTAGATCGTCGATCAGTGGGATTCCCGGCCCAATCGACATCAGAATAGCCAGATAACAGAAGGAAAGATTGAGAAGAGAACTAAAGACCATGCCTCAAAATTCCCTTAACTTAGCGAATGATGCACAAAACAGCAGTAAAATGGATAGTTCGAGGAGCAACCATAAACTGACTAACAATATGAACAGCATATGCAATGTCTGGACAAGTCACTGTAAGATAGATGAGACTACCAATAAGCTGTCGATATAAACTCACATCTTCAAGAGGAACACCATCAAAAGGAGTGAGATGAACATTGGGATGTAACGATGTTGAAATTGTGTTGGAGTCAGTAATTCCTGAGTGGGTTAAGAGATTAGAGGCATATTTTGTTAAAAAATAACCATATGAGCGTTGAGAGACTTCAAGGCCCAGAAAATAGTTGAGAGATCCAAGGTTATTCATCTCAAAATGTTGACCAAGATAATGTTGAAGGTCATATATGGCCTGTGGGTCATTACCAGTAATAATCATATCATCAACATACAAAAGAAGAAGAACAATACCATGGGGTGTCTGTCGTGTAAAGAGCCCATTGTCATAAAAGTTGGAGATAAATCCAAGTTGAGTAATAGTGGAGCTAAATGTGGCAAACCAAGCTCGTGGAGCCTGTTTTAAACCATATAATGCACAACAGAGGAGGCACACCTTGTTAGGAGGAGGAGAAGTGTCAGGTGGTGGCTTCATATAAACTTCTTCAGAAAGGGTCCCATTAAGGAAGACATTCTTGACATCCATCTGAAGAAGAGACCACTGTTTGGCAGCAGCAATAGCTAATAGACTGCAACAGATGTCATTCGAGCTACAGGAACAAATGTTTCTTCATAGTCAATCTCATATTCTTATGAGTACCCTTTCCAACAAGATGAGCCTTATAGCACTCAATAGTTCCATCAGAGTAAGTCTTGATTTTGTAAATTAACTTGCATCCAATGGGTCTTTTATCGGAAGGTAAATCAACATAGTCCAAAGTGTGCTTCTTTTCAAGAGCCTTTATTCATCATCCATTGCTTTCTGCCACAAAGGATTAGTATTGGCCTCTTGATAAGAGGTAGGTTCAACAAGGGAAACAATGGTGGAAAAATAGTGGTAATCAGTGAGATGGATGAGAGGTTCTCTTACCTGAGTAGAGCGACAAAGAGGAGTATCTGAAGTAGATTCAGGAACATCACTGGGGACAGACGACTAGTTCGGATTTGTAGGAGCAGGTGCAGATTGAGCAAGCTTAGTATCCTAAGTGGATTTAGAAAGAGGAAAAAATTCAATAGATGTATTAGTGAAGAAAGGATGAGGACTGAAGGAGGTGGGAAGGAGGACAAACGAGAGAACATAGTATGCTCCCAAAAGGTGACATGTTGGGATATCCAGAGTCTTTTGGAAAGAGGATCCCAATAACGAAAACCTTTATGTTCAGTGCCATAGTCAAGAAAGCAAGAGAGGCGAGCACATGGTTCAAGTTTAGTGTGTTCATGACGATGCAAAAGAACAAAGCAGGCAGAACCAAAAACATTAAGGTTAGAGTAGTTGGGAGAAGTACCATATAGTCTTTCAAATGGGGAGGTGTTTTGAAGAACAGAATAAGGAAGACGATTGATGGTATATACAGATGTAAGGGCAACTTCACCCTAAAAATTTTCAGGATAGGAGGCAGAAAGAAGGAGGGCACGAACGGAGTCAAGTAAGTGGCGATGTTTGCGCTCAATATGCCAATTTTGTTGAGAGGTATGAGGGCAGAAGGGCTGAACAAGAGTGCCTTGTTCGAAGAGAAAGGAAAGAAGAGGGGAGTCTTTATACTCCAAAGCATTATCAGTGCAAAGAGTTTTGATAGGATAAGAGAATTAAGTGTGAATCATGTAGCAAACTCAATATACGTGCGAGATAATTCAGAACGATCTTTAAGAAAATAAATTCATGTAAATCGAGAGTAATCATCAATGAATAGAGCATAATATCGATAACAATGAACAATAATAGTAGGGGTAGGACCCCAAATGTCAGCATGCACTAAATCAAATGGTTTATCACATATAGAAGTGGATTGAGAAAAAGACAAAGCAGGTTGTTTAGAAAGTTTGCAATTTAAGCAATTAAAAGGAACAAACATAGTAAGATTATTCAAATTGTTAACATAAATTAAATGACAGAGTTTTTTAGAAGAAGCATGAAGAAGACGAAGATGTCATTGATATGTGTCAGAAGCAGAGATGGAGGAAGGAGAAGGAAGCTGAAGTGATATGAGCTCAAACAATCTTCCCACTTTGCGACCTGTACCAATCGTCCGTCCCATCTGCGAATCCTGAACTTAACAACCATCGGGAGAAAAAGAAACAGTTAAGCCAAGATCACATAATTAACCAATAGACACTAGATTAAAGGTCAAGTTTGGGACACAGTAAGTATGGAAAAGATGTAGACTGGGAGTATCAATGGTACCAGTATGAGAGATGTGCATACAGTTACAATCCGCAACATAAATAGAAGGTAAGAATTTGGAAAGACTAGAAGTAGGCATAATAGAAAAGTGAGAGGTCATATGGTTACAACAGGCAGAGTCAAGAAGCCATTAATTACCTAGTGAGACAGCAAGAGAAGAGGATGATAAAATTAATTAGTTCAATAGGCTTTGAAGGTCACTTATCTAAAAAGGAGAGTTGGAATCATTTGAGGTAGCAACAACAACAGAGGAGGTACTAGGTTTAGTAAAGTTCTTTTATTTTGTAGAAAAACCAGGAGATCGAGGTGGTCTTGTAGGAAAATAATAAATTTATTACCAGAGAGCTTACAATTCTTGCAAAAAATGTTGGATGTTGTATTGGGTGGATAAGTGTTTGCAACAACAACGGCATATTGTTTAGCGGGATTGATGCCAAGGCGCTTTTCTTTAAATAAAATTTCTTGGATAGCTGCATCCAATTAGGGGCAGGGGACTGTGGTGTAGTAAGGTAGCCCTGGCACATTCATATTTTGGATGTAATCCAATAAGGACCTTAATAAGACGAAGATGATCTTTGCTGGTTTTAGCTTGATCAAGCTGAGTTCAGATAGGTTGAAGAATTGCCAAATATTCATTAATAGATTGACCAATATCTTGATGGAGATTGACAAGTGTACTGTGCAGTTGATAGTAACGAGCTAATCCAATAGATTTAAAGCGTGTAGACAGAAAATTCCATAATTCTTTAATGTAGTCAAAAGCATCAAATTGTGCATGTATAGAAGGAATAGAAGTGTTACCAAGCTAGGTGATAATCTGATGATTCTTACTGTCCCAATCTTCGAGGCATTCAATAAATTTATTATCGTCATCCTTGTCCTGTTTTGTTGGTTTGGTAATGTCGCCAGTGACAACGTGCCCTAGTTTTTGTCCAATTAGAAAACCTTTCATTTGATTTGCCCAAGTGAAATAGTTGGTTCCATCAAGTATTGTGCTAATCGGTCGAATAATATGATCTTTCTCCATTGAATTTAAATTTTGAAAACACACGAGTAACTGAGTAGGAAGGATTGAAGGAGTTCCGTGAGCAAATGCGCGAACAAACTGAGAGAGTCAAGTGCAAATGGTGTTTCACATGAATAATCAGTGAGCAAGATATATTAAATTTGTCTTCAACTAAATAATCAAACAGAGGAAGCAGATGACATCGATGGATTTTGCAGCGGCGTGGACAAAGTTGAGGGGGCCGAATCTAATAGGAGCAAAGCTGACTGAGCGTGGGAACGTGGATCTGAACAAAAATGGATAGATCTGGAAGCGGCTGCGATTTCTATCAGAGATGATGATCTTCATCGGAACGGAGAAGACGGGATAAATGGATCTACGAATGAACAATTCTTAAGGTGATATGTCTTCAGATCTGAACAGAGAAGACGGGCTAAATGGAATGCAGAATCTGTGAATGGACAGAGAGACGTTGGAACAAAGATGCACGTAGCGTGAAATGGAGCTTAACTGAGATACGTGCGACAGAGGACGTCGTCGTCTACAGGTTTCACGGCAGAGGGAGCGACAGCGACTAGAGGTTCCACAGTAGACCTATGTTAAACTTTAAGCTCTCATACCATGTGGGGAATATTTTATTGATAAATATTTTGTGTATTCCATGAAAATAAAATGTGCATAAATAGAGAACCTATACAAAGTAAATAAGGTAAGAAATATATGTTGGGATTTATGTCCTAAAACTCGTAGATTGTAAATATAATACATTAAACGTTATTAATAAAGTCTTATTATTGTAATAATTGTTATTGATTAAATTATTAGTTTTGTCTTAATAACCCAAATCCAATAAACTAACATCCTGAGCTGTTTAATGAGTCTTGAACAGTATGTAGAGACATACAGGGATCAATGTTCAAGATCAGCTTAAAGGGTCTATAGTATAGGGATAAGGTTAGGTACCTTATCCTGGTAATACTATTGATACGGCTCACTTTGTATTTGATACAAACGCAATGATCCAACGCGTTCATGTAGTTGACATGCGAGTGAAGTATCCTATGCAATGAGTTTGCATAAGACTGGACCGCGAAATAGTAACCACTAGATGTAACTCCGTTAACTAGTTAGGTTTCTATTTCACTAGGATGACCTAGGTAAGTTAGTCTTAATCCTGCGTGTATTATGAACTCCTGCTTGCAAGGGAGTGTCCTTTGATTTGTACGGGTGAGAGTGGCCAGATCGCCTACTTAATAAGCTTATCATTTTGGGGACAAGACCGAGTGGGGAGATGGAAACATATTACACAAGATGGAATTCACTCTTTCCTTACTTTAGGGTAAGTAGATGAGTGTTCCCTTAAATGGTGTCTCCAAGTCTTAAACAAAGGGTCATACCCTCTCTATGGCACGAGAGGAGTTTCTATTTATTGGTAGGACCATAAACAGGTTGTTCATTGAAGGAGCATTGGTATTTAAGGATTAAAGGTAACCCGGGGGTAAAACGGTAAATTAACCCAGCTGGTGTTACGAACACTCGTGAAGGACTAACTTACTGTTTTTGGTTTATATCCGTGGACACAGAAATATATCTTCAGTGAGAAGAGTTCAGCTGTGAGTCTTTAGTGGAGTGTACACACAGTTAACGAATATTGATTAATGTGCTTAAAGAGTTTAGCCAATTAATCTCAGATCGTTGTAGCTTATGATCAGTACGTCCATTAGGTTCCCTTCCTAACTCATAAAAGACAATGACATTTATTTATATTGGTTGTAATTTGAAATGTTCAAATTTACTTTAGGAATTAGTTTAATGTATAGTGATACATTATAATATAAAGTTTGTGAAACTTTATTATATAAATATAATTTTGGATATGATTCAAAATTAATTTACGAGAGATAAAATATTTGAATGAGTTCAAATATTAATTTAATGTGAATTGGATTCATATTAAAATTATTGATTATCAGATAAACTTATATTTGAATATGATTCAAATTTAATTTAAGTTAAATATAAGATATTTAACTTAGCTATTAATTAATTGAAGAATTAATTAATAATTTAGTTTTATTTAATTAAATTTATAAAATAATATTGTAGAGATATTCATTCACATAAGATTTGAATTAAATATTAATTAAATATGATTTGATTAATTATATTAATATAAATCTATAAGATATTGGAGAGATATTTCAAATAAGATTTGAATGGAATATTAATTAAATATGATTTAATTAATTATTAACTAATTGATTAATTGTTAATTAATTAGTATATTTGATAATAGAATCTCATGATTCTCCTACTCCTTTTCCTATTCCAAGATAGAATGATAGTTATAAATATCTAGTGGAAAACAATTTTCTTTAACAAAATCCATCAAGAAAAAAAGCAAAGGTTTTTTCTCTCTGCAAAAAGAAAAGAGTTTCTTTAAACTTTTTTCCATCCCAATTGGTTCCCACAAACCAATCTCATCCTAGAAGATAGAAAGGTCTCCGACGGGTGGTGTCTCCAATTCGGTGATTTGTAGATTCAGAGACGTCATTGAAAGTAAGTTCTATGTATCTTTTAATTTAAAATCATGCTTAGTGTTTGTTTAAAATTTTGATTCTAAAATTTTGCCAATGTACTGGTATTTTAAGATTTCCAAATTAATTTGAGTAACGGTTCTTTAAATTCTTCCGCTGCCATAGGGCTTTTATCCCTTAAATATACTCATGCCTAAAATGTAGAATTTACATTAATAAATACAATTAGCTTTTAGATTGACATCAACTTGAGTTGCATGTCAACAGTATGAAAGATTGTAATATCCATCTACTCTTTGTTGCCTAAACATTTCAAAGTATAGAAAACTAATTTTAAGTAATTAGATTGTCATTCTAATAGAAAGTCACCCTTGAAGAATTAGATTGCCATAGTATTTCTATTCAAGAAAAAAAAACAGAGATTCCCATAATTTTATTTTGTCTGTTGCTTGATGCTTCATTCAACTTCCACAAGTATTTGTATTTCGTACAGTTGGGTTGCCTGTAGGTTTTACTTGATGTTGAATATTGAAAACTTTTTAATAGCAGCTTCAACATCATCTGCTCCATTAAGCTGTTTCCATCACTTTTATAGGAGACCATACTAGTTGAATTTTTTTTTCATTGACACCTGAGGGTAGATATGAGATTAAAGGTTCTTAAAGATGCTATGTGTAGTTCTTAACTAAAGGTACAAAGAACCTTGTAAAGTAGTTACTAAAACTTTGCGATATTGTTCAAATTTTTGTTTTGCGGTTTTCTTTTATACAAAATTCTTGTTCTACTGCTGTAGTTGCATTGTTTACTTTTTTTTGTTATCTTGCTTTCATTTTCTTGATTTCCTTTGAACTGTAATCTAACTTTCACTCAATTTTCTTTTTAGTTTTGGTTCTTTTGATTAAATAGAATATTTGATTGAATGTCCTTGCTTTATGGTGTTGCTTCTGGGAACTTTCTAGATAAAATGTTGTTAGAGCTACTTTCCAGATAAAATTTAAAATCTTCATCAGTCTTGTTTTTGTTCTTCTACTTTCAAATTTTCAAAATCAATCCCTTTAAATTGGTTTAATATGACGTTTCAAGTAAAAAAAATTGGTTTAATATATGAGATTAAAGGTTCTTAAAGATGCTATGTGTAGTTCTTAACAAATAGTACAAAGAACCTTTTCAAAATCCTAATGATGAGATTATGGTTTTGGATGTTTGTTGTTTAATGTGTTCTGGTGAGTGGTTTTCAAACTTTCTAATTTGAAGTTGAGTTTTTGTTTATTTAGTTTCTTGGCGAATTTATTTGAAGTTGAGTTTGGATATTGTTTATATTAGCTGGTTTAGACAGGAGGTTGTCGGTAGAAAAGGAAATTTTAAAGAAGTCTTCAGGGTTATTCTTTGAACTTAATCCTTACTTGTAATGCTCAATCCTTATGTGTGTGCTTGTAACAAGACAACTGTGGGGCATTTGATACATATATACTGTCGCCAAGTGCCCGAGACGACGCGGAGCAGCCGATGTCCTCAAAAGCATTAGTTTTAAAAGAAAATAGGAGTCGCCACCAATCTTTTTTACGATGTGATTGGACACTGAAATAAAGTAAACAATTTTTTTAAAAAAAATGCTCTGCAAAAAATAGAGTTCAGTTCGGAAGTCATTTATGTGTGGGGAAGGTATTAGCACCCCACAACACTCATTTAAAAAATCGGTGGCCAAATTTCAAATCTTGAATTGAAAATATATTTTAATTTATTTTAAAACTAATGTCTTATTTTACCCCTCATTACTCCAATATTTGAAGCAATGATCTCATAAAATAAGTGGAATAATATTCCATTAATTAGACTATATATTGAAGGAAAGTTTCTCACCTTAAGAAAATGAGAAATTATTACTTCTTCTCAAAATCTATCTAGGCTAGTCTTGGAATAAAGAATTTTTTTTTAAAACGTCTATTAAATTTATTTTTTCTTGTGATCACATCTTGGACTTCCAAAGATGTGATCCCTCACCTTAAGAATTCTAGGAAATCGGACTCCCAAATTTCTTAGATTCCATCATATGATTTTTTTTAGCGAAATAGAAGTGTGTTATTAAAATAGTTGATTAGGAAAACTTATGAAATATAGATTTATATTTTGAACTTTTTTTTAAAAAAAAATAAAAAGAATAGTTTTAAAGTAAAAATTTCTAAACGGCTAAAAAAGAACTTTAAAAAAGACTTCAAAATTAAGTCAATATGAAATAATGCACAATGAAATCAAATATATCATACAACGAATTACTAAAAAAAAAATTCAAATCTCAAAGAAAATTACTCGTGATGAGGTGCGGATCCTTGGGAGAGTAAATCCCTACCACATACAACCTCTAACAAAGTCTATTTAACAAGAGATTTGATTTTCTAAAGAGAAACAAAAAAAGTACAAAACAAAAAAAGGTAAAGATACTAAAGTAATGAAATGTAATAAAAAAACATATCTTTTACTGAAACTTTTCTTCCAATTCGTAGAGATTCTCTAAAAAAAATTTTGTAAAGATTTTTTTGTAAGAAATTTTTCTCCCTTTCCAAATGATAAAGGTTCTATTTATAGATTCGGGGTGTACCACAAATTAGAAAAAAAATAATAAGAATAAAATCAAATTTTGATATCATATTAATAAAGTAAATTTTATTTTTCCTAAAATAAAAGAAATGAAATATTATGGGATTTTGTAAAAATAAAATGATTTATTTTTTCCTAAAATAAATAGAAACTAATTAATTTCTCTTTTTCCTAAAATGAGTTAAAAAGATTTTATTAATTTCTTTTTTTTTAATGAGTTAAAAATGATTTTTTTAATTTTTTTTTTTTTTTTTTTGCAAAAAAATAAGTTAAAAAGAAGATTTTATTAATTTCTTTTTTTCCTAAAATGAGTTAAAAAGAAGAATTTATTAATTCTTTTTTTTCTTTAAAATGAGTTAGAAAAAGATTTTATTAGTTTCTTTTTTCCTAAAATGAGTTCAAAAGAAGATTTTCTATTTTTGAAAAAAAATATGAATATAAATAAGTTAAATGTGGTATTACTAAAGTAAGTTTCCTTTTTTTCTAAAATAAATAAAAAAATTTCTAAAAAAAATTATTATAAAAAAATTCGTTTTTCGTTTAAAGAAAATAATAAAAATATGTGGGATAAAATTAGGTGGTTACAACATGCCCCCTTTCGTGCATCCTTGTAGGAGTAAAAGGTGGACGAAGGTGTAGCAACTATCTTGTCAAACTAAGATATTTTAGACAAATTACTGACGTCAAGGATTATGGATAAGACAAACGTCACACGACAAAGGATCAATAAGCTGGAGGCGAGAGATGAAACAAGCGTCACCACAGCAACATGGTGTCAAGGGCCAGGAATGAAACAAGCATCTCATGACAAAAGAATAAATAAGCTGGAGATCAGGGATAAAACAAGCGTCACCGCAGCAATACGATGTCAAGGGCCATGGATAAAACAAGCACCTCATGACAAAAGAATAAATAAGCTGAAGACCAGGGATAAAACAAGCGCCATCACAACTAAAATCAAATTGATAAATGTCATTCATGAATGCTTGTATGCATGTATATGCTTACTACTCCTTCCTCAATGCTAATCTTATGAGGTAAAGCCCTGGTAGGAGGCTTGTGGTAGTGTGTGAAGCAAAATAATAATTTAATAAAATGTCAAAATAAAAGGCTTCAAACAAAGTGAGGTTTGCTCTAAAGTTCTATACAAAAAGGCCCTCAAATTAGTCAAAAGTCGTACATGACAATGACTAACTTGAGTGAGGATTTTTCGTGTGCCTACACGGGAGCCTAAGCTCCTCGAAGGTCAACACTACTTTGTCCTCAATTCTAAACTTATAAGGTAAAGCCCGGGTAGGAGGCTCATGTCCCCAGCGGAGTCGCCAAGCTGTCGCCACGTGCCCGAGACTACACAGAGCGGCCGACGTCCTCAAAAGAGTTAGTTTTAAAAGAAAATAGGAGTCGCCACCAATTATTTTTACGGTGTGATTGGACACCAAAATAAAGTAAACAATTTTAAAAAAAAATGGTATGCGAAAAATAGAGTTGAGCTCGGGAGTCATTTGTGTGTGGGGAAGGTATTAGCACCTCACAACACCCATTTAAAAAATCGGTGGCCAAATTTCAAATCTTGAATTGAAAATATATTTTAATTTATTTTAAAACTAATGTCTTATTTTACCCCTCATTACTCCAATATTTGAAGCAATGATCTCATAAAATAAGTGGAATAATATTCCACTAATTAGACTATATATTGAAGGAAAGTTTCTCACCTTAAGAAAATGAGAAATTATTACAACTTCTCAAAATCTATCTAGGCTAGTCTTGGAATAAAGAATTTTTTTTTAAAACGTCGATTAAATTTATTTTTTCTTGTGAACACATCTTGGACTTTCAAAGATGTGATCCCTCACCTTAAGAATTCTAGGAAATCGGACTCCCAAATTTCTTAAATTCCATCATACGATTTTTTTTAGCGAAATAGAAGTATGTTATTAAAATAGTTGATTAGGAAAACTTATGAAATATAGATTTATATTTTAAACTTTTAAAAAAAAATTAAAAATGATAGTTTTAAAGT